>CM046029.1:44121003-44496003 GCA_025215565.1 Flaveria ramosissima | reverse complement strand
GGAATTACCACAAATTGTTTGTTTGATTAATTGTTATGATATTTATAATTTATAACAATGGACAATGAAGAACAGATGAAATAAATTAAAATACAAATTAAAGTAAGAAGATCAATACAACAATTGCTTCAAAATGGTTTCCATTGAATACTAAATTGATTACAATTTGTATTTTGGATAATAAGTAAATTACTATGATGTTCTTAATTGTTTTTGCTATTTTGCTTTTTTTATTGATGATTTGACGTAATCATCAATGATATATATTGTTTTTGAGTATTATTTGTAGTAGAACCATGCCTTCTATTTATAGGTATAGGGTTTACTATTACAGTGTGTGAAATTGTAACGTTTTTATCGTGGTAAGAAAGTTACATCAATGAAATTCTAATGTAATGTGATTTGACACATTCTTGAACGACATTAGTCTTCCGTAGATGTTGACTTGTTGACTTCACTTCTGTGAGATGACTTGTTGACTTTATTTCTATGAGTTGTTGACTTCATGGATGAAGTTGTTCTTCCACAGGAAATGGTCTTATATAGGAATGGATCTTTGATCTTCAAGTTCTTCAGCAGCATCAGATATACTTCTACATCAACAACAAATTAACTTTCAAAGATGTCTTCCGCAGGAGATCTACGAATGCTTGATCCTTGACTTATATTGCTCCGGAGAACATCTACGGAAGAACACTTTGTTCATCCGCAGATAGTTCTGTACTTGTGTCAATTTGAGAATTGATCAAAGTGTGATGTTTTTCATGCAATCATGATTATAAACAGTACAAGCACATATATGGGGTTAACTTATATATATCATGATTACAAAATATTAATAGATTACAAGAAATCATTACAAGAGTTGACTAACAGCTAAACCTATACAATTAACTAGACCTAACAATACTCCTTCTTAGGTTTAGCATCTTGTAATTAGTTCTTCAGAGACTTCAACTCCTGAAATCTTTACAAAATCTTAGTGTTGAAATAAGCAACCACTGTTTTTTATCATCATACTTGAACTTGATCTTTATTTTTCCCATGACCTTTAAGGTCCCCAAACTAAGCCCAAGAATATCTTCTTCAGTAGTTAGTATGGCAACTACTTTCTTGTTTGAAATTACTTCCAGTCATCTTGTTTTGAGATTTGAAGCTCTGTGATAGATGGGATTATTGTTCCAATGAGTTGACCAGACTCAAAATTTCTTCTTTTGTATGCTTTGGCATGAAGTTTGTCTATTACTTGGGATTATGTGAACATATAAACATATGTCATCTTGAGCTTCTTTATCAGACAACTTTAGGAAGTATATGTCATGCAGGTATGGAGTATAGCTTGGATGAAGCAGTTTGATTTCCATGGGATCAAAAATTCTTATGCTTTGACCCTTCTTCTGTTGGTCATTTCTTTGAAGAACTAGCTCTTTTGTTCTTTCCATATAACCCCATCCGGTTATGGGACATGAGTATTGGTTCCCTTCAATCTCCTTTATGGAAGCCATCCTTCTATCTGTATATCCAATTCTCTTCAGGAATTCATCGACCACTGTTTTAGTAGATTTGGATTTGGAATTCTTTTGCTTTTGTTTTCTTATTTTATGCTCATTATCTTCCCTCTTCGCTTCTTTAAAGACATCTCCTTTGAACTTATTTCTAAGTTTGGCAATCAAAACTGAGAAGTCTCTCCCTCTTGGGTTGATTGGATATCTGGCGATTGGAATCCTTTGGAGATCAGCAACATCAACATTTAGGAGTGAGATGATTGATTCTATCCATGAAAAGAACTGGATCATCCTAGAAGACCTTTCAATCATTGCACAGTCCCATTCTGGGTCCAATTTCCATGCTATAATCTTGTTTTCTTCTAATGAGCTTGGAGTTGTTAAATGGTCATACAACTGAATCAAGGTTGATCTTCTCTCAGTGATCTCCCTCACAGTTGTTCCTAGAGGCCATATTTTTGTTGGAATGATATCTCTTGGCTCTCTTATCAGCTTTTCTTTACCTTTGTGCATATCTTTGCTTTCAACAACAATGGGCACAGCAGGGGCTTCTTTTGGTTTTGCTTTCTCAGCTAGATTAGGAGCATCTATCCTGAACTTTACACCAGTATCAAATTCGATCTTCATAACATAGTGCATCATGCTCCTTAGTTCAGACACTGATCTTCCTTTCAGCTCATAATATTCATAGTTGTGGTTTTGCAACCAACAAACCATGTTATACTTGGTAAGGTTCTTGGTATCACAATGTCCCAACTCATTTCTGATCTTCTATATAGCCTGATACTTTGAAAATGTTTTATAGTTGCACACAGGCAACATGATTCTTGCTAAGTCAAAATCTTTAACACCTTATTCATTTCATCCATGTTCATCCTTTCAACCATATCATAGGGAAAGCCATTGTTGATAAGATCCATGAACATGGAAGATTAAGTTCTTTCTTCAAATATATCATTAGTAGAAAGCAACTCATTAGCTTTTGGCGCATCATCCTTGGAAAGTTCTTCCCATTCAGCATCACTTAGATCTTCGTTATGCTTAATTGGCTTTAAGGTACTTAGATCAGCAGATGGAGTGTGCTTAGGAGATATTGCCATTGATTTTGGAGGTGACTCTTCAACCAAAATCACTTCATTAGGTCCTTTAGTTTTCTTTGATGTTTCTTCATCTTTTTTCCCTCCCCAATACTTTATTTTTCTTGTGTATTGAATGGATGGTTCTGATGACTTCACCAGTGGAAGATTGGCTATTAATGTTGTTGGTTAACTACTTTCTTGAATAACTATTTCTTGTTCAGTTATTTTCTTCTTTAATGCTTCAATATGCTCATCCTTTTATTTCAATAACACTAATTGTTCTGCTATAGTTTTCAATGTTTTACTCAGCTCAGCCACATACTTCTCCTTTTCTTTCTTCTCTGAATCAGCAGAATCAAATGACTCAGTTATCAACTGTTCCATAGTAATAAACACTTCATCGTGTGACTTGATCTCATCTTTTATCTTGTCAATCATTGCTTCTTGATCAACAACAACTTTTTCTTGTTCTTTCAGTTTCCCTTTTATAGATCTCAATTTTCCATCTTTTGATTGCTTTTGATGAAAAGATTGTTGTACTTAGCCACCAAGCAGCTTTTGCTCACATCAATCTCCTCATCTCTTATCTCATCTTCATTTAGAGCTATGATATCAACAAAGTGATCATCATTCTCATTTTGTTGTTCGACATTAGTGTGTCTATTTGTTGTTCAACCTTTGTGTTATCTTTTCTTTCATTATCCGTGCATACTTCTTTAGTAGCATCAACCATTACTTCTTCATTCCCTTCATCAACATTGATTTCTTCCGTAGATACTTGGATTTCAAAGCTAAGTTATTGTAGTGTGGGATTTTGAAGATGAGAAAAGGAGAGTGTTGTCACTTGATAAGGAAAAGTGTTCAGTAGGTGGAGATTCTGGTAAGGTGATCACAGGAGTTAGAGGTTTGAAAAAGGTTTCTTGTTTAGGTGATGGCTGAGATGGTATTTGATGAGTGGGATCAACTGATACTAGTTTAGTAGCAGCTGTGTTAGGTGAGGATTGTGAAAAGGAGGGACGATAATTGTGTATTCTCACTTGTGGTGAGTTTATATGAAAGGGTGGTGTTCAGGCTGGTTAGGCACATGTGATGGTGGAGTTTGGTGGAAATGGGCAGGAGAGATTGGTTCTTTTTGTTCTGTTGCATTATGGGAATCAGCAGATGATAATTTTTCTTCTTGATGCTCAATGAACAATAACTCTTCAGGAATGTTTGCATGTTCATTCACCATATGAGCAAAAGTTTTCCATATCGTCACCTTGGTATTGTCCACTAATCTTGTTCAAAACATATTTTCGCAGGTGTGATTGCACAAGCACATCACCTTCTCCTTCCACATTGGGCAGTAGTTCATTGATAATCAGTTGGATAAATCTTGGGAACATGAACATCTTTTCTGCCCTTTGCACTCTTGTGTGATCACATAGACAACCAAGAATGTATCTGGCATAGTAGTATCTCCTCCCTTCAAATACTCCAATTATACCAGAAAATATATGCCTAGAGAATCTATCAAGCCCAGACTTTCTATTCGACATACATTTGAGATAGGTGTGACATAGAAACCTATAAGGTTTGTACAACCTTCCCTTTTTGATTTCTCCATTATTGTAGTCTCCTTTATAACCAATTAGGTTAAATATTTTCTGAATGTATTCATGATCAAATACATCAGGATGTCCCTGTTCTTGTTCACCAAAACGTAACACCTTCCTACTGGTCTGTTCATCAACCCTCATCTCTTCATTTCTGATAGATGTATAAATCACATTTCCTTCGTCCTCTTCTTCTTCTCGCAAAACCCTAGAAGTCTATCATGTGAGATTGATCATATAGTGGCTTCCGCATATAATGCATAAGAGATCCTCAACCTTCGTAGGTATCTAATAATGTCTCTGCATCTTTCTGATACTGGATCTTCAAGATTTAGTAAAGCACAGACATTATTATCCTTAGCAAATCGGTTAACCATCTGCATTATAACCAAAATCATTAAAAACATAGACATTTGAAGATATAGAACTCAAAACAAGAAATATGAAGTTGACGAGTTTCAGACTCAAATAATCAACAAAGTTGATTTTTAATTTTGTTGATGATGATTTACCTTAATAATGTTGAATGTTTGATGCTTTATTAAAGAAATTTATGGTTTATTGGTGTGCGGAGATAGAATTTTTAAATGGCGGAAATGAGGTTTAAAATATAAGAGGGTTTTTCTAGGTCTGAAAAAGTGTAATGAAAATGACAACGGTCAAAGACATCATTTATACTCCCTCGAACTTATTAATTTTATTTATTAAATGTTGTGGGACCCTCAACCCTTATTACCCTTCCGTGGATGTTTGTTCTTCCGAGATCATCTACGGAAGACAAATTTTCTTATTTTATCCGTATTCAATCTATGGAACACAAATGTTAAGGCATAAACCCATCCGTAGGATACTAATCTGCAGAAGGTCAAATCTTTTGTTGTATGATCCTAACATATAGTTATATCATTTGATGATTGCTGTTGAACCTTGTTAACTTTGCTTCATGGCATTGATTTGTAAAACTTCAGATATCCTAGAACCAAGTTAGTGCTCAAGTGCCAATTTTCTTCATTCAAGAGTGAAAAACCCAGATTTCATGCTAATTATCTACTCCGCCTAAATTTTTGATTAATCATAAACTTATGCATTTATCATAAATATATTAAAAGAATAGCATAGCAAGCAATTCACTATCCGACAAAAGATAATTTAAAAGAACATAAACAAAATCTTTTTGGATTTTTGGGTATAAGCAGGATTGAACTATAGTATATTTACAAGCACTTATAACCATATCATAGAATCATACTATAACACTAAACAACTTCCTGAATCATTTTATTTGATGATAGTAGCCGTAGATCTAGTGTTGATTGCAAGTATTATGATCCACATAAATTCAAGCAAGAGTATATTTTCAACTAGCCATATTGGTTATCATGTTTTGAAATTAATTAAAATAGACAAATATGGACTCCAAATTCAATTCAAATTAGAGTTTGTCCTCCGTTTATGATTCAATTCATCATTTTTTCACACTTAAAACTATGTGCTTTAAGTTATAAGCTCTATCTTAAGAGTTCTTTAAAATCTTATTAATGCTTTGTTCATATTCTCTTTGATATAAAATACAGTTGATCACATGGATTCTTTTAAAGCTATTCATTTTTGGAACTTTTGATAAGCATCAGGTCACCAGGTTTTTACTTATGTAAAACAGAGGTGCCTATGAACCCAGGTCTTTGTTTACACAAAGCAGAGGGTCCATGATGTGCAAAGATAGAGGTTATAAAGTGTTGTGTACATAGTGTGCTTGGGTGAGTGAGTTGATCACAACAGGATAAGACTTACTTGCTTGTTCCTCAAAATGGAATTATCCATAATTTGTTACCTTGGCATTATGTCAAGCATTAACTTTGTTTATATTCCACTCAAGCTGAACCTACTCACATATCAAAGCACTTTTGATCGGTCTTTATTGTAATTGAAAAACTCAGGCAAGTAACACATGTATAGTGTACTATCATTTTCCAAGTTATGAAATGCTACACAAGAAAACATATTAACTAAGACAATATTTTTGTATTTTGATATGTTTTATGTATGTTTTTGGATTTTTCATATAAGTATGTACATGAACAAGATATGCTTTTCTTGTTGATGATGATTAATCTAAGTTGATCATACCTAAATACTCAATAAGAAAATTAAATCTTACTGAATCAAAGGCTTTAGTGAATAAAGCAACAAGCTGATTTGTTGTATCCACTTTGATTAACTTGATTAAACCTTTTTCTGAGTAATCTCTTAGAAAATGGTATCTGATTTTTATGTGTTTTGTTTTACTACGTTGCATTGAATTCGTAGTGATGAACATAACAACTGAGTTATCTATGTGAATTGGTGTTTGAAGAAAATTGTAACCATAATCAAGTAATTGGTTTTGCAACCATAAAACCTGAGAGCAACCGGCTAAAGCAGCAATATACTCAGCCTTAGCTGTGGATACTAATACATTTGTTTGTTTTTTTGCACTCCCAGGAAACTAGCCTTGGTCTTATGAATTGACATTCTCCAGTTGTGGATTTTCTGTTGTTATTACACCCTCCAAAGTCACTATCTGAATATGAGTAGAGGTCGAAGTCTCCTTCTTTAGGATACCAAATCCTAAGAGCTGGCTGCCCTTTGAGATATCTGAAGATCCTCTTAACAGCATTTAGATGGGACTCCTTAGGATCTGATTGGTACCTAACACGAACACACATAGCAAACATAATATAAAGTCTGCTGACAGTTAAGTACATTAAAGATCCTATCATAGATCTATAAAGTCTTTGATCAACTGATTTTCCTTTAGGATAGATACAATCTTATCAATGGTTGATGCTGAGAAGAATCAGCAAGGTTGTACTTCTTCAGATTTGATGCACATACTTCTCCTGATTGATGAAGATTCTAGTTGATTTCTGATGAACTTGTAAACCAAGAAAGAATGTCAATTCTCCCATGGAGCTCATTTGAAATTCAAATTTCATCAAAGATTCAAAGTCTTGACATAATCTCTTGTTTGTTGAGCCAAATATGATATCATCCACATATATTTGGACAACCAAGAGATCTTGATGTTCATGTTTGTGGAAGAGAGTCTGATCAATTGTTCCTTTTTTGTAAACATTCTTGAGCAAGAAAGATGATAATGTTTTATACCACTTTCTTGGGGCCTGATAAATACCATACAAAGCTTTATCAAGCTTGTATACCCTGTGTGGATAATCAGGATCTTCAAAGCCTGGAGATTGGGCAACATAGACTTCTTCATCAATTTTCCCATATAAGAAGGCACATTTTACATCCATTTGGTAAACTGTAAACTTCTTATGTGAATCATAGGCAAGAAAGACTCTAATTACTACAATCCTTGCAACTGGTGCAAAGACTTCGTCATAGTCTATCCCCTCTTCTCGAGTATAGCTTTGAGCTTTTAGCCTTGCTTTGTTTCTGACAATAATCCCTCAGTCATATAGTTTGTTTTTGAACAACCATCTTGTACCAATTGGATATTGGCCTTCAGGAAGATCAACTATATTCCAGACTTTTTGCTTCCTGAATTGCTGAAGTTCTTCTTGCATTGCTTCAATCCAGCTATTATCCTTCAATGCAGCAGAGATGTTTGGAGGAACCACTTGTGACAACCTTAAGGTTAGACAAACTAACATCACATAAATAGACGCATATTTATACTTTATTAAAGGATCATAAAAACAAGTTTCATTTGATTAGTTTCTATAAGTGTTGATTGTGCATATATATGTGCATGCATGCATCCATGCATGAGTATTTACGTAAGAATGGATATGAAAATTTTATAACTTGGTAAACTTTGAATCATATGTATTAGTCATCAATCATAAAGCTAAAGGATTTGTTAATTTACTACTAGAATGCATTACAAACTTAACTAAACATATCCAAATAAGATTACATCAAGAAATCTTGTATCGAAACTAAACTTAACCAAACTCAAATCACTTGAACACCCATTTAAAACATCACGCTCGGTTCATTAAAGACACCCGATTAACCACTAAGCTAAGCCATTAACACCCTAAACCCACCTTTAATCGGCTAAAACACTAAGCCGCCCATTTAAACCGCCACCTAGCATCACCCTTACACCAAGCTTCACTTGGTAATGCCACCTCTCACCCTAAGAACCAACTAAGCAAACCTAAGAACACACCTCATCACCCTAAGCTCTAGATGTAATGATGCCTAACCCACTACATGAACGCAGCCGAGGAGTGCACAACTCCATCCCATTCTCACATTTTGTTTCTCTCTGTTGATAACATACACACACTCATCACCACCGTAAACCATCACAACCGCAACCATCTTTCCATCCTTATATCTCTCGGTTCTATACATCCACGAGCACCATCACCGTGAACTACCATAACCATAGGATACTACAACCATCAACCGGCCTCCAAGATTATCAACACTTTCCTTCTCTTGGTTTTCAAATCACCAATCATTTCATCATCTTCTCAACTAAGACCTATTCCAATTCAAGAACTTGAGAATCAAGCACCAAGAAGACCACCTCAACCAAACCATCGATCCCTTAGTCACTCTTTCTATCAGAAGGTTAGATTCTTAACAATCTCTAAAGGATCCATATGTGTTCAAACAAACATATATAATCTAACAAATCATCAAGAATAATCATGAAACCATATAATCTCTGACTTTATTTTAAAATCAGAAGGTATAGAAGTTTAAAAATAAGAAAACTCTTTTAGCAAAGGTTTTAACATAAAGATTGCAAATACTAAGAATAAAAACCTAATATTTTTGATGAATTGAATTGAATAATCAAATGACAGTGATTGTAGGAATAAAATTAGGAACTTGTTAGAAAATATTAGAAATAACTCTCTCTGAATTTTGGTGTAGTTGTAATAAGTAAATTAATTTATAAAGATTATATAAGTTAATGAAAGAAAATTATCATCTAGAAGCTCCGGACCTGGTAAAGATCTGAAAAAATTATATGATGGACCTTATATTTTATAAGAAATTCTGGACAAGTTTCATGACTAAATTCGTTGATTGAGTTATGAAATCTAGAAGTTTCTGTGATTAGAAAATAAGGAGAAATAGCAAATAGGCGAGATAAATTGTGTAAAATTTATATGAAATATGGTATCTTGCAAAAAATAGTTTGTATAAAATTCGGAATTTGTAGCGATGTTTTATTATTTATACTAATTATTATAAAATTGGTAAAAATCATAGAAAATTTGCTATTATGAGTTAATAACCTTAAAATTTATGGTATAAAAAAGATTTCAGAATATAGAGCTTGGTAAATTTTGGTAAATTTTGAGAACCCATAGGTATTTCTGCTAGAAAAATAACTACAATTAGTTATTATTTAAAATTTTTATTGTTGGACCAAAAGAACCAATGAGCTAGATCAGAAAAACCTTTAAGTCACACAGACATCATAACAACTGAAGTGATCTACATCTGCTAAAGACAAAGTCTGAAGACAATAGCTGAAGACAAAGTCTGAAGATAAAGTCTGAAGATAAAGTCTGAAGACAAAGTCTGAAGACCAAGTTCTCAGAAGTTGTCACAACAGCTGAAGTAGTACTTTTCAGTAGTTGTGATGGTTTCCTTTTCAGTAGTTTTTTTTCAGTAGTTTTATTTTATGTAAAACATCTGAAGTTATTACACTTCAGATGTTATAACTTCAGTATTTGTAATTGTAGCTTGTACTTAGTCTTTTTGTGAAGGTGTCCTCAGTTGTTGTGGACATCTTCAGTAGTTTAGTCTAACCTTTCAGTTGTTTGTATAAATCAGTTAGATGTCACTATCAAGTGGCATCAGCTGACATCACATTCCTTTATAAAAGGAATGTTGACCTAATTGTTTTGCAACCGAAGCTTTTGCGTGAATGAAAATATTCCATTTGGAGAAAAACTCTCTCTCTATAATCGTCATTGTTTGATTGAATATTCATGCTATTCTTGCTTAAATTTTGTCTAATTCTTGTTATATTCCGCTGCAAATCTTAATCTAATTGATCAAACTATCCGATCCTATCATTTATATATTAATATGGATTTTTAGATGTTTATGATATAAAAATTTGGTGATTATGGATAGTTATAGCTACTGTTTTTAAATTTGTGTTTATAAGTGCTGAAAATTTTAAAAAAATAATATATATTTCTAACCTATAAATATTTTTATAGGATTTTGCTGGAATAAAGGTGAGATTCATAGCCATATTTTTATGTTTATGAGTTTTGAGGGAAAAAGCATACTGTTATTATGATTGATGCTATTTTGGCAGAGTACATTGCTGCTGCAAGTTATACATCTCAGGTACTCTGGCTTCAAAATCAATTACTGGATTATGACATTACAGAGACTAAGACTCCTTTACTAATGGACAGTGCTTCAGCTCTTTGTATTGTTAAAAATCCTGTCCAACATTCTAGGACCAAACATATTGAGATCAGACATCATTTTATCAGGGATTATTATGAAAAAGGTCTGATTGATCCAAAGTTTGTGCCTAGTGCTGATGAGCTTGCAGATATATTTACTAAGCCTTTGGACAGTGCAACTTTCCAAAATCTTGTGCTAAGGCTTGGTATGCTGAGGCAGCTAGAATGATTTGACAATACTGATGTCTTAGTAACAAGTACTGATGAGCATTAGTATACAGCTGTCAAAAATAAGTACTGATAAGTTATTTTATCTTCAGTAGTTTTCATAACTACTGAAGACTAAATTACTTAAAAAGTACTGAAGTACTTTATTTGTTGAAAAGTACTGATGTAGTTACAACTACTGATGTCTCTTCTAACAGCTAAGTACTGATGACCAATGAAACATCTGAAAATCAGATAATCTGCTGAGTAAGTGTTAAGGTCAATGAAACAACTGAGATCTGTGAATTGACGACAACAACTAATGAGAAATTTACTCTTCAATTGTTTTCAAATATCTGCTGTTTCATTTCAAAACAACTGAAGCCAAAACCAAGTCTTCAGTAGTTTCAAACTACTAATGACTAACACCAAGTCTTCAGTTGTTTACAACATCTGAAAGTTAAAACCATGTCTTCAGTTGTTTTCTAAAAACTAATGACTCACACCAAAACTTTCAGTTGTTTTCTCTTAGCCGCTTCATAACCTATAATACCTAACCCTAACTTCAACCTTTTCATAAGTCGTTTCCAAAAACATCTTCCATTAATGGCGACCATGCAATCAAACCTCGACACAACTGTGCTGCCTACCTCACAAAATCAGCCTTTTGGTCTAAGTTTGACGATGCCATTGATCTGATGGTTGATTCCCAGTATCAAACCGCTTTTCTTTGAATCCAACCATCTATCCCGATACCCTTCGCCAATTCTGGACAAATGTCACTGTCCATACTGGTGAGAATGATGACTCGATCACTCTCCAGTCGTTTGTAAACCAAGAAGAAGGTGGTCATCACTCCTGATATCATTCGCAAAACCTAGATTTGAATGATGCCACCTTTGTCACCAAATACCAAAGGCACTATTGATCTATCTTTCATCAACCATGGGTATGAGGGCGACCTAAGTGCTACCACCATTATGAAGAAGCACTTCCATGATGCTGAACGCCTAATCTTTCATATGATCAATGTCTGCCTTGCCCCCAAAACATCTTCTTGGGATCAAATGTCATCTAGGTGGCAGCAGGTATTGTATTCTATTCTTGAATGCCAAAGCTTAAATTTTTCTGAAATTATATTTTTGGAATTAAAAGACCTGGCAATGAAACCTGTGGCTAACAGATGGATATTATATCCAAGGTTTCTTATGGCCATAATCATTAATCAATTAAAATCTGATGGCCTTGTTGGCCTTGCAGTCCCTGCTCTGGTTGTTTTGCCTGAGGTATACTCCTGGCACAACTCTAACCCACAACTCAAAGAGGCTGCCAAACTGCTAAAACCCAAGCAGAGGGAACCCACAGCCTCCACCTCCAGATCTAAAGTCCCCTCCAAACCAAAATCCAAACAAACCAAAAAGGCTACTAAGGGAGTTGAGTCCCCTGATGATGCCCCTGCAACACAAACGCAGGATGAAACTACTGACAGTAATCCCCTTGTAGTTTCCAAGACTCTACCAGCTGAAACCGCTCAGGTATCCTCTCAACAGGATCCTGATGCAACCAAAAATGGGGAAACCACATTACTGGAATCTATCTCACTTGAGAAGATTGCCATTGAAGAGAACCATTCACCCCAGGTGCAATCCTTTTCACCCTTATCTCCCACTGAAACCACCCCTACAAGCCCAACTGCGGTTATTGCACAAGTGCTGACTCAACTACATTCCTCTACCCCTCCCCAGAAACCTATTACCACTGGGAAAACCTCAACACTTGAGGGAGAGGATTATAATGTGGTTGACAACCCACAGCACAGGGATTACAAAGTTCAATCTCATGGTGTAGAGGAGGAGATTCGAACATCTGGTGAGGCTACCTCTTCTCCTGTTTCAGCACATGAACAGGATGAAGGTGGTATCATCTCTAAGACCTCACCAGAGGCAACTGCCAATGAAGGATTTAATCCTGAGGCAGGAAGTCCCCAGTTCCAAGAAATAGGGGCACATGTGAATACTGATCTACACTCAGCACATGTTCATCCTGATTTAATCAGGAGGTCAGATGATTCAACAAAGACTGATGATGACCTGGGCTTTTCTTTGAAGTTCTAGCCCAAAACACCATTCCTGAGGCTGAGGTATGCAGACTACAAGAACTGCTTGCCAAAGTGTCTCAAGAATCAAGTCCATCTGCCCAAATTCACCCACAGATGGCAGCTTCTTTTGAAGCTCTCCGAAACACTGAGCCACTCTCAACAACTATGCCACCAGCCTCTGTTTCTGGCACTATTTCTCAGGGACAGAACCCCTCTGAGCAAATGGTTGCTGCCTTTCAATTTTCCTTACCTCTCATCACTCCTATCATCACTAACATTGTGCATCAAGCCATTGATGAGAGGCTTTCCTCAAGAATTCAACCCTTAGTTGATGATGCTGTTTCTAAGAGACTTTCTGACTAATGCAACCAAAAAGGGGGAGTCTAAGTCAGTAAAAGAAGACAAAAGAAAGAGAGTTGAAGAGGAAAAAGCAAAAGAGAAGAAATAAAAGGAGATGATCACTTACAAGAGAAAGAAAAGTGCTGAACAGACTGAAGATGAGAAAAAGTTAGAAGAACCGATCAAAGAAGCTGATGTGCAACATAGCAGATCTATGGATAAGATCATTGATCAACTTTTCCGACAAGGTTTTGGCACAGCCAAACTTGATTCTGAGATTAGAAGGTTAGAGATTCAGGAGATTGAGCATAGATGGGCCAGTTGTAATGAGAAAGAAAGGGAAAGGCTGGAAGCTATGATAAGATTCTTATCAAAGCATTTGGGAAACCAATCATTGAAGTGAAGTCATGGTCCAGAGACAACATTTTGGAGATAACCACCAAAATTGTTCTTCTGAAACATTCAACAAAGGATTGATCATAGAAGCTCTTGATGAAGCTGGTGCTGGGAAAAGGTCTGAGATGGCAAAGTTATCCAAAGCCTCACTCACAACCAAGATGATAGAGCAGCCTTTACAATCTCCCACACCAAAACAACCAACTTCACAACCCTCAAAACCAACTCCTTTACCCAAGAAACCTTCTCAAACAACCACCAATGATGCACCCAAGAGGAAGAGAAGGGTGTTGAGAATGGAAGAAGAAGAAGAAGATGATGAGGATGATAGTCTGCAAATCTCTGCTGTTCTTAAAATAAAGATGCCTGAGCCTGGAAGTCAACCAACAACAATCACACCTGGCATCCAAAGGCAAATGGGAAAAGTGAAAATTGAAGAAGAAGAACAACAAAAAACCATGATGAGCAGCTGTTAAGGATGGTTGATAAAGAGTTTCCTAAGTCTTCATCCATACAAGCTATGAAGAAACATGCTCAGAGGTTGTATACTCTCAGATTTACATTTCAATATCAGAAAGAGAGAGTGAGAATTTGGCCTGATCCCAGAGTAAGTGACAGAATTCATAGAAAGAATATTCCAAGTCGATACAATGGCCAAGTAAAGAAGACTATAGATGCTGTGATAATGCTGGCCATTGTAGTGTCACCCTGGGAAATACTTGATGAATTCAAGAGAGCTTACAAGTCTAAGATGACTCCACAAACTTTACTAGAAAACAAAATGGTGAAGAAGGGGTTGATCTACAAGAAGCTTGAAGAAATAAGAAGAAATGAGCTCCAGTTGTTACTTGAAGGTACTCATCCTGATGAGTTTGCATACAGAGAAATAACTACTGTGGAGCTAAAGAATGGAAAGAATGTTAAATACTTATCTTAGTATTATGGGCCTGAGTTCTTCTTTGAAAGTGAAGCTGAAGAACTCACAATGGAAGAAAAAGTTGTTCTACTTGAGGCCTATGTTAGAGAGTCTTACAGACTCATCATTGGGAAGTAGGTTTCATGAATGGGGTAACAGCTCTGTGTCCAATTCTCCAATACAGAGTTCCTATTCATCCTTTGCCAATCAAACTTTTTGAAACCTCTTTCTGGCCTGAGCTTACTTTGGTGATTTCTGAGCTGATCCAGAAAATGCTTCTGCCAATAAGTTGGACTTCAATAATATTAAAGGTTTTGGCTGTATTGGTTCAGGGGGAGTTTGTTGGACCAAAACAACCAATGAGCCAGATCAGAAAAACCTTTAACTCCCACAGACATCATAACAACTGAAGTGATCTACATCTGCTGAAGACAAAGTCTGAAGACAATAGCTGAAGACAAAGTCTGAAGATAAAGTCTGAAGATATCTGCTGAAGACAAAGTCTGAAGACCAAGTTCTCAGAAGTTGTCACAACAGCTGAAGTAGTACTTTTTAGTAGTTGTGATGGTTTCCTTTTCAGTAGTTTGTTTTCAGTAGTTTTATTTTATGTAAAACATCTGAAGTTCTTACACTTCAGATGTTATAACTTCAGTAGTTGTAATTGTAGCTTGTACTTAGTCTTTTTGTGAAGGTGTCCTCAGTTGTTGTGGACATCTTCAGTAGTTTAGTCTAACCTTTCAGTTGTTTGTATAAATCAGTTAGATGTCACTATCAAGTGACATCAGCTGACGTCACATTCCTTTATAAAAGGAATGTTGACCTAATTGTTTTGCAACCGAAGCTTTTGCGTGAATGAAAATATTCCATTTGCAGAAAAACTCTCTCTCTATAATCGTCATTGTTTGATTGAATATTCATGCTATTCTTGCTTAAATTTTGTCTAATTCTTGTTATATTCCGCTGCAAATCTTAATCTAATTGATCAAACTAGATCCGATCCTATCATTTATATATTAATATGGATTTTTAGATGTTTATGATATAAAAATTTGGTGATTATGGATAGTTATAGCTACTGTTTTTAAATTTGTGTTTATAAGTGCTGAAAATTTTAAAAAAATAATATATATTTCTAACCTATAAATTTTTTTATAGGATTTTGCTGGAATAAAGGTGAGATTCATAGCCATATTTTTATGTTTATGAGTTTTGAGGGAAAAAGCATACTGTTATTATGATTGATGCTATTATAAGAAAAATTTGAGATTACTGTCATTATGTTACAACCACTAATTTAGATGTGGAACCGTTTGGTAATATAGGTAGCGTTATTTAGGAAAATATTTCCTGCACCAACATGATGAGTGTTGTGATGCTATATTATATGATTCTGTGATTTGTATTTATGGCAGTTTAAATCACATGGCTGATAAGTAGGTTTGGTTGTAATTTCCATCAACTTATATTTTGTTTAGAAAATAAACCTTCGTTCTCACCAACTCTATGTTGATTATTTTGAGTATGCTTTTTCAAGTATTCACAATGACTAACAATATTATATTATCATTTGATGTTTACGATGGCTTGGGCGATATGATGGGGAAAGTTTGTGTCAAATTAACTGTTAACATGTACGATCTTAGTCTGACGGTGGATGCTCATTTCCATCGCTACTGAAGATGTAGCAGTTAATTAGCACATTTTGTAATAGGGTTATATTAATTTTTGAACGTTAACTATAATGTAACCCGAACTGATATTATCTATGATTTATGTTTATGTGTTACGTTTATATGTGTATTAAAATTTTTGTTTTTATATATAACCAATGCATTTTGAACTAGCTAGTCACACCCGAGCATTTCACGCTTCCCTCGGGATGTGACAGTTTGGTATCAGAGCCATTGGTTATATAGAATTAGGTATTACAAAATACGTAGACTATAACCATAAGCTTGAAGATAATAAATTCTTGGCATGCTTAAGACATACATACATACCTATTTCTTGCACATATGAATCTTTGTGATAAATAATTTGTGATTTCATGTGTGTATTTTTATGTAACTAGATTAAATGACAAAATTTGTCTTGTGATAAATCTGTAATTTATGAAATAGTTGATAAGATTATTTGACTAACTATTCTTGCAATGTTAAAATTAAAAAGAAATTTTGTAGCTAGAGTACTTATAATTCAGACAGTCACCATAGTGAAACTGATCCCTTGGAGTGCTCAGACCATAGCAATCATAAGAAAACAACACCTGAACCAGAACCCCAGAATAATATGGAAACTCCCCAACCTGAAACTAAGATTAACTCCAAACCAAAGTTTTATGTTCGACGCGCACCAGTTACTACGGAGGTTATACGATAGAGACCCCTAGGAAAAGATTACGACCTGGCAAAAGATTTTTGGCAAAGAAAGATAAAGACTTGGAAACACAAAATTCAGATGGCTCCAAAGCTGAAGAGAAGGAAGCCAAAAGACAAAAGTTGGAAGATGATCAGATAGACACAACCCAACAGATCCTTAAGAAGGTTAAGAAGATACAACAAGAAATCAGGACAATTCAAAGAAATGTCAAAGATATAAAAACACATAAGAAAAGTATCTTCACGAGGATATGGGATTGAGTTTGTAGAAATTAGAATTACATCTTAAATCTAACATGATAACCTTGAACATACAAGAATAAGAACACAATGAAATGTACTCTTTGTTTGTGACTGGTAATTGTTATGTGTTAGATAACTCATATTTGAATATATGTTCTTGACTATTAAATACGATTAAATATAGTGAATCATGCCGCCAAAAAGAAACACTCAACCTGTACGAAGAACGGCACGAGTTGGACGACCAAGAACTAGACTTGGAGAGGAAACTCCTGTAAATGCCACTTCCAATGAGAACGACAGGATTTCTCAGTTAGTGACCAACAAATAGAAGTTGTAATGACTACGTTAATAGCTCAACTACAGCAAAACCTAAACTTTGGAGTTGCATCGCAGGGAAACGAAGAACTAGAAGACGCCAATATAAGAGAACGCCCAGAGGAAGAAGTTGTAAACGGAATTAGGAGAGGATGCTCCTATAAAACTTTTATGTCCTGCATACCTCGGGAATTTGATGGGAAAGGAGGAGCTGTACAAGCCCTATGCTGGTTAGATGAAATGGAATTGGTACTAGAGATTAGTAACTGTGCCAACAATTACAAAACCCTGTTTGCTTCACATTCCCTTAAAGGAGAAGCTAAATCCTGGTGGAAAATGGAGATGCAAACAAAAGGAAGGCATATCATGAACAGATTGAGCTGGGAAGAATTCAGGAATTTAGTAAATAAGAAATATTGTCCCTATAACAAAATAGAGAAAATAGAAACTGAATTCCTGGCACTAGAAATGAAAGGAGCAGCACATCGAGAGGATACTGATAGATACAGTGAACTCTCTAGATTAGTACCACATCTGGTAACACTAGAAGCAAAACGAATAGGAATTTATATTTGGGGTTTAGTACCACAAGTAAGAGGATTAGTTAAATCTGCCATGCCTAAAACTTTTCAAGATGCAGTAAGCTTATCAGGAAGTCTAACCGATGAAATGATAAGAAATGGATCTTTAATTAATCCAAAGACCGGAGAGAAAAGGAAATGGAACGACAACAACTCTGGACGAAGATTTGGAGGAAATCCAAAGAAAAAGACAACCAAAAAACCCACAAGAAGTTTCTTAGGAGTAGCACGAGAAAAGAAACCATAGAAAGAAGGTCAACCATGGTGCAGTACTTGTCAAAGATATCATCATAGTAAGTGCATAATGGTGATATGCTACAACTGCAAAAAGAAGGGACATATATCCTGAGACTGTAAGGACCCTACCAACCCTAAACCGGTCAATTATCAGTGTGGTAATGAAAATCATTTTCGCAACGAGTGTCCACAACTGAAAGGCAAAGCCCCAATCAACTAAAACAACCCCCGTGGAAGAGCTTTTGTGTTGCAGTTCTCATTAACAATCAGTACGCAACTGTATTATTTGATACAGGAGCAACTCATAGTTTCGTTTCGAATACATTTAGACCTTTACTTAATCTAACCTTAGAGAAACTGAAACATAAATGTATGATAGAATTGGATGATGGAAAGGTAATCAAAGCTTGTGAAATCATTCCTAACTGTACTTTGAACCTAGATGAGTATTGTTTTGATATAGATCTGATTCCTATTGAAATAGGAGGTTTTGATATTGTTATGGGTATGGACTGGTTAAGTAAGAATCAAGCTGAAATTATATGTGGTTAGAGGATGATAAAAATCCATTTGATTAAGGAAAATAGAATACTCTTTTTGTATGGTGAAAAACCTAGTGGTGCTATGAAAATAATTTCATGTAAGAAAGCTCAGAAATATTTGAGAAAGAGATGCATAGCTTTCCTAGCCCACGTAATTGATACAAAATTAGATAAGATGAATTTAGAAAATGTTCTTATCATCAATGAATATCCAGATGTATTCCCAGATGAATTACTTGGTTTGCCACCCCTCGTCAAGTAGAATTTAAAATTGAATTAATACCAGGGACTGCCCCTATTGCTAAGGCACCATATCATTTAGGACCAACAGAATTGAAAGAACTAATGAATCAACTTCAGGAATTATTGGACAAAGGATTTATACGTCCTAGTGTATCCCCTTGCGGAGCACCAATTCTATTTGTAAAAAACAAAAAGCGGCGTTTGAACTCCTAAAAAGTAAGTTATGTAGTGCTCCTATCTTAGCATTACCAGAAGGAACAGACGATTTTGTAGTATATTGTGATGCATCACATCAGGGATTTGGATGTGTTCTAATGCAACGAAATAAGGTAATGGCTTATGCATCCAGACAACTTAGAGGTAGTGAAAAGAATTATACTACTCATGATTTAGAATTAGAAGCAGTAGTATTTGCACTTAAAATTTGGAGACATAATCTATATGGGACTAAGTGCACAATATATACCGATCATAAGAGCCTACAACACATATGGACAAAGAACCAATAGCCATTATGGACAAAGAAGTAAAAAGATTAAGAAAGAGTAGGGTACCAATAGTAAAGATCAAGTGGAATTCAAAAAGAGGACCAGAATTGTAGATACATGTTGTTCCTAGTTTATGAGCTTAAATGTAAAAGTCTTTCATGTCTTACACATATGTAGTGAAATGGTTCAATGAAATATGAAATGTGATTTGATGTTTATTTATCTTTGATTCATATGCATGAACTTCTTATATAGGTTTGAGGTTGTTGTACACAAGTCTAAGTCAGTAATGATTGAGTATTATGTACAACCTAGTCGGGTGATTATCCATGCTAATGGACCATACTTATGGACCATACGCATGAATCCTTCATGCTTATGGACCAGTCGCACGACTGAAACAGGAGACTGGACCATTCGTACGATTGAGACATAAGATTGACTCAGTCGCACGACTGAACCTTCAGTCGTACGTATGACTCAATCGCATGATCCAGTCGCACGACTGAACCATCCGAATGGTTCAGTCGTACGAATGAAAAACCCTAACCTATAAATACCACCTAATTCATGGAAAAGCATAACACTTGAAGAGATATTGCGAATACACATAAACCCAAGCTGTCCAGAACGTCCCAAACAGCCTGTCCAAGTTCATAGTTAGTTCAATCTTACATCGATCGGGTAATCGTTCTCACTGATTGGATCGCCAATCAAATAGGATTCTGCACTATTTGATCTGGTATAAACATAGAATCAGTTAGTACTCCGTACGTACACGGTCCCTAACAAGTGGTATGAGAGATTTGGCTCTTGATTTTGCATTTGATTCAATTAGGTTTGGTGTCAAAATTCTAAGTTTTAATCAAAAGAGTCACCACTTTGCTTCTAAAGGTGTTTTCGACGTTTTCTGGGATTAAAGTTTCGATTTTTCACTATACGGAAGATTAGGGTTCTTAGAAAAATCGTATTTTGTGTCTAAGTGTCAAAATCTTCGATTTTGCAAAAACAGCAGCCTTCAGTCGCACGACTAGTCCATTCGTACGATTGAACTCATTCGTACACTCCATTCGCACGACTGAATTCAATCGCATCCTTCATTTGCAGACTGAACAACTCCAGTCGCCTGAGTCCATTCGTCTTGTCCATATGCACGACTGAATTCAATCGCACGATTGAATTCATTCGCACTCTTCATTCGCACGAGTGATCTATACGCATTGTTCATTCGCACGATTGAAGTTGTCCTGTTCTCAAAGTACAAAGTTCATATAAATGGAAGATTAGTTTTTAGCGTTTATTGCCGGGAAGGATTCACGCATCCAGAATCTACTACTTCTGGAGAATGAGGTAGGAAATCACAATAAACCACCGAAGCTGATAACGTTAGATGACTATCCTCAGTGGAAACAACGGTTTGAGATCTACTTAAATGGATTTGATCCAAATCTTTTGACATCCATCGAGACTGGTTATACAGTGCCTGTTAGTGCTAATGGAGTCAAGTTAACCTTGGGAGGAATGAGTGAAGCTCAGAAGATTCTCTACAATGCTGAGAAGAAAGTTTATGCCTTGTTGACTCAGTCAATACCGAAAAACATCTTTCATCAGTTCTCTGAGAACAAGCAGGCTAAGAAGTTGTGGGATGCATTGGAGAAGAGATACGAAGGAAATGCAACGTTAAAGGCACTGAAGGCTAAGGCTCTCAAGAAGGAGTTTGATAATTTCTCTTCGATAGGGAATGAGAGCTTAGATGATGTTATTTACAGATTCTATCATCTCATGAGTGAGCTGCACACTCATGGCGCAACCACATCTATGGAAGACAAAGTTTCAAGCTTTGCTGATGGTTTGCCTAAGAAATGGGATTCATTTGTGTCGAATCTAAGACAGAACGACATTCTTGTGACATTAGACATAAATGACTTCATCTTGAAGCTAAGAGAGGAAGAACTGAGAATAAAGTACAAGTCAAAGAAAGGATCCTACGTTCAGAATCCTTCACTCTACAACTCAGTTTCGTCTCCGGTTGTTTCAGGAGCACCGTTACAAACAACATTCGTGTCCAGTTCATTTGCTTCTTCCCAAACCACTACTTCAGGACCAGAAACGTCAGGGTCATCAGGGACCCACTACGTAGTGCCTGAAGTCAACACTACAAAGTTGAAGACCGAGAATCTTGGTAATATCATA
The DNA here is from genome assembly GCA_025215565.1 of Flaveria ramosissima. NCBI lineage: Eukaryota > Viridiplantae > Streptophyta > Magnoliopsida > Asterales > Asteraceae > Flaveria > Flaveria ramosissima. Next base: position 44,474,241 of record CM046029.1, on the reverse strand, counting down.
GTGGAAGTTGCAAAGGAGCACATGGATCTTCTAGCAGCTGTTGTCCAATCCTATGATGGTTTAGTTGCCGGGAAGATTGGAAATTGTCATCTTGCAGATGAAGATTACGAGCAAGTTGATGAGAATGAGCTAAAGAGAATGGACATCATGTGGGCCTTGGCAAGTGCAGTAAGAAAGCTAAAAAGTTTGTCAAGAAGACGGGACAGAATCTAGTAGCCACTAAGGATACAACGTTTGGTTTTGACAAAACCAAAGTCACATGCTTCAACTGTGGTGAAAAGGGGCACTTTAAACGTGAATGTGTAAAGCCCAAGAAAACTGGAAATGGAAAGCCAGTTCCCACATTCAACCGTCAAGACAAGGACGTGATTGGAACTGCTTCTTCAAGCAAAGAGACAAAGGCTCTAACTGCTCAAGGTGATGAAGGACAAAATTGGTCCTTCTGTTTTGTTTCTTCTGAAGAATCAAATATTGCTTTTGTCAAAGTAGTAGATGATGGGTCTACTAGTGAAGGTGAGAGTGCAGCTGAGCAAGCGATGTCAGATTCCGAAGAAGCTGCGAACGTGGTAAATCACTTGGTTGAGGAAGAGCTCAGAGCAACAAGTTCAAAATCTCCATCATCCGAAGAGTCTAAATCTGCTTTGATGGCTTATTCAACCGATTCCTCACAGGTAAGTTCTAAAGACCAACTGTTTGAAACCATGCTTGTAATGAATGTGACAAATTTAGAGAAAGCATTGATCTAAAATTCGCTAGGTTATTAGAACACAATGATAACTTAGTAAATGACTTACAACTTTGCACTGAAGGTAATTGTATATTAAAACAAAATGTATATTAAAACAAAATGAGTGCAGTTTTAAAGAAAAGATAGAACTTTTGGGTAAACAACTAAGGGAAACCGAGGTTGTTGCCTTAAATCAATCTAATGATATAAAGTTTTATTTAAATTCATTAGAAGAAACCAAAAAGGAGAAAGCAGTTTTGGAAGTCGAGGTTAATTCATTAAAACAAAAACTGCATAGTTGGGCTAGTTCTTCTCACATAGTACAGAACTTAGTGAAAGAACGAAACAATGGGGAAGGTTTGGGTTACAAAGTCGTGCCACCACCACATGAGATCTTTTTGAATACAAAATGTAGACCTATTAATAACAACCCATTTAAGGATCATGTGGTGTCTACTCCTCTAGTTAGTGATCCTGATTCCACGAGTAAGACTGTGAAATCTGACACTAAACAGAAGGAGTCTACTTTGAACGCAAAAGGCAAGATGCCAGTTGAGAATTTGAATGATGCAGGGTTAATGTAAGGTCAGGTTCACCAACATCCATTTCAGAACCCAAAATGACTAAACCAGTTAACCACAAACGTATTAATCATCAAAGTCCAACCAAAGTGCAAGTTAAAGATGTTCAAAATGTTAAAACAATTTAGTTTGTTAATAAAGATGAAACATCTAAAAGAGTAGTGACAAAACCAAACCAGAAACATCTCACACCTTCACTAAATTCAACATCATACAAGAGTTCTCTCCAATCTGTAGAAGCAAGATCTTGCTACAGTTGTGGAAAACGAGGACATATCTCCACTAATTGCCCTTACTATCAGACACCCAGAAAGAAAATTGAACTTTATGATACAAAACCAAGATTTTCTAAATCGAGATCTAATACTCCACCTAAGAGTATTAGTGAACCTAAAGTTCAAATTATAATAAGCCAGTCGTTTGTTTATCACAAATAGGCCTTACACAAAACTGGCTTATGGAAAGAAAAATCAAGTATAGTGTCTGATAGTGAGGAGATTAAGAAGAAAGATATGCCCTCATCCTCTAAAGGACAATGGGTCGAGTTTATGATGTGTGATTCCTCTAGGTCATGCAAGCCAGTTAAGGCTTGGGTCCCCAATCTGAACTAATAAGTTTCTTTGAATGTGCAGGGTGTCCGCTACAGTGCTATCACTAATACCTGGATTATTGATAGTGGGGCGTCCAGGCACATGACAGGAAATTCGTCTCTCCTTTTCAAAGTCAGAAAAATTAAAGGGGGACATGTTTCATTTGCTGGGAATAAAGGAGGTTACCTCATAGCTCAAGGCGAAGTTGGAAACGAGAAAGTGAAGTTTGACAAGGTCAACTACGTTCAATAACTACTGAATTACTTACTTTCAGTCTCCCAGATCTGTGATAAAGGATTTAAAGTTGTATTTGACAACAAGAATTGCTACATGTTGAAGAAGGACTATGTGATTGAGGAGGATAAAGTTCTTATGTCAGCTTCAAGATATAACGACTTGTATGTCTTGGATCTATCAAAAGCTTCCACAACTGATCACACCATTCAATGCTTCCTGTTAAAAGCAACTGAGAGGGATTCAATCTCTTGGCATAGGAGAATGGGACACATTAATCCAAGGAAGATGAATCATTTAGTTCAAAATGATTTAGTGAATGGAGTAACTGTCAAGAACTTCCAACTTCCGGATTTTTGTGTAGCATGTAAGAAAGGGAAACAAACCAAGAAGTCTCACAAGGCAAAGAAAGTTAATTCAATAGATCTTCCTTTTGAGCTTCTACACATGGATCTCTTTGGCCCTGTCAGTACAAAGAGCATTGCTGGAGACCTATATTGCTTTGTAGTAACGGATGATTACTCAAGATTCTCTTGGATGATGTTTCTGAAAGCCAAATCAGAAACTTTTGAATCATTCAAACATCTAGTTACTACTTTGGAATCACTCTACAAGATGAAAGTAAGGCAGATTCGATCAGACAACGGAACAAAGTTCAAATATCAGTGGATGGAGGCATTCTGTAGAGAGAAAGGAATCGTTCATCAATTTACCTCTGCCTACACTCCACAGATGAATGGCGTTGCTGAAAGGAAAAATCAGAGCCTGATAGAGACTGCCAGAACAATGCTAGCCGACTCGAAACTGCCTATTCAATTCTAGAATGAGGCAGTGGCTAATGCTTGTTACACGCTCAATCGAGTCTTAGTGGTCAAACGACATGGGAAAACATGTTATGAGCTGCTCTAGCGACGTAAACCCAACTTGGAGTATCTTGAACCGTTTGGTGCACCGTGCATGTTGTTAGAGAAAACTCAGACTGGGAAGTTTAGTGAGAAGGCAGAAGAAGGTATTTTTCTCGGATACAGCATACCAGACAAGAGAGTTTATAACAACTCAACGGGTCAGGTAGAAGTGTGGTGCAATGTTGATGTTCAAAGATACACCACCCCCTGCTGGAAAAGGACCCTCCTTCTTCTTCGAATATGAGGGATTCTTTAAATCCTTCAATCTACCGCCTTCTCCCACTGATGATGAGCTATCTGCGAGGATGATGTACGAAGTTCTGAACACTCCACTACCAGACTCAACATCAACGGCTCCATACAATACTTCTAGCTCTTCAGGGGGAGAGCTTGAAGTAAGTGATTCTTCTTCTGATGATGAAACAATTGAGACTGCAAATGTAGAACAGGAGGAACTAGCTCCCACAAATGAAAGTACACAAGCATCACATCCTGCTGCCTCTGACACTTTGGAACCTCATACTCCAACAGCTTCAGATACTGAACCTGGGTTTAACAATCTGGATAATGAGCTAGTTGTTCCAACCACTCCTCGATCCCGGATTAATGTCTGTCATCCCTTGGACAACGTCATTGGAGATGTTCGATTAGGAGTACAAACAAGAAATCAGCTATACTCGGCTGATTATGCCTCAGTCATGGAAAAAGGATATCTTCACGATGGTTCTTATCGATGTTTATGTCTCAATTTGAGCCAAAATATGTGAGTGAAGCCCTAAACGATAAGGCATGGGTCAGTGCAATGCGAGAAGAACTCCTACAGTTCAAGAACTTAGGAGTATGGACCCTTGTGGACAGACCAAAAGGTTCTAAGGTGATTGGCACGAAATGGGTCTTGAAGTGCAAGAAAGATGATTAAGGGGTCATAATTCGGAATAAGGCTCAGCTTGTGGTTCAAGGGTTCAGACAAGTCGAAGGCATTGATTACAATGAAGTGTTTGCACATGTGGCTCGGATGGAAGCAATTCGTATGTTTCTAGCCTATGCATCCTACATGAAGATTAAAGTCTATCAACTATGCATCCTTCATGGTGAAATCCGTGAGACAGTCTACGTCAGTCAACCCAAAGGATTCGAGGATTCTTATCATCGGGATAGAGTTTATAAAGTGGACAAGGCTCTCTACGGGCTCCATCAAGCCCCTAGAGCCTGGTATGAGAAACTCTCAACTCATCTAGTGAAACATGGTTTTCGCAGAGGATTTATCGACTGTACGTTATTTTAAAGAAAAAGATGGTGATTTACTGCTGGTACAGATATATGTTGACGACATAATCTTCGGTTCCAAGAATGAAGAAATATGTAAAGAATTTGAATCTGTAATGAAAGCAGAGTTTGAGATGAGTGCTATGGGGGAGATGAAGTTCTTTCTTGGCTTACAGGTGGATCAGACACCAAAAGGAATCTTCCTGCATCAGTTTAAATATGTAGGTGATATCCTCAGTCGGTTCGACATGGTAAATGCTTCAATTGCTGGAACTCCACTTGCCACTAACCATGATGTGGCACCCGACGAAAATGGTGATCTGGTTGATGCTACAATGTACAGAGGAATGATCGGATCCCTAATGTACCTCACAGCCTCTCGTCTTGATATTATGTACGCAACGTGTATTTGTTCCAGATATCAGGAAAAACCAAAAGTGAATCATCTCATCGGAGTCAAACGGATCTTTCGTTATCTGAAGGGCACACCAACACTCGGGTTGTGGTATCCTCATAATGATGACTTTGAGCTTACAGCGTATAGTGACTCAGACTACGGTGGTTGCAAGATAAATTCCAAGTCAACATCTGCAGGATGTCAGTTCTTTGGTAGACGGTTAGTCACCTGGCAGTGTAAGAAGCAGACATCAGTTGCTCTGTCAGCTTGTGAAGCTGAATATGTTGCTGCTACAAGTTGATGTTCACAAATCATTTGGATTCAACAGCAAATGCGCGACTACGGTTTGCAATTTTCTAACACCCCTATTTTTTGATAATTCTGCTGCTATTGTTGTCACCAAAAATCCGGTCCAACATCCTAAAACTAAACACATCGGTATTAAATATCACTTTATACGTGACTGTTTTGAAAAGCAATTAATCGATGTTGTTAAAATTAATACGGACTTTCAACGTGCCAACCTCTACACAAAAGCATTTGATAAACCGCGGTTTTTATATCTTTTAGAGGTTAATGACATGAAAAAGAAAAGTGATGTGATTCTAGAAGAAGAAAGTGCGTAGTCCGACGAGTTTTTAGTTTTTTTTTATTTTTATTTATTTTATTTTCATGTCTATTAAAATCCAATAACACAAAAAGATTTTAGGTTTTAAAATTTTAGGGGGAGAATAGGTTAGTTTAGTATTTTATTCATGCAGTATTTAATTACTTAAAAAACGAGGAGGAGGGCAGCTATGCTAAAAGAAATGAAATCAAATCTGTGATTCTGATTCAACGCTTATGGAAAATGATTGTACACAGGGAACAAATTGTTTAGGACCTCAAAAGCACTTAAATGATTAAGATGTAAAATTCAAAGTATAAGTCTGAGAATTCTAAGTAAAATAAAAGGAAAAATAATAGTAAAACTAGTCTGCTACTGAGGTAACATAGAGAAAGTAGACCTAGAGGTTGCTAGTCCATTATATGATGTGTCGGTAGATTCAACACAATAGATGAGTAGACTTCATTGGTGATTTAAATTCAAACTAAGTTGTTCAACTTGCTGTGGGTTCCCATCTTATCCCTGGTTAACACAATCAACGTATTTCCAATAAGGGGTGACGAGCAAAATAAACGCCACAAATGTGTGCGGATGACCATAAAAATGAGCAAAGCACAAGAAAAAATTGTTAAGCGCAATCAAGCTAATGACTAATGTTGTTGGTGCGTTATGTGCAAAAAGAAAAATGCTCTCACAAGAAGATAGGTTGTGTGCCTCTCTGTGTTGCGATGGCACTGACCTGAGGATAAGCATAACCTAAATATTCTAGAATTCATTGTTGTTTGCGCCTTTCTGCTGTGCGATGACACTGACCTGAGGCTTGGAATCTCTTTGAAAGCTCTTAGAATAGTTTCTTCTTGTCAAATACTCGTAGACCGCTCAAAATCTCCTGAGGAATATTGATTACCATATAAGTGTGGGATCCACAAATGCTTGTTGAAATAATATAACCTAACTCATCACTAGTGTGAGTCAAAAATCTGTGTATGGATTTAAGAGGACAAATATACTGACAATTATCGTGGCTGCAATTCTTGACAGTCAAAATCATTGTGTGCATCTTATAGCTCTAGTATGATTTCCTAAAATTGTTATTGACTCTCGGTCAAAACAAGAATCTAGCATGAAAATGTTTTACTAAAATGTCCCAAATGATTCTGATATACCTGTATGATTCCATAATGAATCGTTCCAAAAATGATCAAATTAACTTGAAGTTGTGCTGTTCAGGAAGGAAAATTTGCTAGACGGTTTTCTAAAATATTTCAATCCATCTCTAATAAAAAAAACCCAAAAATATGTCTTGTTTTTCCTTTAAATTTCAAATTGTTTTTCTATTTTTCTATTTTTTGTTAGGTAAAAGTCGGACTATACAACTAGATGAATTCTATGAATCACTCACTAAAAGGGGTCACGTCTGAGGTGAGCAATCAGTTTCAAATTAAAAGGATCACGTCTGAGGTGATCAAAGGTTTTCAAATTAAAAGGATCACGTCTAAGGTGATCAAATGGTTTTAAATTAAAAGGATTACGTCTGAGGTGATCAAATGTGTGTCAAATTATCAAAAGGTTAAACCTTTAAGTGTGTGAAAGTGGATGAGGTCAAACTCGTAAGTATGAGCCAATCGCACGATTGAACCATAAGTATGAGCCAATCGCACGATTGGACCATAAGTATGAGCTAATCGCACGATTGGACCATGAGTATGGGGAAATCATACGATTGGACCATGAGTATGGAACATCCATACGACTAGATCACCATAATGACCATTCATATGACTGGATGAAGGAGTATGAGCCAGTCGCACGACTGAACCCCAGTCGCATGATTGGTATGAGCCAGTCGCACGACTGAACCCCAGTCGCACGACTGAACCCCAGTCGCACGATTGAAGCATGCGTATGGGTCCAGTCGCACGACTGAACATTAAAAGCAGTATAAATAGAGGGGTCAGTCGGTCGTAACCCTCACCACCCCTTAAATTGTTCAAAACCTGCTCATACGTCACCTTGCCAAAATTTCATCTCACCTTGATTTCTTGCCTATTGTGTTACTAACTGATCTACTGTTCATCTACAAGTATTGTGGGACTGAAATCGAGCAAAATGACCGGTGAAATCAAACCCTAAATGACCAAATTGTCTAAAATCAAGAAATTAGTAAAACTCTTAAAATAGACCACTTAAATGGATATAATCGTTGAAATGAAGGACATTAAGTGATATTTAGAGTTCCTGCGAATCTAATGAGTCCAAACACGACGTCTAACATCAAGATTTGACCAAGATTCAGTGTCGGAGTGCCGCACAGAGCCTTCTGCGAATGGACACTCCGAATGAACTTCAGTCGCACGATTGAGCCAGGCACAAGATTCATTCGCACGATTGAATCATTCGGTGACTCAGTCGCACGACTGACTCAACCGCATGGCTTAACACACGATTAAGTTCAGTCGCATGCTCAATCGCACGACTGAACTCAGTCGCATGCTTAATTGCACGACTGAAATCAGTCGTATGGTTCAATTGCACGATTGAACCAGTTTGATCTAAAACAGCTTAAACTTCAAGTGTCTTCTCTAATACACATGTCTAATGTATATGTTTATTGTGTTACAGGCTGATAGATGGACCATGACCCCAAAGCAAAACATTCGTGCTCACTTGGATGCCACCACTCAGAATGCTTCCGAGTTTGCTGGGATCATTGCATTTCTTCGGAGATCGAGGATCTTCAAAGCCATTTTGACACCATGCACACCGTACAGATCCATACAGCAGGCATTCTGGGAAAGTGCCAGGGTTGACAGATCAGTTGAGTCACACTGTATACGGAGCTCAATATTCGGTCAAGAGATAGAGATTACTGAGGATGACTTGAGACGGGTCTTAGGTCTGGGTGAGGATGGAGCCCACCCAACTAAGCTACATCCCCTCACGGTTCGGGGATGCTTTCTGAGGATTAAGTACGCCGGTGACAAAAATGCCGGTGTACTGAACAAGAGCAACATGTGCCCGCAATTCAAATATTTGGCACATGTGATCATCAAGTGTATAGCCTCCAGGCGGGGAGGATTCGACGAAATGTACAACCAAATCCAGAATGCATACGTTGCACTGGTACTGAACCATCCGTTTAGTTTTTCACGCATGATTCTCACCTACTTTATAGAGAACCTCGAGGCCAAGGGAAAAGAACGCTTCTGCATCTACCCACGATTTCTGCAGATGATTATTGATGAGAAGCTTCCTATGCTGCCAAAAGAGAAAGATGATGCAGTGGTGCTCGAGGTAATGGATGATACTACTTTGGGTAGAATGAAGGTCTACCGGGGTAAGCAAGTGAAACCCCCGGTGAGGAGACTATTTGGACACCTAGCAAGAGAAGACTATGTGGCGCCCGCTCGAAGGAAGTGGTGTCACGACGACAGTGACTCCGACGTCGAGCCCATCATGGCACCCACAGACGAAGACGAAGATGATGACGATGACGATGATCAAGGTCAAGGTGGGGAGGCACCTAGTGGACCTGAAAGTGCTGCCTTCCACCAAGACTTCTTGGTTGATCAGGATGAGGAGTCAGATGAAGAGCCTCTGGTGAGGACTGTTGGAAGTAGGGTCGTGGCCACAGGGAAAGGCATAGAGGTGGTAGGGGGACGCCAGGCTGAGTCTAGGGGTGCTGCTGATGACGTTACTGATCCTACATACACCCCTGACCAGTCCAGCAAGTAAGGGGGAGCGCCTATTGCTAAGGGCTCTAGGAAGAAGAGGATGGCTCATCCCCACGGGAAGAAGAGCAAGAGGCCGAGGATTACAGTAATCACATCTCCTGCCTCTGCCACAGCCATCACCATTACCACTTCCACCACCACCCCTAGAGCTACTACTACCACCACCACTCCTCTCACTACTACTATCTCTCATCCCACCACTAGTACCACAACCACACCACCACATCCCACTCACATTCCACCTCCCATATTCACTACATCTACCACCACTACCCCCACCCACCAAGCCGGGACATCCTCCTAAGCCCTAATGACCCATGTAACATTCGCCAATTTTCAAATTATAATCCGAAACCGAATTCATTTTGAATTTTAATATGATATAAATTTCTTTATTTAAACTTATTTAATCTAAAAAATTTATATGAATTATAAATGTAAGCAACATAAAAAAATTGTATTATTTAAATTATTAAACGATTTTAATAATATATAATAATTTTATAATTTATAAAGTAAACTTTATAAACTTACAAGGTTAATTGCCATTTATGGGATTTGAGATTAATTAATATTAATAATTAATAAGAAAAGTTTTATGTAATTATGAATTTTATAAAGTTCAAGTGGATAATAATAATATTAATAATAATAATAATAATTATGATAAATTTATAAAAGAAAAATAATTAATTAAATTGTATTTAAAGTTCAAGGGGCTATTTTGCTAACCTTGAAACTTTAAAAGAAAGGTTTTCACATAAAACGCTAAAGGTTAAACCGCAGGGACCATTTGCGCAATAAACTAAAAACCCAAACCAAATTCCTCTACCACCCCTGATTTTCCGGCAGCCGGTCCGGCCACCTCCAGCCGGACTCCGGCAAGGCGTTTTCGCATGATTTAAATGCACAAATCAATCCCCAATCGATGCTAACTGATTTGTGAACACGAATCGAACACTTTCAAACATTGTAATTGCATTTTAAAGACAGTTATGAATCCAAACGATTCGAGTAACCGGTCACCTTAATCCCTGAACCGTTTACCTATTAAAACGCAATAATAATCCAATTAAATGTTACCTAATCGATGGTTTAATCAATACTACACCTTTGCCAAACGAAATTTTATCTGAAACACATCTAAACACCCTAATCGAGCATCACACTCGTCGGAACTGCTATGCGGTCGAACTACATATTCTACAGCCTTTAAAGATCAATTGGTTGAGGGCTTTCGAGGATCACAAACCACTGAAACTATACACGAAGTTAATCTAGCTTCCTGCATCAATTGAATCAAATTTGGTCGAAATCTGTTCATCGGCTATTCATCGTGTGCTCTAGTCCTCATCTTTAATCGAAACAGGTAATTAAACATACTCACATCCTCGGTTTTCTTTGGGAGGCAAAAGCCCTAACTTTAATTCGATTAATAACATCAATTTGGGGTTCAATTTTGGGTCCAATTGATCTAGGGTTTATATGGAATTTGGGGATTCGATAGAAGCTTGTTTATAACAATTAAAAGTTGATACATATCACGGCTTAGAGCCTTCGTTTACTGGTAATGAGCTTGTAGTGTGGACTTGAGGTCCTGGGTTCGAACCCGGGGACCCGCATCCCTTTTAATCATTAGGTTATTTTAGTTTTCTTTAATTACATAAAGTTTTAATATATTGTTTAGTTAGAATTATATTTATCTTATTAACTAAAATATTTCAGAAATTATTAAATTAATTTTTTTAAAAGGTTTTTATAAACTTATAACTCATATATTTAATAAACTTTAAATGAATAAAAAGGTTATAAAAACATCATTAAGTCTTTTATATATTACAAATACATTATAGTCCAAACTTGGATTATTTCAAAACACTTCAAATCTATATATTACAAATACTTTAAATGTTTAATCATATAAATGATTATTTAAATAAATATTTAAATAATTAATTACACATTTAATCAAATTATATCATATTTGGTTAATATTCTCTAAACTTTTATTTAAACTCTTGGAACCTATAAAACAATATATTATATTTTATTTTTATTACTAAAATATGGTATTATATGATTTTTTATAATTTTAAAAGTTTAAAACTTTAAAAAATGATTTTAAATAATTTTAAATTCTAAATAAGTAATTAATAAATTTTCTTTATCAAATAATTAATTATTAAATTAATTATTTCTTTTCACATATTATACTTAATTTCTATTAAATCAATAACTTAAACTGTTGAGACCTTTTTAATCATTATTGGAGTTAACTGATTTATATTATCTTTATTAAACCAAAACGTAAACGATTCATTATTTTATTTAATTATTTAAACCCCCAAATCCCAATTGAAACCCTAGTTCATGTCTAATTGATAATCTTATTATCGAACTTGATCTTGGAATATATACGTTTAGGTATCTTGTAAAAGAAATCGTTGGAGCCTCGTTTATTTTCTTATCATTATCTTATTTATTTCAAATGAGTTTCTCCATGCCCCTTTTTACTTTATTTCACACCTTTTGGGGTGAAACATGTTAACCTTATAAACTTACACTTGTAAACATCTTGATACTTGTAAATGCACATGCAATTCATCTTTACTTTTTGTCATGGTTATTTGTGTTATTGTAAGTCTTATATGAGATACATATTTTGTTTACAATCATTAACTATTGCTAGCCTGTCGACGTCTTAGATCTTTGGGCCTGACAAGTCTATTTGGTGCTAAAGTCGATGTATTGCTGACTCCTGATGACGTATGCTTGTTCATCATGGGAACCAAATACACTTAGCCAATCTTATATACTTGTAATCAAGTCGAGGTTTGGTTGTAACGATATGTGTTCTATAACCTTACTAACTTATAACCTATGACATGAATTGCTACTTGTAACCTTGTTATATTATGTATGAAAACCTTGGAAACTCACCAACTTTTTAGTTGACTTTTTATTTTTATCATGTTTCAGGTTTTCTTCTTGAAGATCTTCTTGTGCTCATATAAGACTTGGACCTAGTTTAAATTGAAAGACTTATGTTTTTGGTTGTATTTTGATTGTTATGTTATTATTTTATTTGTCTTGTAATGTTTAATGAATAATGACATTTAATATTATTTCAACTTAATTAGTTCCGTGTGCTATGAGCAATCGTCTCCCATTCGTCCGCCCCGATGATTCCGCCGTCGGTTGGGGTGTGACAACACATGACTCCACTCTGCCCACTGTTGGGTTAGAGGAACAGCTGGCAAACCTTAACAGGTTGGTGCTAAAGTTGTTAGCTACAGATCACATGAGGGCAAATCAGATTAACCAGTTGATAGCGATCAACAACGCCCAAGGCAAGAAGATTGATCAGCTGACTGAGAAGAGTACTCAGTATGAGAGGGCTTTAGGCCGAGCTCACCATGCGCTGACGAGTCAAAATGAGCTGGTGTTGGCTTTGGTGAAGAGAGTTGGGGAGCTTGAGAAGAAAAATAAGAAGATACTGCTAAAGCTGAAAGGATCAAAGAGTGAGCCTCTAAAGATCAAAGATGGTGATGGTGATGATGATGATGATGAGGATGAAGATGATTCGGAAGAAAATGCTGAGGAGGGAGGATCGAGCGGAAAAGATCAAGAGGATGATGATGATCAGGAAGGTGGTGCATCTGCAACAGCCTCACATCCTCAAGCTCAAGAGATGCGACTAAAAGAAACCAAGATCAAGGAGCCTCATCCTCCGCTCCTCCAGCTGAATAACCCACTATTCAAGACAAAAGTAATGATTAGATGTTTTTTTGTATTTAGAAACTTTTGTACTTGAATTATATATTACATTAATGTAATTAACCATCATCTATGTGTGTTTATGTTTAAATGCTTTATATGATGACTTATGTGTGATATGATTAATGTTTTGTTGATGCATGTGTGTCCCTAGATCATGATACGAAATGTAATAGATCTTGTTTGTCTGATTATGATGTAATATGAAATGATTAATGAAATGATATGGATTGTTTGTGATTTATAATGTCTAATATTTCATTAATGAGTCGATATTGAATTGGTTAATTAGGTTGGTGATTGTTTGAATGGTTACACATCAAGTTATATTAATTGAAACATTCAAACTTAACTTAATGAAGTTCTCATGCGAATGGCCCATGCGAATGGACCACACGCATGAATAACTTCATACGATTGACTCAGTCGCACGACTGAACCAAGAGACTGGATCAGTCGTATGATTGACACATAAGATTGGCTCAGTCGCACGACTGAACACTCAGTCATGCGGATGAATCAACCGCATGGTTCAATCGCACGACTGAACCATACTAATGGTTCAGTCGCACGAATGAACAACACTAACCTATAAATAGACCCAATTCGTGGAAAAACGAAAGCATTCGTACCATTACGACTCCAGACGTACCCTAGCCATCCAGAAGCCTCCCAAATCGTTCTCCAAGTTCACAGAACACATTAGATCGATTCCCAATCGACTTCTAACGTTAGATTCAATTCTTGATTGATTCTTCGTGTGTTCTCACTGATTGGATCGCCAATCAAATAGGATTCCGCACTATTTGTTAGGACCTGGTATTTGAACGAAATACCTAGTGATTAGCGTGTAAACCAGATCAAATAGTGCAGAATCCTATTTGATTGGCGATCCAATCAGTGAGAACACACGAAGAATCAATCAAGAATTAAATCTAACGTTAGAAGTCGATTGGGAATCGATCTAATGTGTTCTGTGAACTTGGAGAACGATTTGGGAGGCTTCTTTGACGGCTAGGGTACGTCTGGAGTCGTAATGGTACGAATGCTTTCGTTTTTCCACGAACTGGGTCTATTTATAGGTTAGTGTTGTTCATTCGTGCGATTGGACCATAAGTATGGTTCAGTTGTGCGATTGAACCATGCGGTTGATTCATCCGCACGACTGAGTGTTCAGTCGTGCGACTAAGCCAATCTTATGTGTCAATCATACGACTGATCCAGTCTCCTGGTTCAGTCGTGCGACTGAGTCAATCGTATGAAGTTATTCATGCGTGTGGTCCATTCGCATGGGCCATTTGCATGAGAACTTCATTAAGTTAAGTTTGAATGTTTCAATTAATATAACTTGATGTGTAACCATTCAAACAATCACCAACCTAATTAACCAATTCAATATCGACTCATTAATGAAATATTAGACATTACAAATCACAAACAATCCATATCATTTCATTAATCATTTCATATTACATCATAATCAGACAAACAAGATCTATTACATTTCGTATCATGATCTAGGGACATACATGCATTAACAAACTCCCCCTTGGACCTAGATCTCTCTATTCTCTTGTTTTCTGCATAACCTCCTTGTATTTCTTGTACTTCTCCCCTTTTGTGACTCCCGCGTGAATCTCAAACGCGAAGCAGAGTCGTATAACATTCTGGAACTGGAGGGCTTGTACAATGTCCTGCGTGTCATAGAACAGTGGCCACTTGTATAGCGTATAGACATCATTTGCCGACAAGTTAGTAAGCCACATCGGGTCGAATACCCTGATCGTATCCATTTGGCCCTCTTTGCTTAGGACTATGACCGCTTCTGCTGTTCTCCAATCATAGTACCACCACTTAAAGTGTGGAGTGAAGTCCTGTGGCATTTCCCTGAGTGGGATTCTTGACATTGTGCGCGGAGGACTCCACTTCAACACTATCTTCGGCTTGCCAGTAATGGCATCAACCTCAGACCTTCTGATATACCTAGTAGGCTGTTGTGGTCTGAAGTTAACCCATCTGGTGTGGTACTCCTTCTTTAGGGCAGCCTCAAACCAGCCTGACATCTTCCTCGGGTCAGCATACAAAAGCTTTAGCTTAGCCAGCTGGTTGAGCTCAAAACCTGGTAGAGTCTTCAGATCATGTGGGAATCTGAAGTACTCTATGCCCTGTTCCCTCTTAAGTGCATAAGCATTAAGATCCTCAAAATACGCCCGTGCTATAATCCTGCCAGACACCTTGTGATGTTTCTTGACTCTGTAGAGTTTGGTGTAGGCATCCTTCTTTGGTGCAGCACGTTGGGCTCTAACTTCTTCAAAACATGCATCCTTCTTTCTCTGTTTCTTGCTCCATCTTGTTCAACACCTCAAAAGTATCACTGACGAGGGATTCACCCAGATTGGGGACCACATTTCCCTCATTGTCAGCGTACTGAGGGTAATCCTCGGCGGTGACATCTTCGATCTCGACTTCATCAACATCGTTGAGCTCTTCATCACTAGTCGAATCGCATGTCGGAGCATCTTTCACTATCTCATCCGGATTGAGCTTGAAAATCTCTGCGAGTTGCTCGTTTGACAGATCATGAATTATTTCCCCTTCTTCAGGGGTATAACTCACTGACCTCCTAACGATCCCTTGCAGATCAAGAATCATTGTTAGCTGAGTCTTGACCTGCTGAAGGGGAGCAACATCAAACTCATCTCTTTGGTAATTTGGATTTTTATCCTGTATCATCGTCTTGTCACTTGGAGGAACAGAGGTAGAGGCTGACTGGTCTTGTCTGTTCTTTGACCTCCTCTCTTGACCTGAAGTAGAGGCCGATGCAGCTGCATCCCCTCCTTCTGCTTCATCATCGTCGTCCTTCTCCTCTGTCCTATCTCCTTCGGTTTCCTCATCCTCTTCTGTATCATCCTCATCATCATCTTCATCATCATCATCTCCATCATCTCCATCCCCCTCTTTGATCTTGAGGGGCTCCTCCTTAGATCCTTTCAGCTTCAACATGATAGTCTTCTTTGCCTCCTCCAACTCCTCTATTTCTTGCTTGATGTGACACCATGTGCTTGGAGTTGGGCTATCTCAGTGCTCTGAGCAGCCATCTGTTGGGCCTGCTCCTCTATAACTCGAGCCTGCTCTGCAATCTGGTGAGATTGTGCAGCAGTCAGGTCGGCAAGCTGGCGGATCTGGGCCGCCTTCTCCTCATCTACAGCTAGTAAGCGCATCACCATCCTGTTGAGCGCAGACAGCTGTTCCTCTACCCCGATTGGAGGTAGAGGTGATCCATAAGTGTGTGAGGGATGGGCTGAAGGTCGTTCTTGGTGTGAAGTGGTGGTGGTGGTGGCTGTAGTGAAGATGGGTCTGTGAAATGGTGGTGGTGATGTGGGAGTAAAAGATATAGTGGTGGATGGAATCTGTACTGTGGTGGGAGGTATGGTGGTGGCTGTGGTAGCTGTGGTGGATGTGGTGGCTGTGGTGGTGGATGGTATAGCTGTGGAAGTGGTAGTGGTGGTGGTAGCAGTAGAGGCTATGGTGGTAACGAAGGTCAACCGACGCATCTTCTTCTTCTGACCATGGGGCTGAGCCATCCTCTTCCTCCTCGTCCCCGTTGAGGTGGATGCTCCCCCTACAACCCTGCCTGCAGAACCCGGTGCATAACTTGGGTCAGTATCAGTCTCTCTGGAGTCTCTCGGGTGTTCACCAACCACCCTTAGCCCATGTTCTGTGGGAACATCTTTGCTTCCCACAGTTCGCGTTAGGGGCTCCTCGTCAGACTCCTCCTCCACCTCAGCACCATGAACAAAATCCTGATGAAATCCAGCAGACTCGGCAACATCTCCAGCTGGGGCAGACACTGGGGGTATAACATCAGACACAGTGCCTCTCGGTGGAGTAGGCATATCGTCCCCAGCGTCCCCACTATCATCATCGTCAGAGTCATGCTCTGGGAGCAACAGCCTCTCATCATCAGAATCACTATCCTCATGACGCCATATGCGTCTCCCCGGTGCCACATATCTCTCGTTGGCCAGGTGGCCAATCAACCTCTTAACCTGGGGCTTCACCTGCTTGCCCCTATAAACCCTCATCCGACCTAGAGTCGTATCATCCATGATCTCCAGTGCAACTGCATCATGACTCTCTTTGGGAAGATGTGGCAGCTTCTCGTTGAAGATCAGCTGTAAAAACCTGGGGTACATACAAAACCCCTCCTTCCCCTTTGCCTCCAGGTTCTCCACCAGATAGGAGAAAATAATACTAGAAAAGCTGAAGGGGTGGTTCAGCACCAGTGCCACATAGGCATTTTGGATCTGGTCTGATAGGTCGTCGAACCCACCCCTCCTCGAAGCAACGCACTTAAGGATCACATGAGCTAAGTACTTGTACTGGGGGCACAGGTTGCTCTTGTTGAGCACACCTGAGTTTATGTCCCCAGCGTACTTGATCCTCAGAAAGCGTCCTCGGACAGTCAATGGATGTAATCTGGTAGGGTGATCTGTATCATCTCCAAACTCTAGAACTCTCTGGATATCAGCAGCAGTGACCTCGATATCATGACCCAGAATAGAGCTCCGAATACTGTAGGGCTCACGAGAGCGATCTACGGAGGCATTCTCCCAGAATGCCTGGTGTAGTGATCTGTAGGGTGTGCAAGGAGTAGATATAGCCTTATGGATCCGGGAACGTCTTAGGAAAGCTATAATCTCGGTGAACTCGGCCCCGTTCCGAGTAGTATGATCCAAATGAGCACAAATGTTGTGCTTTGGATTAATGGACCATCTATCAGCCATTTTCCTGAAACACATGACACAGAACCATTAGAACATAATACATCAAAATTTAGGTCTAAGTGTAATGTTGAAATTCATTCTGATTCATTCGTGCGAATGAATCATGCGACTGAAACCAGTCGGCTGTCCTTTCATGCGACTGAGCTCATTCGGGTGAATGAGTCATGCGATTGAGTTCAATCTGCTGACTGAGTCTGCGATTGGTTCAGTCGGCCGACTGAGCTCATTCGCATGATTCATTCGAGCGATTGACCCAATCGCAAGTTTCAATCGGGCGATTGAAGTTCATCCGGGCGACCAGTCGCCTGTCCTACAGTTCAGTCGCCTGTTGTTCGAATCTTTATCAAAACAAGTTTTTTAACATGGATAACCGGTTCAATAGACTCGCATTCTTGTTACTAATAACCTATTAAACTTAATTTTAACATTTTGCATAGTTTAAGTAGGTTATTAGGTCAAGTTCAGTCTGTTTCTTGTTTTTCATTCGAATAACCAAAATTAGGGTTTAAATCCTTCTGATTTCGGTAAGATGGAACTTCAAACTACCTGTGTAATCAACAACGAAAGTCAGTGAATCAATAGCAATGAGAAAACAAGGTCTAATGAAATTTTGGCAGAGTAACGGTATAGTGTGCGATTTGAGTGCGATTGGGGTGTGATGAGTGAAATGCGATCGACTGTGCCCTTTAAATACTGAAGCTGAGTTCAATCGGCCGACTGGCCTCATTCGCTCAGTTCATTCGGGCGACTGAGGCTCAATCGTGCGATTGGCCCAGTCAGTCGCATGCAGTTGACCGACTGAGGTTCAGTCGGTCGACTGACTCGATCGTACCCTTCATTCGCATGTTCAGTTGACCGACTGAGTCTCAGTCGGTTGACTGACTCATTCGCCCCCTTCCAATCGGTCGAATGGGTCATTCGTGTGAATGGCTCAATCTCATGTCCAGTCGAGCGAATGGGAGCCATTCGCATGGTTGGTCCATACTCATGGTCCAATCGTGCGAATGGGTCACACTTAGTAATTTTTCTGCCATTTTGACCAATTTATATTTAAACTCCTTTTAACTTTTGAAATTAACGTTATGAGCTTTTGATCATCTCAGACATGATCATTTTAACTTGAAAACTTTTTGATCACCTCAGACGTGATCATTTTAGACAATTTAGTCACCTCTGACGTACTCTTTTAAACACTTTGTCACCTCAGACGTGACTGTTTTAAACTTTTAAAACACATGTGGTCATCTCAGACATGACCCTTTTAGTGAGTTGATCCCTTACTGATTTTCCTGATGTAGTCCGGCAAACAAACAAACTAACATAACTAACTGAATTAGAAAATTTAAACTAAATAATCAAAACAAGACTTGTTTTTTTTTGGCTTTTTGTGAGAGATAAATCCTAAGATGGACATCTACGGGATTTGGTTCCGGAATAGGCAGCTTCAATTTAGATTGACCACACCTGGACCAATTCAATTTTGGAATCATACAGGCAAGTCAAATCATTTGGGACTTGTTATCAAAATCTTTTGATGCTCAATTCTTGGTGTTCATCCAGAGTCGTTAGCAATTTTAGGAAATCATACTGGAACTCTTAGATTACCACATTGATTTGAACTTTCAAGAGTTGCAGCCACAATGATTGTCAATATGTTTGTCCACTTAAATCCATACAAAGACTTTTGACACAAACTGGTGACTGTTTTAGGTATAATTATTTCAACTAAATTTGTGGATCCCACACTTATATGGTAATCAACATTCCTCAGGAGCTTTTGAGCGGTCTACAGGTATTATTACAAGAAGAGACTATTCTTAGAGCTTTCGAAGAGAAGCCAGTCCTCAGGTCAGTGCCATCGCACAGCAGAGAGGCGGCAAACAACAATGAATTCTAGAATATCTAGGTTATGCTTATCCTCAGGTCAGTGCCATCGCACAGCAGAGAGGCACACAACCTATCTCCTTGTTAGAGCAACTTCATTTTATTTTGCACAAAATGCACCAACAACATAAGTCATTAGCTTTATAGCATTTGTCTTTCAATTTTTTTCTTGCTTTGCTCTATTTATGGTCATCCGCACACATTTGTGGCGTTTACATGCTCATTACGCCTTATTGGAATATTGTTGATTGTGTTAACCAATGATAAGATGGAAACCCACAGTCAGTTGAACAACTTAGTTTGATCTTGAGATCACCAGTCAGGTCTAATCATCTATTGTGTTGAATCTACTGACATATCATTTGTGGTCTAGCAAACTCTAGGTCTACTTTCTTTGTGTTACCTTAGGAGTTACCAGTTTTTCTATCATCTTCCCTTTTATATTGCTTAGACTACACAGACTTATACTTTGAATTTTTGCATCTTTTCTAAATTTAAATTTTAAAGTCCCTCTTGATTTGTTCCTTTGTACTATCATTTTCCAAAGGGTTTGAATCGGTATCACAGATACGATCTACCTTATATCAGCTATCCACTCCTTCTCCCTGGTTTTTTTTTAATGTTACTTGCTGACATATTCTCCCCCTAAAATACTAAAATCATAACTGGTTTAATTATTTTAGGATTTTAATAAACAGCAAAATAACATGAGTTTAATTTAAACAGACTAAAATAAACAAATAAAATAAAATAAAAAAGAAAAACTTGAACTAAACTACATCGGACTACACACTTTCATCATCAGGAATAACCTCACTTTTCTTTTTAACGCCGTTGACCTCTAGCAAATATTGAAAACGAGGTTTATCAAAGGCTTTAGTATAGATGTCAGCGCGTTGAAAATCAGTATTAATTTTTACCACATCAATTAAGTTTTTTTCAAAACAGTCTCTTATGAAATGGTATTTAATACCGATATGTTTGGTCTTAGGATGTTGGACCGGATTTTTAGTTACTACAATCGCAGCAGAGTTATCAACAAAAATAGGAGTAGAAGAGAACTTTAAACCGTAATCCCGCATTTGCTGTTGAATCCAGATGATTTGTGAACATCAACTTGCAGCAGCAACATATTCGGCTTCACATGTTAACAAAGCAACCGATGTCTGCTTCTTACACTGCCAGGTAACTAATCTTCTCCCAAAGAATTGACACCCTGCTGATGTAGACTTGTAGTTCATCTTGCAGCCCCCGTAATCCGAGTCACTATACGCGGTAAGCTCAAAATCATCATCATGAGGATACCACAACCCAAGTGTGGGTGTACCCTTCAGATAACGAAAAATCCTTTTGACCCCGATCAGATGGTTGACCTTAGGCTTAGCCTGATATCTAGAACATAAACATGTAGCATACATGATATCAGGTCTTGAGGCAGTGAGATACATGAGGGATCCAATCATTCCTCGGTACATCGTGGCATCTACAAGATCTCCATTTTCATCAGGTGCTATGTCGTGATTCGTAGCAAGTGGAGTCCCAGCAGCAGAAGCATTCTCCATGTCAAAACGACGGAGAATGTCTCCTACATACTTGGTCTGATGTAGAAAGATCCCATTTAGTGTCTGATCCACCTGTAACCCGAGAAAGAACTTCATCTCCCCCATAGCACTCATCTCAAACTCTTTCTTCATAACTGCTTCAAACTCTTTGCATAACTCTTCGTTCTTTGAACCGAAGATTATGTCATCAACATAGATCTGTACGAGCAGTAGGTCGCCATCTTTTTCTTTAATGAACAGCGTGCAGTCAATGACTCCCCTGCGAAAGCCATGTTTCACAAGATGAGTCGAGAGTTTCTCATACCAAGCTCTTGGAGCTTGATGAAGCCCGTATAAAGCCTTGTCGAGCTTGTAAACTCTATCCCGATGATAAGGATCTTCAAATCCCTCGGGTTGACTAACATAGACTGTTTCTCTGATTTCCCCATGAAGGAATGCACTCTTCACATCTAATTGATAGACTTTAATCTTCATGTACGATGCATAGGCAAGGAAGATACGAATGGCTTCCATCCTTGCCACTGGTGCAAACACCTCATTGTAGTCAATTCCCTCGACTTGGCGAAAACCCTGAACCACCAATCGAGCTTTGTTCCTGATAATGACCCCTTGGTCATCCTTCTTGCATTTCAAAACCCATTTGGTGCCAATGACTTTAGCACCTTTAGGTCTATCAACCAGAGTCCATACACCTAACTTCTTGAACTGAAGAAGTTCTTCTTGCATGGCACTCACCCACGCCTCATCATTTAGTGCATCACTGACATATTTTGGCTCAAACTGCGAGACAAAACACCGATAAGCACCGTCATGAATATAACCCTTCTCCATAACTGAGGCGTAATCAGCTGAGTATAGCTGATTTCGGGTTTGTACTCCTGATCTGACATCCCCAATGACATTGTCTAGGGGATGATAGACGTTTAGTCGTGATCCTGGAGTAGTAGGAACAGCTACCTCAGAGCCAAGATTATTAACATTTGGTTCTACATCTAAGGTAGTTGGAGTTTGAGGTTCTGAAGTCGAAGGTGCATCACTGGTAGATGCTTGTGGACTTTCAGGAACTGGAACCTGTTCCTCCTGATGCAGTTGAGATAGCGATGTCACATAGTGAAGAAATAACTGCAGCTGAGGTCAGTTACAAGCCAAAGGAAGAGACTTCCACGTCAGAGACAGAAAAGTCAGAATCACCAGAACCAGAGACGTCTGATGCTGCGTTGATGGCTAACTCTTCTGAACCAACACAGGTAAGTACAACTGACCAAATGTTTAATAATCATGCTTGTTCTGATTGTGATATGTTTAGGAATAGCATTGATGAAAAATTTGCTAGGTTATTAGATCACAATGATAACTTAGTAAAAGATTTACAACTGTGCACTGAGGCTAATAGAGTTCTAAAACAAAATGAGCATAGTTATAAAGAAAAGATAGACTTATTGACTAAACAGCTTAGGGAAACCGAAGTAGTTGCCTTTAACCAAGCTAATGACATTAGGTACTATCTAAACTCCCTAGAGGACACTAAGAAGCAAAAGGCAGTTCTAGAAGTAGAGGTTAATTCATTAAAACAGAAACTGCACAGTTGGACTAGTTCTTCACACATAGTTCAACACTTAGTGAGAGAAAGGAATAACGGGGAGGGATTAGGCTACAAAGTGGTTCCACCTCCACCTGAGACCTTGATGAATACCAAGTCTAAACCAGAAACCTAAATAAGTCACCAGTCTATGTCAAAAGTCTGTGTATGGATTTAAGTGGACAAACATACTGACAATCATTATGGCTACATGCTCAAAGGTTAAAATCAATGTGAAAATCTAAGAGTTTCAGTATGATTTCCTTAAGTTGCTAACGACTCTGGATAAACCAGTAAACAACAACCCCATCAAGGATCATGTGGTGACTACTCCTCTTGTTACTGATCCAGACACATTATGTTCATCTACTGAATCTGGACAGAAACAAAAGGAGGCCACTTCAAAGGCAAAGGGTACATTGCCTTGTGTTAATCTGGAAAATGAATTTGAAAAAGTTAACTTAAAGTCAGGGTCAAACAGAGTCAAATCAGAACCTAAAAGGACTTCAAACGTTAATTTTTCACATGCTTCAAGTCAAAAACCTGTTAACCAAAAAGTGGAACATGGTAAACAAGTTAAAACAGTTAAGTTTGTTAAACCAGAGAAAACATCAAACATGCAAGAGTCAAAACCTAAAGTGATTGATGTTACTAGAGTGTCACGCACCTCTCCACAAAGAAAGTCTACTTATAAATTAGATAGCAGGTCATGCTACAACTATGGAGAATGTGGACACATTGCTTCCTATTGTCCTTTCTATCAGACACCTAGGAAGAAGATAGATCTTCAGGACTCTAGACCTAGGTCTTCTAAGAGGAGTTCTCTAACTCCACCTAGAAGATCTAGTGAACCTAAAGTCCAACCTGTAAGCCAGACGACTGTTTATCATAAACAGGCATTGCACAAATCTGGCTTATGGAAAGAGAAGTCATCCTACGTGTCTGATACTGATGACAAGAAGGAACCTGAGCTACCCTCACCCTCTAAGGGTCAATGGGTAGAGTTTATGATGTGTGATGCCTCTGGGAAACCCAAGACAGTAAAGGCTTGGGTTCCTAACCTAAACTAATACATTTACCTTATATGTGCAGGGTGTTCGATACAGCGCTGAGACTAACACGTGGATATAGACAGCGGAGCATCCAGGCACATGACAGGAAATAGAGCCCTTTTATCAAACGTCAAACAAATAAAAGGAGGGCATGTTTCCTTTGCAGGAAACAAGGGAGGATACATCACAGCACAGGGAGAAGTGGGAAATCAGAAAGTTAAGTTTGATAAGGTGAACTACGTTCAACAACTTCAGAATAACTTACTTTCTGTTTCCCAAATCTGCGATAAAGGATTTAAAGTTATCTTCGACAACAAGAAGTGTTACGTGCTGAAGAAAGACTACATGATCCCGGAGGACCAAGTTCTGATGACGGCTTCAAGATATAAAGACCTTTATGTCTTGGATCTGTCAACAGCTGCTACAACGGATCATGAGGTTCAGTGCTTGCTATCTAAAGCTACTGAAAAGGACTCAATCTCCTGGCATAGGAGAATGGGACACATTAGTTAAAGGAAGATGAATCATTTGATTCAGAAGGATTTAGTGAGAGGAGTCAATATCAAAAACTTCCAACTTCCTGACTTTTGTGTAGCTTGCAAGAAAGGCAAACAGACAAAGAAGTCTCATAAGGAAAAGAAAGTTCATTCAATAGAACTTCCTCTTGAACTTCTTCACATGGATCTGTTTGGTCCAGTCAGTACAAGGAGCATTGCAGGCGATTTGTACTGTTTTGTGGTCACTGATGACTACTCAAGGTTCACTTGGATAATGTTTCTGAAATCCAAATCAGAAACATTTGAGTCATTCAAGGAATTAGTAACCACTCTGGAATCTCTCTACAAGCTAAAAGTTAGACAAGTACGCTCAGACAACGGGACAGAATTCAAGAATCAATGGATGGAGGCATACTGTAAGGAAAAGGGAATTGTTCATCAATTCACTTCTGCTTACACGCCTCAGATGAATGGTGTTGCTGAGAGAAAGAACAGAAGCTTGATAGAGACTGCACGGACTATGCTGGCTGACTCGAAACTGCCTATCCAATTCTGGAATGAGGCAGTAGCAAATGCATGTTATACACTGAATCGAGTCCTAATAGTCAAGCGCCACGGAAAGACATGTTATGAGCTACTACAAAGACGCAAACCGAATTTGGAGTATCTTGAACCTTTTGGCGCGCCGTGTACACTTCTGAAGAAGACACAAGAAGGAAAATTCAGCGAAAAGGCAGATGAAGGAATCTTTCTAGGATACAGCATACCGAATAAGCGAGTTTACAATAACTCAACGGGTCTTGTAGAAGTGTGGTGTAATGTCGACGTTCAGAGATATACCACACCACCTACAGGCAAAGGACCTGCATACTTCTTCGATTATGATGGATTCTTCAAGTCCTTCAACATTCCTCTCTCTCCCTCGGATGATGAGTTAGCTACTAGAATGATGTATGACATACTGAATACACCATCTAGCACACAGGGAGAGTCATCTACTCAGTCAGGGGGAGTAGTCGATGAAAGTGACTCCTCCTCTGAAGATGAAACTGAAGCAGATAACCAGAACAGTCAGGAGGAACAGGTTCCAGTTCCTGAAAGTCCACAAGCATCTACGAGTGTTCATAATCTTGGAACAAAATGTTCATAATCTTGGTTCTGAGGTGGCTGTTCCTACTACTCCAGGATCACGACTAAATGTCTATCATCCCCTTGACAACGTTATTGGGGATGTCAGATCAGGAGTACAAACCCGAAATCAGCTATACTCAGCTGATTACGCCTCGGTTATGGAGAAAGGTTACATTCATGATGGTGCTTATCGATGTTTTGTCTCGCAGGTTGAGCCAAAATATGTCAGTGAGGCACTAAATGATGAGGCGTGGGTGAAAGCCATGCAAGAAGAACTTCTGCAGTTTAAGAAGTTAGGTGTATGGACTCTGGTTGATAGACCTAAAGGTGCTAAAGTCATTGGCACCAAATGGGTACTAAAATGCAAGAAGGATGACCAAGGGGTCATTATCAGAAACAAAGCTCGACTGGTGGTTCAAGGTTTTCGCCAAGTCGAGGGGATTGACTATAATGAGGTGTTTGCACCCGTGGCAAGGATGGAAGCCATTCGTATCTTCCTTGCCTATGCATCGTACATGAAGATTAAAGTCTACCAATTAGATGTGAAGAGTGCATTCCTTCATGGGGAAATCAGGGAAACAGTCTATGTAAGTCAACCCGAGGGATTTGAGGATCCTTATCATCGGAATATAGTTTACAAGCTCGACAAAGCTTTATATGGGCTTCATCAAGCTCCTCGAGGTTGGTATGAGAAACTCTCGACTCATCTGGTGAAACATGGCTTTCGCAGGGGAGTCATTGACTGTACACTGTTTATTAAAGAAAAGGATGGCGACCTACTGCTTGTACAGATATATGTTGATGACATAATCTTCGGGTCAAAGAACGAAGAGTTATGTAAAGAGTTTGAAGCAGTGATGAAGAAAGAGTTTGAGATGAGTGCTATGGGGGAAATGAAGTTCTTTCTGGGTTACAGGTGGATCAAACACCTAATGGAATCTTTCTACATCAGACCAAGTATGTAGGAGACATTCTCAGTCGCTTTGACATGGAAAATGCTTCTGCTGCTGGGACTCCACTTGCTACGAATCATGATATAGCACCTGATGAGAATGGAGATCTAGTAGATGCCACTATGTACCGAGGAATGATTGGATCCCTCATGTATCTCACTGCCTCAAGACCTGATATTATGTATGCTACATGTCTATGTTCTAGATATCAGGCTAAACCAAAGGTCAACCATCTGATCGGGGTCAAGAGGATTTTTCGTTATCTGAAGGGTACACCCACACTTGGATTGTGGTATCCTCATGATGATGACTTTGAGCTTACCGCGTATAGTGACTCGGATTACGGGGGCTGCAAGATGAACTACAAGTCTACATCAGCAGGGTGTCAATTCTTTGGGAGAAGATTAGTTACCTGGCAGTGTAAGAAGCAGACATCGGTTGCATTGTCAACCTGTGAAGCAGAATATGTTGCTGCTGCAAGTTGCTGTTCTCAAATCATCTGGATTCAACAGCAAATGCGAGATTACGGTTTAAAATTCTCATCTACTCCTATTTTTGTTGATAACTCTGCTGCAATTGCAGTAACTAAAAATCCGGTCCAACATCCTAAGACCAAACACATCTGTATTAAATACCATTTCATAAGAGATTGCTTTGAAAAGAACTTAATTGATGTGGTTAAAATTAATACTGATTTTCAACGCGCTGACCTCTATACCAAAGCCTTTGATAAACCACGTTTTCAATATTTGTTAGAGGTCAACAGCGTTAAAAAGAAAAGTGAGATAATTCCTGATGATGATAATGTGTAGTCCGATGTAGTTTAGTTAAAGGTTAATTTATTTTATTTTATTTGTCTAATTTATTTTATTTTATTTAAACTCATGT
Source organism: Flaveria ramosissima (assembly GCA_025215565.1). Taxonomy (NCBI): domain Eukaryota; kingdom Viridiplantae; phylum Streptophyta; class Magnoliopsida; order Asterales; family Asteraceae; genus Flaveria; species Flaveria ramosissima. The sequence continues at coordinate 44,447,090 of CM046029.1, read as the reverse complement.
TATTCTGCTGTTTATGAAAATCCTAAAATAATTAAACCAGAAATGATTTTAGTATTTTAGGGGGAGAATATGTCAGCAAATTAACATTAAAAAAATAAAAAAATAAAAAAATAAAAAAAAAGAGGGAGAAGGAGTAATTAGCTGAAATAAGGTAGATTGTGTCGGTGATTCCGATTCAACACCTTTGGAAAATGATAGTACACAGGAACAAATCAAGAGGGACTTTAAAAATTTAAGTTTTGACAAGATGCCAAAGTTCAAAGTATAAGTCTGTGTAGTCTGAGCAATATAAAAAGGAAAGATGATAGAAAACTGGCAACTCCTAAGGTGACACAAAGAAAGTAGACTTAGAGGCTGCTAGACCACAAATGATATGTTGGTAGATTCAACACAATAGACAATTAGACCTGATTGGTGATCTCAAGATCAAACTAAGTTGTTCAACTGACTGTGGGCTTCCATCTTATCACTGGTTAACACAATCAACAATATTCCAATAAGGGGTAATGAGCAATTAAACGCCACAAATGTGTGCGGATGACCATAATTAGAGCTAAGCAAGAAAAAATGAAAGACAAATGCAATAAAGCTAATGATTATGTTGTTGGTGCATTTTGTGTAAAATAAAATAAGCTGCTCTAACAAGGAGATAGGTTGTGTGCCTCTCTGCTGTGCGATGGCACTGACCTGAGGATAAGCATAACCTAGATATTCTAGAATTCATTGTTGTTTGCCGCCTCTCTGCTGTGCGATGGCACTGACCTGAGGACAGGCTTCTCTTTGAAAGCTCTAAGAATAGTCTCTTCTTGTAATAATACCCGTAGACCGCTCAAAAGCTCCTGAGGAATGTTGATTACCATATAAGTGTGGGATCCACAAATGTTAGTTGAAATAATTAAACCTAAATAAGTCACCAGTCTATGTCAAAAGTCTGTGTATGGATTTAAGTGGACAAACATACTGACAATCATTGTGGCTACATGCTCAAAGGTTAAAATCAATGTGAAAATCTAAGAGTTTCAGTATGATTTCCTTAAGTTGCTAACGACTCTGGATGAACACCGAGAATTTGAGCATCAAAAGTTTTAATAACTAGTCCCAAATGATTTGACTTACCTGTATGATTCTAAAATTGAATTGGTCCAGATATGATCAATCTATGTTGAAGCTAACTACTCCGAACCAAATCCCGTAGATATCAATCTCTGGATTTATCTCTCACAAAAAGCCAAAAATATGTCTGTTTATGTAATTAGTTTAAGCTCTTAAATTAGTTAGTTGTTTTAATTTTAATTTTAGTCGTGTGTCGGGCTACATCAGGAAAATCAGAAGGAATCAACTCACTAAAAGGTCATCTCTGAGATGACCATATGTGCTTTGAAAGGTTAAAATAGTCACGTCTGAGGTGACAATGTGTTTAAAAGGTCACGTCTGAGGTGACTAAATTGGTTAAAAGGATCACGTCTGAGGTGATCAAACTGTTTTCAAGATAAAATGATCATGTCTGAGATGATCAAAAGCTCATAACGTGAATTCAATTAATATAAAAGAGTTTAAAAGCAAATTGGTCAAAATGGCAGAAAAATTAACTAAGTAATGACCCATTCGCACGAATGGACCATACGTATGGACTAACCATACGAATGAAGTCCATTCGCACGAATGAACTATGAGTATGGACCATCAAACCGAATGGCCCATACGATTAGTCCAGTCGGAGGCTTAAGTGCGAACGAGTGAGTCAGTCGCACGACTGAACTTCAGTCGGACGACTGGAGAAGGGCGACTGACCCAATCGCACGACTGAGTTCCACTCGCACGACTGAATGGTGCGTATGAACTCAGTCGCACGATTGGATCTAGGGTTAGTATAAATAGAAGAGGAGTCGGTCGCAGAGACTCATCTCCCTCAAAGAAACCCTAATTCGCACGACTAAAGTCACTCTGCCAAAATTTCATTTGATCTCCTTAAAACCTTCGTTTCTTGCATACTGATCATTTACTTCGATTCTACAGGTAAGTTGCGACAAAGAAACATCAACAAATTGTTCAATTTGAATCTGAATCGGGATAATCAGACCCGTTAGAAAACTATGACCTGTGTGACAAAATGACCTAACTAAATGACTCAAATTAATGAAATTAAAGATGTTAGGTGTTACACGAATGGGTTGCGAGTCTAATAAACCAAAACACGAAGTCTAAAACTCAAATTTGGTGAAAAAGCAAATTTGAATTGAATGGACAGGAGGTCATACGACTGGACAAGCGGATGAACTTCAGTCGCACGACTGGAGGGAGCGATTTACTTAACCGCACGACTGAACCATGCGAATGAGACTCAGTCGCACGACTGGTGTAACCGCATAAGAGTACATGCGCATGAGTCCAGTCGCACACTCAGTCGTACGCATGAGATCAATCGCACTGTTCAGTCGCACGACTGTCTTCAGTCGCACATCCTCAATCGTATGACAAAGACATTCTACTCAAAGTTTAAGTGTTTCATTATACTTGTAGCCAGTGGAACTAATGTTTATATTGTTATGTGTTACAGATGGCGAGTCGATGGAACATGAGCACCAAGCACAATATATGTGCTCATCTGGATTTGACATCCAGGAACGCAGCTGACTTCTCAGGCATTATTACATTTCTGTTGAGATCCAGGATTGCTCATGCTATCTCTACACCATGCACTCCGTATAGATCAGTGAAGCAGGCCTTCTGGGAAGGCGCGACTATTGATAGATCCTCTGAGCCTCATTGCATCAGGAGTACGATCTTTGGTGAGACTATCACTGTATCAGAGGAGGATTTGAGGATTGTTCTACAGTTAGGGGACGATGCTGATTGTCCTACTCGTCTACACCCCCTCACTGTCAGAGGATGTTTCATGAGAGCCAAGTACTCTGGGGACATCAATGCTGGGGTACTCAACAAGAGTAACCTCTGTCCCCAGCTTAAGTATCTTGCGCATGTGCTGCTAAAGTGTATAGCTTCCAGGAAGGGAGGTTTTGATGAGCTTTCCGACCAGATCCAGAACGCGTATGCTGCGTTGGTGCTGAACCACCCGTTCAGTTTCTCCAAGATGATATTCACCTACCTGGTGGAGAACATCGAGGGGAAAGGGAAGGAAGGCTTCTGTATGTACCCCAGATTTATGCAGATGATCATTGACCAGAAGCTCCCCTCCCTGCCAAAGGAGAAAGAGGATGCCGTGATGCTAGAGGTCATGGATGACACTACACTAGGGCGGATGAAGGTATACAGGGGGAAGCAGGTGAAACCCCCTGTCAGGAGGTTGTTTGGGCATCTGGCCCGTGCTGATTATGTGGCACCTGGTAGACGCAAATGGCGTCACGATGACAGTGATTCAGATGTTGAGCATATTGCTATACCAGATACTGACTCTGATGATGATGATAGCGGTGACGCCGGGGATGATATGCCTGCTCCATCTAGAGGCACTGATTCAGACGTTATTCCCCCGGGGTCAGCCACTGCCGGAGAGGTCGCTGAGATGGCCGGTTTCCATCAGGAGTTTGTAGCTGGGGATCAAGAGGAGGAGGAGTCAGATGAGGAGCCCCTCACCAGGACTGTGGGAAGCAAAGTTGTTCCCACAGACCACGGGCTTAGGGTGGTTGGTGAACACCCTAGGGACTCCTCAGAGAGAGAGACTGACCCGAACTATGTTCCGGGTTCAGTGGGCAGAGCAGCAGGGGGAGCATCCTCTTCCACCGGGACTAGGAGGAAGCGGATGGCTCAACCCCATGGATTGAAGAAGAAGAAGCGTCGCCTGACCTTCGTTACCACTGCTGCCACTACTTCCACCACCACAGCCACCACCACCACCACCTCTGACATACCACCCATCACCACAGCCACCACATCCACTCCACCATCCACCACCTTACCTACCACCACTGTATCCTTCCCATCCACCACCAGACCATTCACACATATATCACCAGCACCAGCCTACCGACCCATATTCACCACTGCCACTGCCACCACCACCACACATCATGCTGGACCCTCAGCCCAACCATCACATGTCTATGGATCTACTCTACCTCACATCGGGGTAGAGGAGCAGCTTTCAGCGCTTAACCGTATGGTGATGCGTCTGCTTGCTGCGGATGAGGAGAAGGCGGCGCAGATCCGCCAGCTGACCGACCTGACTGCTGCCCAGTCTCAGCAAATGGCAGAGCAGGCTCGGGTGATAGACCAGCAGAACCAGCTAATCGATGCACAGAGAGTCGAGATGTCCCAACTCCAGGACCAGCAGGCTAGGTCCGTCAAACGTATAGAGGAGTTGGAGACGACCAACAAGACGATTATGCTGAGGTTAAAGGGGTCGAAGGATGAGCCCCTGAAGCTAAAGGAGGGTGACGGGGATGATGGAGATGGTGATGATGAAGATGATGATGATGATGAGGAAGATGATGATGATGAGGAAGAGACTGAGGAAGACAGGACAGAAGGTCGAGATGATGATGACGAAGCAAAGGAGGGGATGCGGCTGCATCGGCCTCTGCTTCAGGTCAAGAACGAAGATCTAAGCATCGACAGGACCAGTCATCCACCACTTCTGCTCCTCCGAGCGACACGCCCCAGATTCAAGACAAAAGTACAGATTAGATGTCTTATGTATTTATTTATTTTGTATTTGAATCATGTAACGAAAAACAAGTGTGTTGAATGTTTATATATTAAGTTAATATAAGTCTGTTTGATTAATTACTAATGGTTTATGTGTTGATTGTTTATATCAAACAGATCCAAACTTTCAAAGGGATGAGTTTGACTTTGCTCCCCTTCAAATGGTCAAGACTCAATTAACCATGATTCTTGATCTGCAAGGGATTGTCAGAAGGTCTGTGAGTTATACCCCTGAAGAAGGGGAAATAATTCATGACCTATCTGATGAGCAACTGGCAGAGATGTTCAGACTCAATCCCGATGAAATAGTCAAGGACGCTCCAACAGTTGATTCAACCAGTGATGAGGAACTTAATGACATTGATGAAGTTGAGGTTGAAGACATTACTGCAGAAGAGTACCCTCAGTATGCTGACGCCGAGGGAAATGTGGTCCCCAATCTGGGTGAATCCCTAGTCAGTGATACGTTTGAGGTACTAGACAAGATGGAGCAGGAAACTGAAAAGACTGAAGGAACAGCCCAAGCCTCCAATGATGACGTAGACATTCGCAAGGCTGAGTGGGCTGCCTGTTTTGAAGAAGTAAGAGCCCAGCGTGCTGCACCAAAGAAAGATGCCTACACCAAGCTCTACAGAGTCAAGAAACACCATAAGGTGTCAGGCAGGATTATTGCATGGGCTTATTTTGATGACCTTAACGCTTATGCAGTTAAGAGGGAGCAGGGCATAGAGTACTTTAGGTTCCCACATGATCTGAAGACTCTACCTGGTTTTGAGCTCAACCAGCTGGCTAAGCTAAAGCTGCTGTATGCTGACCCAAGAAAGATGTCAGGCTGGTTCGAGGCTGCCCTGAAGAAGGAGTACCACACCAGATGGGTTAACTTCAGACCACAACAGCCTACGAGGTATATAAGAAGGTCTGAGGTTGATGCCATTACTGGCAAACCCAAGATTGTGCTGAAGTGGAGTCCTCCGCGCACTATGTCAAGAATCCCTCTCAGGGAAATGCCTCAGGACTTCACTCCACACTTCAAATGGTGGTACTATGATTGGAGAACCGCTGAAGTTGTCATAGTTCTGAATAAAGAGGGCCAAATGGATACTATCAGGGTATTCGACCCAATGTGGCTAACCAACTTGTCTGCTAATGATGTCTACACATTAAATAAGTGGCCACTGTTCTATGACACACAAGACATTGTACAAGCCCTCCAGTTCCAAAACGTTATACGACTTTGCTTTGCGTTTGAGATACACGCAGGAGTCACTAAAGAGGAGAAGTACAAGAAGTATAAGGAGGTGATGCAGAAGACAAGAGATTAGATAGATCTAGGTCCAAGGGGGAGTTTGTTGATGCATGTATGTCCCTAGATCATGAGTTGTAATGTAATAAATCTTGTATGTCTGATTATGATGTAATAGTATCGATTAATGAAATGATATGAATTGTTTGTTACTTGTGATGTTTAATATTTCATTAATGAGTCGTGATTGAATTGATTGGGTTTATGATTGTTTGAATGATTGCACATTATGTTATATTATTTAAAACATTCAAACTTAACTTAATGAAGTTCTCATGCGAATGGCCCATGCGAATGGACCACACGCATGAATAACTTCATACAATTGACTCAATCGCACGACTGAACCAGGAGACTGGATCAGTCGTATGATTGACATATAAGATTGACTCAATCGCACGACTGAACACTCAGTCGTGCGGATGAATCAACCGCATGGTTCAATCGCACGACTGAACCATACTTATGGCCCAGTCGCACGATTGAACAATACTAACCTATAAATAGACCCAATTCGTGGAAAAACGTAAGCATTCATCCCATTACGATTCCAGACGTACCCTAGCCGTCCAGAAGCCTCCCAAATCGTTCTCCAAGTTCACAGAACACATTAGATCGATTCCTAATCGATTTCTGACGTTGATTTCAATTCTTGATTGATTCATCGTGTGTTCTCACTGATTGGATCGCCAATCAAATAGGATTCCGCACTATTTGAGTTGGTTTAACACGCTAATCACTCGGTATTTCGTTCAAATACCAGGTCCTAACAATACTTTATTAAGAGATCATAAGAACAAGTTTCATTTGATTATTTTCTATAAGTATTGATTATGCATATATATGTGCATGCATGCATCCATGCATGAGTATTTACATAAGCATGGATATAAAAAATTTATAACTTGGTAAACTTTGAATCATATGTATTAGTCATCAATCATAAAGCTAAATGATTAGTTAATTTACTACTAGAATGCATTACAAACTTAACCAAACATCATCAAATAAGATTACATCAAGAAATCTTGTATCAAAACTAAAGATAACCAAACTTAATCACTTGAACACCCATTTAAAACATCACGCTCGGTTCATCAAAGACACCCAATTAACCACTAAGCTAAGCAATTAACACCCTAAACCCACCTTTAATCGGCTAAAACACTAAGCCACCCATTTAAACCGCCACCTAGCATCACCCTTACACCAAGCTTCACTTGGTAATGCCACCTCTCACCCTAAGAACCAACTAAGCAAACCTAAGAACACACCTCACCACCCTAAGCTCTAGATGTAATGATGCCTAACCCACTACATGAACTCAGCCGAGGAGTGCACAACTCAAACCCATTCTCACATTTTGTTTCTCTCGTTTGATAACATACACATACTTATCACCACCGTAAACCATTACAATCGCAACCATCTTTCCATCCTTATATCTCTCGGTTCTACACATCCACGAGCACCATCACCGTGAACTACCATAACCATAGGTTACTACAACGATCAACCGGCCTCCAAGATTATCAACACTTCCCGTCTCTTGGTTTTCAAATCACCAACCATTTCATCATATTCTCAATTAAGACCTATTCCAATTCTAGAACTTAGGAATCAAGCACCAAAAAGACCACCTCAACCAAACCATCGATCCCTTAGTCACTCTTTCAATCAAAATGTTAGATTCTTAACAATCTCTAAAAAATCCATATGTGTTTAAAACAAATATATATAATCTAACAAATCATCAAGAATAATCATGAAACCACATAATCTCTTATTTTCTTTTAAAATCAGAAGGTGTAGAAGTTTAAAAATAAGAAAACTCTTTTAGCAAAGGTTTTAACATAAAGATTAAAAATACAAAGAATAAAAACGTAATATTCTTGATTAATTGTATTAAATACTTAAATGACAGTGATTGTGGGAATAAAATTAGAAGCTGGTTAGAAAATATTTGAAATAACTCTCTGTGAATTTTGGTGTAGTTGTAATAAGTAAATTAATTTATAAAAATTATATAAGTTAATGAAAGAAAATTATCATGTAGAAGCTCCAGACTTGGTAAAGACCTAGAAAAATTATATGATGGACCTTATATTTTATAAGAATTTCTGGACAAATTTCATGACTAAATTCGTTAATATAACTGAGTTATGAAATTTAGAACTTTCTGTGATTAGAAGATAAGGAGAAATAACAAAAAGGTGAGATAAATTGTGTAAAATTTATATAAAATATGGTATCTTGAAAAAGAGTTTTATATAAAGTTTGGAATTTTTAGAGATGTTTATTATTTATACTAATTATTATAAGTAAAAATCATAGAAAATTTGCTACTATGAGTTAATAACCTAAAAAGATGGTATAAAATAGATTTCAGAATATAGATCCTGGTAAATTTTAGTGAAATTTGAGAACTCGTAGGTATTTCTGCTAATTTATTTAAATGTTACAAAAATTCTAGAAAAATAACTGCAATTAGGTATTATTTAAAATTTTTATATATTAATCTGGATTTTTGGATGTTTCTGCTATAAAAATTTGGTGATATATGGATAATTATAGCTACTGTTTTTAAATTTGTGTTTATAAGTGCTGAAATATTAAAGAAATAATATATATTTCTAACCTATAAATATTTTTATAGGATTTTGCTGGAATAAATGTGAGATTCATAGCCTATTTTTATGTTTATGAGTTTTTGGGGAAAAAGCATACTGTTGTTATGATTGATGCTATTATAAGAAAATTTTGAGATTACTATAATATAGGTAGCACTACTAAGTAAAAATATTTTATACATCAACAGGATGAGTGTTGTGATTCTATATTATCTGATTCTATGATTTGTATTTATAACAGTTATAATCACCTGCCTGATAAGTAGGGTTGGTTGTAATTTGCATCAATAATTATATTTTATTTAGAAAATAAACCTATGTTCTCACCAACTCTATGTTGATTATTTTAAGTACGTTTTTTTAGGTATTCACAATGACTATAGTATTATGTTCTCATTTGATGTTTACAATGGCTGGGGCCAGGTGATGGGGAAAGTTTGTGTCAAATTAACTGTTAACATGTAGGATCTTAGTCTGACGGTGGACGCTCATTTCAATCGTTACTGAAGTTGTAGCAGTTAATTAGCACATTTTGTAATAGGGTTATATTAATTTTTGAAATGTAACCCGAACTGATATTACCTACGGTTTATGTTTATGTTTTATGTTTATATGTGTATTAAAATTTTTATTTTTATATATAATCAATGTGTTCTGAACAAGCTGGTCACACCCGAGCATTACACGTTTCCGCTGGGATGTGACACCACTTGAGATAGAAAGCAAGAGAAAAGACATACATTTGCAGCTCCCCATTGACTTCTAGTGGTTCTTTCATTAAGATCACCAATGATGTTGTCAATTGGATGATACTTATGAATTCTTGATGTTGGAATTGGTTCAACTGAAATGGATGATTCCAAGTAGGTGAGATTATATGATGGAGATGGAACCAGCTGTAATGGAGAATCGACAAAATAGTCAAACTCTTCATCATTTTGATCCTCAGATGCTGAATGAAAACCATCTTCATGTACTTTATCTTCCGTAGAAGTAGGAAAAGCTTCCACATGAGTTATAGTACTAACTTTACAGGTGTAGTTTGTTTGTCATTTGATGTTATAAATTATTTTACTTATAGAAATGGTATCAAAATTTGTAGAACTATATTTCTTAATATGCTAAACATATCTTTAATGTTTGTTCCCACAATCATTGTCAATAACATCATAAACTGAATTTAACAAGTTACACATAAATTGTTTTAACCCTTTGTTGATAATTTTTATATAACTTTTGATTGTCAAGATTTACTTATTTATTTCAGGTTTATAAAACCTCCTTACTGATTTTTAAATAAGTTTGATATGTTTATAAGATTCATGAAGATCTTGAATGTTAAATCAAAAGGGTTAGTCATATGTGTTTGTTTAAACACATGTATAGTCTTTGTAATCTTAACTAGTTATGGTTTAGAGAATGAAACCTTGATTTTGACAGAAGGAGAGGGTGATGATAGTTGATGGTAGCTTCTTTCTTGAATTCTCTAACTTATGTTGACGTCTTGAGCTTCCAAGGTCGTAATCTTCTTGCAAAAGTTGGTTTGTAAGATGATGGTGTTGAATTATGGTGATGTTGTAGTGGTGACCGAGAGCAGTGAAATTGGTGGTGTTCGGGCTATGGTGTTAACCGAGAGATGAGGGAGTGGTGATGGTAACCAAGAGAAAAGTAGTGGGGGTATGCGGTTGAGGGGCAACCGAATGAGTATGGAGTTTGAAGATGTAAATGTGATGGTGGTTATGAAATAACCTTCGGCCGAGAAGGTTTGTTATAGTGGAGATGGTCATGATGAGTTCTATGCTTAGGGTAGTGATTTGGTAATATAGCTTGCATTAGTTGGACTCCATAGGGTGTTAAGGTGGCGGTTTGAGGGATGATCCGAGTAGGTGGCGGTGTAAGGGGGTGGGTTGGTGTCATGGTGGAGCTAGGTGGCACTTCAAGAGGATACATGACTCATCAAGTCATAATTACAAGGTTTACTAATGTTTTAGATTGCTAATCGGGTGGTTTAGTGGTTCCAATGAACCGAAACTTGAGTTTAAATAGTGCTTAAGTTTGAGGTTTAAGTGTATAAGATTTATTTAGTTTTGTTTTGATGTCAAGTTTTCTTTGATATTGTATTGTATGGTGGTGTTTGATTGGGTTGTATTTGATTCACTTTGGTGTATGTTGGGTATTTCATAATGAGATGGGTGATCAAATAATGTTTGACACCAAAAACTCATACATATAAATACATGCATACGTAAATTTTATGCATGCATGCAAGCATGCATACGTACATCATATATATATATTCATATAAACATATATAATTTATAACAAGTTACCCAAATATAGAGTAATATATATATATATATAATGGTTTAAGAATATTAACGTATAAAATCCTATATTTTAGGGTTGTCACACTCCAGCCACTTTTGTACTCTTATGAACAAACTCTTCCACCCCTTCCTTGATAAATTCGTAGTCGTATACTTGGATGACATTGTTATATACAGCCGCACAATGAAGGAACATATCGCCCATCTGCAACAAGTACTCTAAGTATTACGAGAAAACGAGTTATATGTTAAGCAAGAAAAAATGTTCATTCGCTCAAGAGGAGGTTGCGTTCTTGGGCCATAGAATCAAGGAGTGGCAGCTTATGATGGATGACGCAAAAGTCTTGGAGATCCAAAAATGGGAGGCACCAACCAAAGTACCTGAGCTACGATCATTCCTCGGGTTGGTTAATTATTACCGGCATTTCATCAGAGGCTATTCTAAAAAAGTTGTCCCGCTAACCGATCTACTAAAGAAACACAGAACTTGGGATTGGGATGCACGATGCCAACAGGCCTTTAAGCAATTAAAGGAGGTCGTCATGACAAAACCAGTTTTACAGTTGCTAGACTTCACCAAGCCTTTCGAGCTGCATACCGATGTCTCAGACTTTGCTATTTAAGGCGTACTGGTGCAGGAAGGGCACCAATTGCTTTTGAGAGCCGCAAGCTTAATGATATGAAGAAGTACACCGTGCAGGAAAAGGAGATGACAACCATCGTGCACAGTCTACGAACATGGTAACATTATCTCCTCGAGTCAAGGTTCACCATCAAAATTGACAATGTCGCAACAAGCTACTTTCACACCCAAAATAAGTTAAGCCCAAAGCAAGCTCGGTGGCAAGATTTGCTTGCAAAATTCAACTACATCCTGGAGTATAAGCCCAGCAAGGCTATATAGTAGCAGATGCGTTAAGTCGCAAGGCTGAGCTAGCTGCTATCACCCGACCAACTTTTAATCTCCAAGATGAAATCAAAGAAGGAATAAGCCAAGACCCCTTTGCCAAACATCTAGCCTTACTGGCTCGAGAAGGGAAAACTAGAAGATTTTGGCTAAAGGGAGATTTACTATTCACTACAGGAGACCGCCTTTTCATACCAGAATAGGGAGGCCTCAAACAAACCATCCTAAAGGAATGTCATGACTCAAAATAGGCGGGACATCCTGGGATAAAACGAGCTCTAGCACTCGTCAAAGGAACATTTTACTGGCCCCACGTAAAAGATGATGTCGAAGCCTATGTCTGAACATGCTTGGTTTGCCAATAAGACAAACTTGAACAACATCGGCCAGGGGGATTACTCGAACTGCTACCAAACCCCAAGGGCCCATAGGAGAGCATATCCATGGACTTCATCACATGCTTGCGAAAGTCCAAAGAAAAAGGGATCATAATCGTGATAGTCGACCGGTTTTCAAAGTACAGAATGTTTATTGCAGCCCCAGCTGACGTAACCATGGTGGAAATGGCAATACTATTCTTTAAACGTGTGGTGAAATATTGGGGAATACCACAGGTAATAATAAGCAATCGCGATCCACATTTTACAGGAAAATTCTGGTCTTATTCAAAATTGTAGGGACCAACTAAAACTACTCAACAAGCTTCCATCCACAAACTGATGGACAAACCGAAAGAGTCATAGCACTCCTCGAACTATACCTGCGACATTATGTAAGTGCTAACCAAAGGGACTAGGCTAAGTTGCTAGATGTAGCACAGTTCTCTTACAATATATAACAAAGTGAGGCGACAGAGAAAAGCCCATTCGAGCTCGTAACCGGTCGATAACCTCTCATATCAAACGCCCTTGCCGCGTCATATAATGGCAGCAGCCCTGCCGCTTATAAAGCCATAAAAGAATGACATGAACAGGCAGACATGGCTCGTGTATCACTTGATAAAGCAATAGAAAAGATGAAGAAATGGCCTGATAACAACAGAAGACACGTCGAATTTCAAATCGGCGACCAGGTCATGGTAAAACTCTTGACACAACAATTCAAGTCCCTACAAGCAGTACATAAAGGACTTATGAGAAAGTACGAAGGGCCTTTTACTTTCATCTCTCGAGTTGGCAAAGTTTCATACGAGTTACAACTACCGCCTAAGTTAAAAATCCATCCTGTCTTTCATGTGAGTTTTCTCAAACCCTATTAAAAATATAAAATATCTAGATATTAAGTAAGAAAAAAACTAGATATTAGATTAGTTAGTATCTTAGATATTTTAGATTAGTTAATATCTAAGATACTTAGATTAGTAAATATCTTAGATATTTATATTAGAAAAATATAGATTAGAGATTTCTAGACTTAGACCACAAGTATAAATAGGAGGTGATGGATCATTTGAAGATCACCTCACAAAGTGTTGTAATCAAAGCTTCCTTGTAACCAAGTTTCTCAAGTAATTCAAGTGATCTTTCTTTCAAGATTTCTTGTGATCGTTCGCACAATCTCTACGAGTCGTTGAATCGCTGCAAACTTGTTGATTTAGTTGAGATCAAGGCTGACTTACTACGGTGACTAAGTGCCGCACGAGAGTTTGGGAATCACCCTGTGACAACTTGCTCAGGAGAAAGGTTAATCTTTACAAATACTCAATTTTTATTGATATTGTGCTTATTTTTCCTTACAAAATAAGATATATTATCATAATTTTTGTTCTTTGTAGATCCTCTAAATAGACCTTCAAGATGAAAGTGTTATCCAGATTACAAAAGAGCTTATACCATCCTACTATATATTTACCATTGTTTCTTTTTTGTTGATATATATGCATATATGTCTGATTGTGTATGAGTTTTTAAAAAGCAAAGTATCATAGCTATAAATTATAAGTATTGTTAAATTCTGGTAATTGGTGAATTCTGGTCAAAGTTGTCAAACTAGTCAGATTCACCAAGTTTATGAATTCAAACTAGTCAGATTCACTGACGTAGTAAATAAGTTCTTTGACTTAACTTGGTTATTGGTTTTTGTAGAAAACATTGGGTGTTTGTTGTGTTAGACATGAAGACATTCACTTGCTATTATCTTGATTCTCTAAAAGTTAGCACTATCAATTCGTTTTTGAAACAAACCATTGATTGGTAACAAATTATTAAAATTTTATGTTATATTCGTTTATATTTATTAATTAATCAACTTTATTGTAGAGCAATGAGCTTATATGCTGCAAAAGTCAATCCAGCAAGAGACTGACTAAACTCAAATGGGTCATTTCTACGGTGAGCATTTAATTCATATTCGAAAATTGCACTTTATTTAACTTCATTAATAAGATGGTCATTAAAATATGATATTGTAGTGTCTATTTCAATCAGGAAGTACTGAATGTGGATAGTACGTGCTAAAGTTCATTAAAGAAGTAGTTGATAAAGGGCTTGAAATACTAGTCAATAATAATGTAAGTAAACCATTGTTGCTTTTTTAATTAATACATATACGACTATCTAGAAGTATGTAATCTAGAGTTTATGAGTATTTGAATTTTGTTCAATTTGATTGATTTTGGTGACTAAGAAGTTGAATTTTGTTTAATAAGTAGGACTTGGAAATTTGGGTGATTTTGTTAGAAATTGTGGAATAGAGGTTAAGTTGTTAGTTTATTAATTTGCATGGTTTAAATTCACAAGTTTAATTTGATGATATTAGTTTTTTCCTAGGTTGGAGGAGGTAAAGCTGAATACACTGACGATGATTTAGATGCAATTCGCAAAAAGTGGTCACGTTATGTTTCAAAATTTATTTATAGTAGGACTACATTATTAAACAATTAAATAAATTTAGAACTTTATGTATTTACAAGGGAAGATTGAAATACTTTATAAATTTTGCTATTATTTAATTAGATAATTTTTATTTTGTTGTTATTTGACAAGTATTGATTTTTAAAATTTATAAAAGAGCAGGTAAATTTATAAACAAAAATATATATTTTATAAAGCAGCTAAAGTTATGACGGGCGTTGTGTATCATGTTTAACACGTCATAAAATTAATAAAGATGGCATGCACACGGTCGTCATTTTTCATTTATGACTACCCCTTCCTTGACACACATTGCGCGTTATCAGCCGACCGTCATAAAATGCATGTCAATTTAGGCCCGTTATAAATATGTGACGTGTTTCATTTATGACTACCCTTCCTTAACGCGAGTCATTTGACCCCAAATATGACGCACATTGCACGTCATCTATTGTAGTTTTTCTAGTTGTGGAAAGTGAGAATATTACATACACTGAGCTTGAATGAAAACTATGAATTGGGTTAAGTACTTTGAAATTTGAACCTTTAATTTGAGATTATGTAGTTTTTTTAGGGGTCGAAATATGAATGATGGATTTTTGAATGAAACAAGGATGATGAATGGAAATGTTTTTGATATGTTTTTATATAGATCATATTTCTAAATGAATCATCTACATTAAACAACTAATTTAGATTTGTTTTTCTAATAAATTATGATGTACTAAACTTGTTTGTATATGTTCACTAACATTCATTTATGTTTTTCTATGTTCATTTATTTTTGTTTGTTTGTGTTCGTTTACGTTTGTGAACTATTCATTTAGCATATTAACGAAAGAATATAAACAAACATAAACATTTTCACTTATTGATGAACGAACATGAACCAAAAAAAACCATGTTCGATTATGTATTCATGTTCATGTCCGGTTAAAGTTAAATGAACGAACACACGTAAATTGTTCGGTTCGTTTACAATTAAAACTCTGTTTTGAATTAAATTTATACCTAAATGTATATGTATAAATAAACACATTGTAACGGTAAGTATAGTTTATTTACAGTTTATTATTCTTATATATATTAATGTACATTATGATCATCACCGAATTCTAACTTCTATCCGAATTCCCACAGTGATCGCATCAGTTGGGTGAATTCAGTAACTACATATGAACTAGTATTGCTATATACCACATGTTAGTACTAGTTGGCATAAGCGATATGATTAAATGTTTCTGTTGCACAATAATGTGATTTAAAAATACATCCAACATAAGTAAATGGGAAAATACCACACAAAACTCAACCAAAAATAGTTTTTTTTTTTTTTTATTATTCATTGCACAAATAATTAATTAATGATCAGGACAGTAGGGAAAAAGGATGGAGATGCCGAAGGCACTGCATTTTTCGGTAAATTGGCGAAGATGTTGGTAGTTTGGAGGCAGTATCAAGTTATTAATATTGATGTATTGACATAAACAAACTCTATGCTGTTGTAATGCATTACAACAAACTGAAGTTGGTGGTCCTCCGACTTTCAGGGCGTCGTAGCATGCTCTTATGTCGCGATTGGGATTACAATCCTGAGCATGCACCGTTCCCAAAAGAAACATCATCAGTGCAGCAACTGTAGCAATAAGAAAAATCGCCTTCTTCATCTTATAACCTTGCTGGAGATTTTGTAACAAGTTAGATCGAAAACTAAATAGATAGATGGTTGTATGTTGTGTGGTGATGTTGTGTGTTGGTTAATATATATACTTAGCACCGTTATGATGGATGAAAAATAAGTTTAATGAGGTAATTAAAGTGAATATATGGTATGATGAAGTGTTGGAGTAACGCTCGGATTCTGTTAATTGTGTTTGTCAAACTGTCAAATAACGTTAATGAGGTAATTAAGGTATATATAAGATTGAACGTGGAACCAAAACATTACAGAAAACAACAATAATAAAATAAATAAAATAAATTAGGCAAGTCATACATCATACATCATACATCATACATCATACATCATACATCATACATCATACATCATACATAAACAATATATAAGTAATAAGTAACAAACAAATATTTGATAAAATTTGCAATTCGCCTAAATTCAATTAATATATAAATCAATTAGTTTCTGTTAGTCTAAATTTTCAATTCGATATCCTAAATCCTTTTGGGCTTTTCCTAGTCAGTTGGTTACAATTCTCAGATCTAAATTTTTTTGGGTTCTGTTACTCACAAAAATTGAAGTCAATCTTGGCTTTTGTCCTTCTAAAATTATACAGTAAAAGTGTAAAACATGTATTTTAAAAGTAGTAATAAGTTAAATAAAAAAAAGAAATTTCACACCCTCTAGGTTTTATGAGATATATCGTTTTAGAGGAAGTGATTTTTCTTTTTTCACAAGAGTGTAGTTGGAAACACGGCCAACTCAATAATTCTGGAGGCCTAAGGCGACACAAGATCAAACAATAATAATTAGTAGATCATATGATTATTTGCAAAAGATAATTTAGAATTGATGAACTCAAAAGAATCGTCAACATTGAACACTCAATAAACTTTTGGTGAACAAGTTTCGAAAGTCAACCTCGATAAACTTTCAATAATTTTGTTATCCTTCGATATTTTTTTTATCCTTCTCATTTATCTCTATTATTTTGAAATTTGGAGGCACTAAAATTTTGAGTGTTAAAATGGTTGATTTAATTGTTTATACCGTAAAAACGCCTTTGGTTGGAAAAATATTACCAAATAAGTATACTTAGAAAACTTATTTACTAAACTGAGTGTGTCTTTATTTCTTTATCTTTAAGCAATTTATGACCTTTTTTTATTTCTAAATGTCATTTATAAAATCTTCTTTTTCTTATATACTTTTTTAACCCAGTTTTTTTCTAAACAATATTTTCAACATTCTTCATTTCTTTTAAACGTTTTTTTAAGCATTAATTTATTTGAACTGTTTTTCATGACGGTTCTTTTTTATAGACATAATCTTGACTTTTTTAGACCAATCTTTTTAAAAACATTCCTTTTTTTATCGTCATTCCTAAAATCCTTCGTTTTTTTTAAAAGTCATTTTAAACTGTGTGAACTTTTTGAACATCTTTTTATAGTCTTACATGTTTATAAAACGACATTATTATAATCATACACTTTTTTTAAGATTTCTTTAGAAGCAAACAAAGATTTAAAAATGAAGATTTGTAAATGTCATTTCTAAAAGGGTCTATAGCAACACCCACCCCCGGACGCCCTCCTTACGGCCCGTAAGACTTGTAAAATATCGAATCAGTCATTTAACAGCTTTACGGGCTGTGAAGACGCTTATGGGCAAATATTTCACGGCCCGTAACGCTTATAACGGGCCGTATGGAGTAAAGATTACGGCCCGTTAAGCCTCTCACGGAACGTAATGTTTGTCGAATTTTTTTGAATTTTTTTGACGCGATGTAATATTCCTCGATTACGGTGTAATTTTGTATTTATTACATTATTTGACGCGATGTAATATTCCTCGATAATTATTTGAGTCGACATAATATTCTTTGTAAAATACTATATAAATCGTCAGATTTTAATTCATTTCATATCGATAAATTCAATATTTAAGTCGACATTAGTTTATTAACAATGTCAATTTGGGATTTCAATTATTTATTTGGTTTCGATTCTAACTATTACCCCGTCGAGGGTATAGTTATTACGGTGACGAGGGTGGTAACTATGCTAATCAGTACGGCGATAATGTTGTAAGTTTCTGCGGTAACTACGGCGGTGATGACGGCGGTAACGACGGTGATGACGGCGGCAACGGAGGTGATAGTAGCGGAGATGAGTATGGTGATGGTTCTGAAAAAAAGGGTTATACGACACGAATCAGGTTATTACGTAATTATTATGTTTATTAAGTTATTTGATAATAAATAATTATTAAGTTTTGTTATTTAATAATAACTAATTATATTATTTAAAATTATTAGGTTTTTTCATCTCGTGAAGAATTGGTTCATCGTGTTAGTAATGTAAGTCGTGAAAATAGATATGTTATTGTCACGAAAAGGTCGAAAAAAAACATAAGTGGGTTGGTAGTTAAAATATGGTTAAAATGTGATCGCGGTGGAGTATATAAAGGAGTACCCACTCCTAGAAACACTGCCACCAAAAAAACAAGTTGTCATTTTGAATTGCAGGGAAAGGACCAAATAAAAAAAGATGGGTGGATCCTAGTTGTTGTAGACGATTCTCATAATCATGAAGCCGATGAACACCTCGAGGGGCATGCATACACAATGAGGCTCACTGAAAAAGAGATTTGTATGGTAAAGCCACTTACAGAGCAAAATATTGAGCCTCGAAACATTTTAGGCACACTGAGGGACCAAAATCCTAAAAACGTGTCAGCATTAAGAACGATATATAATGCCCGCACGAAAATAAAAAAATTCTAGCAGAATCAGCGAAACTCCAATGCAGGTGTTTTTTAATATACTACAACAAAATAAATATATTTACACCCCTCACATACATGAAGCCACAAATACCGTAGACAGGGTTTTTTAATACATCCCACATCTCACACTTTATGGCGGTCCTACCCGCATTGTTGATGATAGACATAACGTAAAACGAACGTCTATAAAATGTCATTTGTCCAAATGGTTGGTTTGACATTAACACTGAAATCGTTTTCTGTTGTTCATACATTTATCGATCTTGAACGTCAGTTTAATTTCAGATGGGTTTTAGAAACAATTAAAAGAAACTTTAGAGGAAAAGTGTATAGAACCCCATGTTATACTTACCGACAGAGACCTTGCTTTGATGAAAGCGTGTAAAGCAGTTTTTCCAAATGTCGTGAGACTACTTTGTAGATGACATATATCGGAAAATATTATTAAACGTTGCAAGGCGAGTTTTTCAAATGATGAATGGGGTGTTTTTGAGCATTTGGGGTCGGTATTAATTAACTCTGCCACGCCTGACATATTCAAGTATAATTTTGACCACCTTTATCGGAGATAGATGCCAAAACATTCAAGTAAGTTTTATATTATTATTGTTATTCTTATTAATATTATTTTTTATAATTTAAATAATATAATTTTATTTTAATTGGGAGTTCTGATGTACCTCAAAAATAACTAATTGGACCCTTATAAAGAGAGGTTTGTGACTGCATAGATTGATAGAGATCGTAACTTCGGTCAACACACAATAAACCGAGTGGAGAGCCAACATTCCTTGCTGAAACGTTACCTA
Source organism: Flaveria ramosissima (assembly GCA_025215565.1). Taxonomy (NCBI): domain Eukaryota; kingdom Viridiplantae; phylum Streptophyta; class Magnoliopsida; order Asterales; family Asteraceae; genus Flaveria; species Flaveria ramosissima. The sequence continues at coordinate 44,427,132 of CM046029.1, read as the reverse complement.
AAAAAACTAATAGTACCATGGATAGATTTCTTCCATTTATCAATAATATTTTAGTTAGACAAAAAATCATTATCAAAGAAAGTTTTACCAAAAGTAAGATCATGCTTATGGTTCAACACAATCATAAAGTGCTTCAATACTTACGAGGTAAAGTTTCTATTGCGGCTTTGAATCTTTTGGTAGGCGAGATCAACAGAATTCATCATCTAATGACATCCAACGCATCGTGTGGGTGTCATCTTTTTACGAGTTGTGGTCTTCCATGTGCGTGTAGATTAAATCATTACTTTCAAACACGTAAAATATTTTGTTATTTAAGATTCTATTGTTTAAGTTTTATTATTTTACCATGAATATTATATTTTGTTACTCATTATTTAGGTCAAATATACCACTCGATGACATTGATATTTTTTGGAGAAAGCTTGACTTTTCACCAGCGTATATTGTACGGTAGGAGAAAATAAATGTACATAAAGAAATGGAGATGGTGACAAAATATTTACTTCTTTAACTAGAAAGAGTGAAAAGATCTGTAGTGGGTATGATAAAATCACTCATAAATCCAGCGAAAACAAATCAAAAACCTCCGAAAGTGAAAACGAATACACGCAGTCCTCTCAAAAAGGATAAGCAACAAGATGTGATATTAGACCCTCCAGACATAGTTCATACGTGCAAGAACGAGAAAATATTCAAGTTCCTCCAAGATATTCAATTTCAATGGTGATGACTAAACAATGGTCATTTCAACGCAGTCAATCAATGTCTTCCAAAACAAGAGGCAAAGATATGTCATCCCAACAAACTTCAAAGTTTTCATATACCCCGGGGGACGAAGAAAAAACAACTATTACCAGTTTCGTGATTCTATTCCATCCGTGTTCTACCTGTACATTTCGGGTGCGGATGATATATATGCGGATGGTAATTGTGGTTTTCGGGCTATAGCAGTTGGATTAGGAAATTATGAAAATCAATGTTTTATTCGTACCGAACTTATAGCGAAGCTGGATGAAAATGCAAATCGGTACGATGATATGTTTCACGATATCAAGCGTCTAAGAAATTCATTGGACTGGAACGGGATAGGTGCAGCTCCACTTAGACATTGGATGACAGTGCCACCCGCAGCGATCTTAGTTGCTAATAGGTTTCGTGTGGTTTTAATATTAATTACAATCGATAACAATGCAACTTATTTTCCATTCTGGTCGTCTCCTCACGATATAGCTAGCCACCAATTGATTGCAATTGTCTTTGTCAATCAAAATCATTTTATTGGGCTACAATTAGCAGGTGACTATCTAATGCTTTTACCAAGTGGATACTGGAAAAATTTTAAAACATCAAATGCTAATGATTGGGAGCTTATATACAAGACACAAATTCAAAAATTTGCTGAATCGAGAAAAGGCGAGGAGCCTGAAAATATTAATATGTTATAAGTTGTCTTATTGTAATGATTTTTGTATTATTGTTGTAATACTCGGATTTTAATACAATATGCAATTTGTAATTTTATAATTGCTAACTATGTAACTATGTAACTATGAAATGCAATTTGTAATCATCAAACGAAAAACATTAATACTTACTATTTTTACATCAAATCATAAACAAAATACAATTTTTACATAAAAACATAAACAAAATACATCAAAATAACTACTCCAGAGGTTGCTCATCAGCGGCGTCGTCAGTTGCCTCGTCACCATCTACTGGCCGCCACTAAAAAGGGACAATCTCCGGCGGAGGCGGAGGAACAATCCCCAGTGTTGCAGCCCATATGCTGCTGAGCTCCATCTGCCACAAATGCATAGTGTGCATCTCACGCAGCAAATGGACAGACTCACACAACATCTGCATGGACTCCGCCATATACTCCCCGGTAAGTGGAATCTGCCGGATAATAGTCCTCGGCGGCGGTGGTACCTGCTGTGGAGGGCCCTGCTGACGCCCTCCGGGCTGCTGCTGCTCCTCCTCCTCCTCTGCCTCCTCCTCAGCACCCTCAACGCGAGGGTGGAATATCGTCTGACCGCCGTCAGCGGACCATCGTAAGTTGCCGTCAAAAGTGGCGGCAATACCCATGGCCAGCACACTCTGGCGGCCTAATATCCGCAGCGAGGCGTCACTCGTCTGCCGTGCAAGTAGCGCATCAGTGTATATCCCTAAACGGGAGGCAATGACGGTGATATACGCCACTTCAAAAGGGTTACGGGTCGTGAAGCAGTCTTACGGCTCGTAACCCTTTTGAAGTTTAACAGGGTAACGGGCCGTGATGCCACTTCACGACCCGTAACCTTTGAAGGTTAAATAAGTTACGGGCCGTGAAGCTCAATCACGGCCCGTAACCCTTTAATTTTTTTGAAAATTTTTGAAACTTAATTTTAAATTAATACAATACTAAAACGTAATTAAATAAAATTAAAAAAAATAGTTATGTACCTCATAGTAGAAGAAAACTGACTGAAACGGGGTCGTAAAAGTGAAAGTGGGCGTGTATGCACAGGGTCGTATCAAAGAGAATAGAAATAGTGAAAGTGGGCGTGAATGGACTTAAAGGGCGTGAAGCTTATATATTGAAAGTTTCATGGCCCGTGAAGACCCTTACAGCCCGTGAAGCTTATTATTCATGGCCCGTGAAAGGTCTCACGGTCGTGACCTGTTATGTGATAAGAATATCAATCGTTAAGTGTTCACGGGCCGTAAGCCCTATCACGAGCCATTATAAAAAAATCAAAAAATAGCTGTTTGGCTTAACGGCCCGTGAAGTGTTTCACGGTCATATGCCGTATGTGTATGTGCATGTGTATGTGTATGTGTATGTGTATGTGTATGTGTATGTGTATGTGTATGTGTATGTGTATGTGTATGTGTATGTGTATGTGTATGTGTATGTGTATATGTATGTGTATGTGTATGTGTATGTGTATGTGTATGTGTATGTGTATGTGTATATGTATGTGTATGTGTATGTGTATGTGTATGTGTATGTGTATGTGTAGGTGTATGTGTATGTGTATGTGTATGTGTATGTGTATGTGTATGTGTATGTGTATGTGTATGTGTATGTGTATGTGTATGTGTATGTGTATGTGTATGTGTATGTGTATGTGTATGTGTATGTGTATGTGTACGTGTGTGTGCGAAATTTTATGTATGCATATCTACATTTTGTAGGTGTATATGTATGTGTAGGTACATGTATATATGTATATGTAGGTATATGTCTATGTATATATATGTATGTGTATGTGTAGGTATCTATGTGAATGTGTATGTGTTGGTGTATCTGTATGTACATGTGTATATATAGGTGCAGGTGTATGTGTATTTACGTGTACGTGTACATGTATGTGTCGGACCAATAGCTTAGGGTCATTGGAAATAATTCTTGTATGTTTGTGAGGTTTATCGATATTGAGATTAATAGACATGCTCCTTTCATTATCATAGTTTGTAGGATGTTTCTTACGAGTATCAAATGTCTATACTTATCACACTTTATGTAAGTATATGATTATATGTTTTGTTTAAATTTCAATCTAATATCTTTTAGTTGTTTTCTAATTACTTCCTTTTATAGCATTATATTGATCAATAGGGTTTCAATAACATTAAGCTTCAATAATGAATAAAGTACGGGATCCAAGCGGATTGTACAAATCGTTACAAGGACCGAAAAACATAATTGAAAAAACATGATAACTTTGGTGGTTATGAAAATCCTAATAATGCAAAGAGAAACTCCCCACAAAACATGGATCCAGATGTGTGGGCTCGAGTTAAGGAGTTGTTCTTAACGACCACATATTAGAACCGCTCCTAGAAAAACAAAGCAAATAGCACAAAACAACTTTATAAAAGTTAACATAGGAGTCAATCATATGCCTAGTGGCAACACCAGGAGGTAAAATATTAGTATTTTTAAAAGTTGTAATAATAGTTATTTGATATATATAATAATAATTTTGTTGTTTACAGATCAAAAAAATCGGGTGGGAAAAGCATGTAGGGGTTGGACAAAGATGCATTTTAAGTAAGGCTTTAGATGGTTTATTGAGAATGCACCAAGTAAAAAAAACAATCATTTATATTATTGTTATCAAATTTAAACTTTTAGTTGGATGCATTAAGTTTAATAAATCGGGTACGGGTAATCTTGACTCATTTAAAATTCTAGTTCGATGCATTAAGTCTATTAAAGAGGATTTGGGTTTCTTGATCCATGTCACTATAAGAAACTTAGCCTATAGAGGCGACATCTATAGCGACGACAAAGGTCGTCCCTATAGCCCAGGCTATAGAGACGACATGTCGCCTCTATAGTCTTTTTGTTTTTTTTGACCAAATTTTATTTTTTGCGTCGAATTGTCGTCGCAATAGAGTTTGGTGCGGTGGAGGGAAATACACCCGCCCTCATGAAAATTTATTAGCGACGACATGTCGTCGCTAAAAGTACTATTTATTTATTTTTATTTATCCAGTACTCTAGGAAAATAAAAAATAAAAAACTCTATAGCGACGACTTTTGTTGTCTATAGCGGCAACATGTCACCTCTATAGGCCTTTATATTTTTTAATCAACAATTTAATTAGGCGGCGTCGTTTTGTGAGGGATAGCGACGACACGCCGAGAACTATAGCGATGACATGTCGTTGCTATAGAATGCAGTTAGGGGAAAAATGATCTGCAGCTCACATTCACGCCATTTTACCCCCAAAAACCAAAACTTCGTTCTCAAGCTCAAATCAGACGATTTCCGACTCAAACCGGTCAAAACCTCAGACTACCTCTCTTGTGTGACCCTTGTACCCTCCCATCGGCCACAGGTAAACGATTTTACTCAAATTTATCCCTACTTTGAATATTCTTGAATCTAAACCCTTTAAGTTTCAATTTTTAGTGAAATTGTGTGTTTCTTAGGCTGTAGTTGGTGTATGTATACGTATATATGTATATGTATGTGTAGCAATTATTATGTTTATGGATATATGTGTTTGTAGATGTATGTATATGTATGTGTAACATTATATGTATATATATGTATGTGTAGGTGTAATGTAAGGCCATGTTCTCCGGACGCTCACAGCTGGTCAATCATTGCTCATAAAACATAAAACATACATTAACTTGATAAAATATTGCAGCGAAATCCTTTTAAACAAACCATTTCATATATATAAATAATTGTTTTTGCAAAATAATACAACATTGTTAACAATGACAAAATATTGTTTATTCGCAATACAATGCAAAAACATCATCGCACATAAAATGGATACCATCCAAAACAAGCCAAGTAGCCACCCGTGCCATCCTCAGCAACATCTACATGCCAACTGGAAACATATAAAAGTCAGTGTTGCTGAGTGAGTTCTAGTTTTAAAATAAAATATACTTTACTTTTTTTTAAAACCTTCCTTTACATTCATACGTGATAAGCATCATACGTACACATAGATAATAGCATTATTATCTTTCGTCATTCATTCGATAACTTTCGTTCATTCATCATCATACGTCATCCTTATCATTCACTTTCATTCATAATCTTCTTTACTTATCTTTCGTACATTCGTTAACTTCCAATGACATGTATTGTACCCCGAACATTGTGCACGAAGCTAACCCTAGGGCCTGGGGCAAGTACACTCGTCATTATCATTCATCTTTCATTCCAGACCAATGCCATGTGCTATACCCCGAACATTATGCACGAAGCTGGTTACTGGGCCTGAGGTCTATCATAGACCTCGAACATTGTGCACGAAGCTAACTCTAGTAACTAGGGCAAGCGACAAGGATACCATACATATGGTCAATCGCAAAGATTAGACCCTAGTGTGCATCCTTCCGGGGTAGCTAACCCGCACATAGTTGATCTAACACCCTTCATTGGGTGTGAACCTCTATTCATTGTCTGCATGACCTTCTTACTTCATTCATTCATTAATGCATGCATTCATTCATTACGTTCCTCTTATCATTATCTTCCACTTTACGTTACATAATACTTTCCATTTAAATTCATTAACATACCACGTAAGGCCATGGAAAATAAACGTACATAATAAGGAACATAAACATAAACATAGACATACATAAGCATAACATCATCATACACATCATACATGACATATCAAACATCACCCATCACATGAGACCTCATAAAGTCAACTTACTTCACCCCCGGGAACATCCCAAGCCAAAGCCTACACTTTACATTTTTCCCCAAAATTTTCAGAAAATGTTCTAAGTCGTAGGCGCATGGGCACTATGCAGGCGCATGGGGAACACTTAGGCGCATAAGAAACTTTTAGGCGCATGGGCACTATTTGGGCGCATGGCCCAACACTTAATCATTCTAGGCAAATTCTAGGCTCATGGGTACTATGCAGGCGCATGAGTGCCTAGGCGCATGGGCTTTTCAGGCGCATGAACACTTAGCCAAATTCAGCCTATTCTTAGGCGCATGGGTACTATTTGGGCACATGAGCTTTGGGCGCATGGGACCACACTTAGGCAGTTATGACCGTTAGGCGCATGGACCAATCTATGCGCATGGGCAACTAACATACACTAAAATCACCATAATTCAGTCCCAATCATCAATCTAACATGCTGTAAGCTTAGTTCTAACATTCTAAGCAACAAAACATGAACATAACTGTTAGGATCTGGTATATGAACGAAATACCAACTGATTAACGTGTAAACCAAACCAAATAGTGCGGAATCCTATTTGATTGGCGATCCAATCAGTGAGAACGCACGTAGAATCAATAAAGTATTGAATCAAACGTTAAGAATCGATTAGGAATCGATCTACAGCGTTCTATGAACTTGGAGTATGAACTTGGAGGCTTCTGGACGGCTAGGGTACGTCTGGAATCGAAATAGAATGAATGCTTATGTTTTTCCACGAATTGGGTGGTATTTATAGGTTAGTGTTGTTCATTCGGGCGACTGAACCATTAGTATGGTTCAGTCGTGCGATTGAACCATGCGGTTGATCCATCCGCACGACTGAGTGTTCAGTCTTGCGACTGAGCCAATCTTATGTTACAATCATACGACTGATCCAGTCTCCTGGTTCAGTCGTGCGACTAAGTCATTCGCATGAAGTTATTCATGCGTATGGTCCATTCGCATGGGCCATTCGCATGAGAACTTCAGTATGTTAAGTTTGAATGTATTCATTAATATAACATTATGTGTATCAATTCAAACAATCACAAACCTATTTAATCAATTCAACATCAACTCATTAATGAAATATTAGACAATATAAATCACAAACAACCAATATCATTTCATTAACATTCCAAACATTACATCAATGTAAGACAAACAAGACCTATTACATTCATATCATGATCTAGGTACATATATGTAACAACAAACTCCCCCTTGGACCTAGATCTCTCTAATGTCTTGTTTTCTGCATCACCTCCTCATACTTCTTGTGCTTTTCCTCTCTTGTGACTCCTGCGTGAATCTCAAACGCAAAACAGAGTCTTATGACGTTCTGGAACTGGAGGGCTTGTACTATATCCTGCGTGTCATAGAACAGTGGCCACTTGTAAAGAGTGTAGACATCATTAGCTGATAAGTTGGTGAGCCACATTGGGTCAAATACCCTGATGGTATCCATTTGGCCCTCTTTATTTAGAACTATGACCGCTTCTCCGGTTCTCCAATCATAGTACCACCACTTAAAGTGTGGAGTGAAGTCCCGTGGCATTTCCCTGAGAGGGATTCTTAACATCGTGCGCGGAGGACTCCACTTCAGCACTATCTTTGGCTTTCCAGTAATGGCATCAACTTCAGACCTTCTGATGTACCTTGTAGGTTGTTGGGGTCTGAAGTTAACCCACCTGGTGTGGTACTCTTTCTTTAGGGCAGCCTCAAACCAGCCTGACATTTTTCTTGGGTCAGCATACAACAGCTTCAGTTTGGCCAGCTGGTTGAGCTCAAAACCTGGTAGAGTCTTTAGATCATGTGGAAATTTAAAGTACTCTATGCCCTTCTCTCTCTTAATGGCATAAACGTTTAGATCCTCAAAATATGCCCACGCTATAATCCTGCCCGACACCTTATGATGTTTCTTTACTCTGTAGAGTTTGGTGTAGACGTTCTGTTTTGGAGCAGCGCGTTGGGCTCGAACTTCCTCAAAACAAGCAGCCCATTCAGCCTTTCGGATGTCAACATCGTCGTTTGAGGCTTGGGCCGTTCCTTCTGTCTTCTCAGACTCCTGCTCCATCTTATCTAACACCTCAAATGTATCACTGACAAGGGATTCACCCAGATTGGGGACAACATTTCCCTCGTTGTCAGCATACTGAGGATAGTGCTCTGCAGTGACGTCTTCTATCTCTATCCCATCGATGTCATTCAGCTCTTCGTCACTGGTTGAGTCACACATTGGAGCATCCTTAACGATCTCATCGGGATTTAGCTTGAAGATCTCAGCTAGTTGCTCATTTGAAAGATCGTGAATTATTTCCCCCTCTTCAGGGGTATAACTCACAGACCTCCTGACGATCCCTTACAGATCAAGAATCATAGTTAATTGAGTCTTGACCTGCTGAAGGGGAGCAACATCAAATTCATCCCTTTGATAGTTTGGATCTGTTTGATTTAAACAAGTAACACATCAACCATTAGTTAATAATCAAAACAGAAATGCATTAATCTTAATATAAACATCGAATACATAAGTTTAAATACATGATTCAAATACAAAAGTAATCAAATACATAGACATCTAATCATTACTTTTGTCTTGGATCACTGGGTCATCACTTGGTGGAGCAGAGGATGAAGCTCGTTGGTCTTGATTCTTCTTAGATCTCCTTTCTTGACCTTGAGCAGAGGCAGATGCAGCTGCATCTCCTCCTTCATCATCATCCTCCTCATGCCTGTCTTCAGTCCTCTCTTCCTCAATCCCTTCATCATCCTCAGTCTCATCATCATCGTCCTCATCATCATCCTCATCCTCATCATCTCCCTCTTTAATCTTCAGAGGCTCATCTTTAGATTCCTTAAGCTTGAGCATGATGGTCCTCTTAGCATCCTCCAACTCCTCAATCTTCTTCTCTGATGTGACTCTGTGCTCTTGGAGTTGGGCGATCTCGTGGCTCTGAGCAGCCATTTGCTGGGCCTGCTCCTCAATCAGCCTAGCCTGCTGCGAGATCTGATGGGACTGCGCAGCAGTGAGATCTGCCAGCTGACGCATCTGCGCCGTCTTCTCCTCATCAGCGGCTAACAGACGCATCACCATCCGGTTTAGCGCTGAAAGCTGTTCCTCTACCCCAATTGGAGGTAGAGGTGATCCGTATGTATATGAGGGATGTGATGAGGGTCCTGCTTGGTGACTAGTGGTGGTGGTGGTGGCTGTGGTGAAGATGGGGTTTGGTCTAGATGATAGTGGAGGTAATGTAGGTGTGAATGATATGGTGGTGGTTGGCATATGTATAGTGGTGGGAGGTATGGTGATAGGGGGTGTGGTAGTGGTAGTGGTAGCTGTGGTGGCTGTGGTGGTGGATGGTGTGGCTGTAGAGGTGGTAGTGGTGGTGTATGGTGTGGCTGTAGAGGTGGTAGTGGTGGTGGTAGCTGTTGTGGCTGCGGTGTTGATAAATGTGATCCGACGCTTCTTCTTCTTCATACCGTGGGGCTGAGCCATCCTTTTCTTCCTCGATCCAGTCGAGGAGGATGCTCCCCCTAGAACACAGCTAGATGGCTCAGGAGCATAGTTAGGGTCCGCAGCTGTCTCTCCCGAATCCCTGGGGCGTTCACCAACCGCCCGGAGTCCATGTTCTGTGGGAACAACTTTGCTTCCCACAGTCCTGGTCAAAGGCTCCTCATCAGACTCTTCTTCCTCCTCACCAGGTATAAAGTCCTGGTGGAAACCGGCTGACTCTGCTATGTCTCCTGTGGGAGCAGATACTGGAGGTATAACGTTTGTAGTTGTGCCCCTCGGTGGAATGGGCGTGTCATCTCCAGCATCCCCACTGTCATCATCATCTGAATCATGCTCTGGGAGCAATAGCCTCTCATCATCTGAGTCGCTGTCATCATGACGCCACTTGCGTCTACCCGGCGCCACATATCTCTCATTGGCCAGATGGCCGATCAATCTCTTCACCTGGGGCTTTACCTGCTTACCCCGATATACTCTCATACGACCCAAAGTCGTGTCATCCATAATCTCTAAGGCCACAACATCATGGCTCTCCTTGGGAAGTGATGGCAGCTTCTCGTTGAAGATCAGCTGTAAGAATCTGGGGTACATACAAAAACCCTCCTTCCCCTTGGCCTCCAGATTCTCCACCAGATACGAAAGATCATGCTCGAGAAGCTGAAGGGGTGGTTCAGCACCAGTGCCACATAGGCATTCTGAATCTGGTCTGACAGATCATCAAACCCACCCCTCCGAGAAGCAATGCACTTAAGAATCACGTGTGCTAAGTACTTATACTGGGGACACAGGTTGCTCTTGTTGAGCACACCTGAGTTGATGTCCCCAACGTACTTAATCCTGAGAAAGCAACCTCTGACTGTAAGTGGATGTAGTCTGGTGGGGTGATCAGTATCGTCCCCAAAATCAAGTACTCTCTGGATATCAGCTACTGTAATCTCAATATCCTGACCACGAATGGAGCTCCGTATGCTGTATGGCTCACGTGAACGATCAACGGAGGCATTCTCCCAGAAGGCCTGATGTAACGACCTGTAAGGAGTACACGGTGTAGAAATGGCCTTATGGATCCGAGAACGTCGAAGAAAAGCAATAATCTCTGTAAACTCGGCCCCATTCCGAGTCGTATGGTCCAAATGAGCACATATATTGTGCTTTGGGTTGATGGACCATCTATCAGCCATTGACCTGAAACACAAGACACAGAACCATTAGAAAGTCATACATCACAATTCAGTTCTAAGTGTATTGTTTAAATTCATTCTGATTCATTCGTGCGAATGAATCATGCGACTGAAGTCAGTCGATTTTCCTTTAATACGACAGAGATCATTCGGGTGAATGAGACATGCGACTGAGTTCAATCTGTTGGCTGAGTCTGCGATTGGTTCAGTCGGCCGACTGAGCTCATTCGCATGGTGCATTCGGCCGATTGACCCAATCGCAAGATTCAATCGTGCGGTTGGAGTTCATCCGGACGACCAGTCGCTTGTCCCACTGTTCAGTCGCTTGTCCCACTGTTCATTCGCCTGTGGTTCGAATCTTGACCAAATCAAGTAATTTAACATGGTTTAGCGGTTCATTAGACTCGCCTTCTCATCACTAATAACCTATTAGACTTAATTTTAACATGTTGCTTAGTTTCTGTTGGTTATTACGTCATTTACAGTCCGGTTCTTGTTTCACTTGAGTATACCAAATTAGGGTTCAATTTCTTCTGATTTCGGTACGATTTCACTGAAATTTACCTGTATAAATGTAAACGCAAGTCAGAAGATCAATAGGAGTGTAATAACAAGGTCTAAAGAAATTTCGGCAAAGTAACGTTACTTTGTGCGAAAAAGGAGCGATTGAGGGTGATGAGGAGAATGCGATCGACTATGGCCCTTTAAATACTGAAGCTGAGTTCAATCGGCCGACTGGCCTCATTCACTCAGTTCATTCTGCGACTGAAGCTCAGTCGTGCGATTGGCCCAGTCAGTCGCATTCAGTTGGCCGACTGAGGCTCAGTCGGTCGACTGAATCATTCGCACCCTTTCATTCGCACCTTCAGTTGACCGACTGAGTCTCAGTCGGTCGACTGACTCATTCGCACCCTTTCATTCGGTCGAATGGATCAGTCTGATAAGCCATTCGGGTGAATGGTTCAATCTCATGTCCAGTCATGCGAATGGGACCCATTCGCATGATTGGTCCATACTCATGGTCCAGTCGTGCGAATGGGTTATACTTATGAAATTTTCTGCCATTTTGACCATCTTACATTTAAACCCCTTTTTAACTGTTAAATTAACATTATGAGCATTTGACCATCTCAGACATGATCATTTTAACTTGAAAACTTTTGATCACCTCAGACGTGATCATTTTAAACAATTTGTCACCTCAAACGTGACCCATTTATCCTTTGAAAACACATGTGGTCATCTCAGACATGACCCTTTTTGGTGAGTTAATCCCATACTGAATTTCATGATGTAGTCCGACAAACAAACAGAAATGACTAAATAACTAGAAAATCAAACTAAAGTACAAAAATAAACTTGTTTTTGACTTTTTGTGAGAGATAAATCCTAAGATAGAGATCTACTGGATTTGGTTCCTGAAAAGGCAGCTTCTGTTTAGTTTGACCATACCTGGACCAATTCAATTTTGGAATCATACAGGCAAGTCAAATCATTTGGGACTTGTTATCAAAACCTTTGATGCTCAATTCTTGGTTTTCATCCAGAGTCGTTAGCAAATTTAGGAAATCATACTGGTACTATTAGATTCCCACATTGATTTGACTTTCAAGAATTGCAGCCACAATGATTGTCAGTATATTTGTCCTCTTAAATCCATACACAGACTTTTGACACAGATTGGTGATTGTTTAGGGTTTAATTATTTCAACCAACATTTGTGGATCCCACACTTATATGGTAATCAACATTCCTCAGGAGCTTTTGAGCGGTCTACGGGTATTTTTTGCAAGAAGAGACTATTCTTAGAGCTTTCAAAGAGAAGCCAATCCTCAGGTCAGTGCCATCGCACAGCAGAGAGGCGGCAAACAACAATGAATTCTAGAATATCTAGGTTATGCTTATCCTCAGGTCAGTGCCATCGCACAGCAGAGAGGCACACAACCTATCTTCTTGTTAGAGCAGCTTAATTTTCTTTTGCACAGAATGCACCAACAACATAAGTTATTAGCTTGATAGCATTTGTCTTTCATTTTTTGTGCTTTGCTCTATTTATGGTCATCCGCACACATTTGTGGCGTTTACATGCTCATTACCCCTTATTGGAATATTGTTGATTGTGTTAACCAGTGACAAGATGGGAGCCCACAGTCAGTTGAACAACTTAGTTTGATCTTGAGATCACCAGTCAGGTCTAATCATCTATTGTGTTGAATCTACCGACATATCATTTGTGGTCTAGCAACCTCTAGGTCTACTTTCGTTGTGTTACCTTAGTAGTTACCAGTTTTTCTATCATCTTTCCTTTTATATTGCTCAGACTACACAGACTTATACTTTGACTTTTGCATCTTTTCTAAATTAAATTTTAAAGTCCCTTTTGATTTGTTCCTGTGTACTATCATTTTCCAAAGGGTTTGAATCGGTATCACAGGTACTGTCTACCTTATATCAGCTAGCCTCTCCTTCTCCCTCGTTTTTTTTAATGTTACTAGCTGACCTATTCTCCCCCTAAAATTCTAAAATCATAACTGGCTTAATTATTTTAGGATTTTAATAGACAGCTAAATAACATGAGTTTAAGTTAAACATAAAATAAAATAAATAAAGAAAATGAAAAAGAAAAATTAACTACACTGCATCGGACTACACATGATCATCATCAGGAATAACATCACTTTTCTTTTTAACGCCGTTGACCTCTAACAGATATAGAAAACGTGGTTTGTCAAAAGCTTTTGTATAGAGGTCAGCGCGTTGAAAATCAGTATTAATTTTTACCACATCGATTAAGTTCTTTTCAAAACAGTCCCTTACAAAATGGTATTTAATACCGATGTGTTTGGTCTTTGGATGTTGTACTGGATTTTTAGTTACTGCAATTGCAGCAGAGTTATCAACAAAGATAGGAGTAGAGGAGAAATGTAAACCGTAATCCCGCATTTGCTGTTGAATCCAAATGATTTGTGAACAGCAACTTGCAGCAGCAACGTATTCGGCTTCACAGGTTGACAATGCAACCGAGGTCTGCTTCTTACACTGCCAGGTCACTAATCTCCTCCCAAAAAATTGACACCCTGCTGATGTAGACTTGTAGTTCATCTTGCAGCCCCCGTAATCCGAGTCACTATACGCCGTGAGCTCAAAGTCATCATCATGAGGATACCACAACCCAAGTGTGGGTGTACCCTTCAGATAACGAAATATCCTCTTGACCCCGATCAGATGGTTAACCTTAGGCTTAGCCTGATATCTAGAACATAGACATGTAGCATACATGATATCAGGTCTTGAGGCAGTGAGGTACATGAGGGATCCAATCATTCCTCGGTACATTGTGGCATCTACCAGATCTCCATTTTCATCAGGTGCTATATCATGATTTGTAGCAAGTGGAGTCCCAGCTGCAGAAGCATTCTCCATGTCAAACCGACTGAGAATGTCTCCCACATACTTGGTCTGATGTAGAAAGATCCCTTTTGGGGTCTGATCCACCTGTAACCCGAGGAAGAATTTCATCTCCCCCATAGCACTCATCTCAAACTCTTTCTTCATAACTGCTTCAAACTCTTTGCATAATTCTTCGTTCTTTGAACCGAAGATTATGTCATCGACATAGATCTGTACTAGCAGTAGGTCTCCATCTTTTTCTTTGATAAACAGAGTGCAGTCAATGACTCCCCTGCGAAAGCCGTGTTTCACAAGATGAGTCGAGAGTTTCTCATACCAGGCCCTTGGAGCTTGATGAAGCCCGTATAAGGCCTTGTCGAGTTTGTAAACTCTGTCCCGATGATAAGGATCTTCAAATCCCTCGGGTTGACTGACATAAACTGTCTCTCGAATTTCCCCATGAAGGAATGCACTCTTCACATCTAATTGATAGACTTTAATCTTCATATACGATGCATAGGCAAGGAAGATACGGATGGCTTCCATCCTTGCCACGGGTGCAAACACTTCATTGTAATCAATCCCCTCGACTTGGCGAAATCCCTGAACCACCAGTCGAGCCTTGTTCCTGATAATGACCCCTTGGTCATCCTTCTTGCATTTCAAGACCCATTTGGTGCCAATGACCTTAGCACCTTTAGGTCTATCTACCAGAGTCCATACACCAACTTCTTGAACTGAAGAAGTTCTTCTTGCATGGCACTCACCCACGCCTCATCGTTTAGTGCTTCACTGACGTATTTTGGCTCAAACTGCGAGACAAAACACCGATAAGCACCATCATGAATGTATCCTTTTTCCATAACAGAGGCATAATCAGCTGAGTACAGCTGATTTCTGGTTTGTACTCCTGATCTGACATCCCCAATGACATTGTCTAGGGATGATAGACATTTAGACGTGATCCTGGAGTAGTAGGAACAGCTACCTCAGAGCCAAGATTATGAACATTTGGTTCTGCATCTGAGGTAGATGGAGTTTGAGGTTCCGAAGTCGAAGGGGCATCACTGTTAGATGCTTGTGGACTTGCAGGAATTGAACCTGTTCCTCCTGACTGTTCTGGTCATCTTCTTCAGCTTCATCTTCTGAGGAGGAGTCACTGTCGTCGACTACTCCCCCTGAGTGATTAGATGATTCTCCCTGTGAGCTCGATGATGTTGAATCAAGAGATGGTGTATTCAAGATATCATACATCATCCGTGTAGCTAACTCGTCATCAGAAGGAGAGATAGGGATGTTGAAGGACTTGAAGAATCCATCATAGTCGAAAAAGTAGGCGGGTCCTTTGCCAGTAGGTGGTGTGGTATATCTCTGAACATCAACATTACACCACACTTCTACTAAACCCGTTGAGTTGTTGTAAACTCTCTTGTTCGGTATGTTGTATCCTAGGAAGATCCCTTCATCAGCCTTCTCGCTGAATTTACCTTCTTGAGTCTTCTTCAGAAGTGTGCACGGCGCGCCAAATGGTTCGAGATACTCCAGATTAGGTTTACGTCGTTGTAGTAGCTCGTAACATGTCTTTCCGTGGCGCTTGACTATCAGAACTCGATTCAATGTATAACATGCATTCGCCACTGCCTCATTCCAGAATTGGATAGGCAGTTTCGAGTCTGCCAGCATTGTCCGTGCTGTCTCTATCAAGCTTCTATTCTTTCTCTCAGCAACACCATTCATCTGAGGCGTGTAGGCAGAAGTGAATTGATGCACAATTCCCTTTTCCTTGCAGTAAGCCTCCATCCACTGATTCTTGAATTCAGTCCCGTTGTCTGAGCGTACCTGTCTCACCTTCAGCTTGTAGAGAGATTCCAGTGTGGTTACTAACTCCTTGAATGACTCAAATGTTTCTGATTTGGACTTCAGAAACATTACCCAAGAGAATCTTGAGTAGTCATCAGTAACCACAAAACAGTACAAGTCACCTGCAATGCTCTTTGTACTGACTGGACCAAACAGATCCATGTGAAGAAGTTCAAGAGGAAGTTCGATAGAATGAACTTTCTTTTCCTTATGAGACTTCTTCGTCTGTTTGCCTTTCTTGCAAGCTACACAAAAATCCGGAAGTTGGAAATTTTTGACGTTAACTCCTCTCACGAGATCCTTCTGGATCAAGTGATTCATCTTTCGTTGATTAATGTGTCCCATTCTCCTATGCCAGGAGATGGAGTCCTTCTCAGTAGCTTTTGATAGAAAGCACTGAACTTCATGATCCGTTGTAGAAGCCGTTGAGAGATCCAAAACATAAAGGTCTTTATATCTTGAAGCTGTCATCAGAACTTGGTCCTCCGGAATCACGTAGTCTTTCTTTAGGACGTAACACTTCTTGTTGTCGAATATGACTTTAAATCCTTGTCACATATTTGGGAAACAGAAAGTAAGTTGTTTTGAAGTTGTTGAACGTAGTTCACCTTATCAAACTTAACTTTCTGATTTCCAACCTCTCCCTGAGCTGTGATATAGCCTCCTTTGTTACCAGCAAACGAAACATGCCCTCCTTTTATTTGTTTGACGTTTGATAAAAGAGCCCTGTTTCCTGTCATGTGCCTGGATGCTCCGCTGTCTACAATCCACGTGTTGGTTTCAGCACTGTAGCGAACACCCTGCACATACAATGTAAAACATTAGTTTAGGTTAGGAACCCAAGCCTTAACTGGCTTGGGTTTCCCAGAGGCATCACACATCATGAATTCAACCCATTGACCCTTAGAGGGTGAGGGTAGCTCAGGTGCCTTCTTGTCTTCATTATCAGACACGCAGGATGACTTTTCTTTCCACAAGCCAGATTTGTGCAATGTCTGTTTGTGATAAACAGTCGTCTGGCTAATGGGTTGAACTTTGGGTTCACTAGTTCTTCTAGGTGGAGTTAAAGAACTCCTCTTAGAAGACCTAGGTTTTAATCCTGAAGTTCAATCTTCTTCCTAGGTGTCTGATAGTAAGGACAAAAGGAAGCAATGTGTCCACACTCTCCACAGTTGTAGCATGACCTGCTATCAACTTTATGATTAAACATTCGTTGTGGAGATGTGTGTGACACCCTAGTGACATCACTTAGTTTGGGTTTTGACTTTGTTTCTTTTGATGTTTTCTCTTGTTTAACAAAATTAATTGTTTTAACATTTTAACATTTTTTTCTTTTTGGTTAACTGGATTTTGACATGAACTTGTGAAAGATTAACATTAACAGTCTTTTAGGTTCAGATTTGACTTTGTTTGACCCTGACTTTATATTAACCTTTTCAAATTCTTTTTCCAGTTTAACACAAGGCATTTTACCCTTTGCCTTTGAAGTGGCCTCCTTTTGTTTTGTTCCAGATTCAATTGATGAACATGAGGAATCTGGATCACTAACAAGAGGAGTAGACACCACATGATCCTTGATGTGATTGTTATTTATTGGTCTACTTTTAGTGTTCATCAAGGTCTCAGTGGTGGTGGAACCACTTTATAACCCAAACCCTCCCCGTTGTTACGTTCTCTCACTAAGTGTTGGACAATATGTGATGAACTTGTCCAACTGTGCAGTTTTTGCTTTAAAGAGTTGACTTCTACTTCTAAAACTGCCTTTTGCTTCTTAGTGTCTTCTAGGGAGTTAAGATAGTACCTAATGTCATTAGCTTGGTTAAATGCAACTACTTCAGTTTCCCTAAGCTGTTTAGTCAAATGGTCTATCTTTTCTTTGTAACTATGCTCATTTTGTTTTAAAACTCTATTAGCCTCAGTGCACAGTTGCAAATCCTTTACTAAGTTATCATTATGATCTAATAACCTAGCAAATTTCTGATCTATGCTATCTCTAAATGTATTACAATCAGAACAAGCATGATTTTGAAACAGTTGGTCAGTGGTACTTACCTGAGGAGGTTCAGAAGAATTAGCCATCAACGCAGCATCAGATGTCTCTGGTTCTGGTGATTCTGTCTTTGCTGTGGACGTCCCTTTTTCAGGCTTGTAGCTGACCTCAGTTGCAGTTGTCTCTTCACTATTTGACATCGCTATCTCAACTGCAATATCTCCTTCACTTGTGGAATCATCATCTAAGTCTTCCACGCTTGCAATATTGGATTCCCCTAGAGAGACAAACCGAAAGCTCCAGTCCTGTCCTTCATCATCATGAGCAGTCAAGGCTTTTGGATCCTTGCTTGATGAAGTAGAACTGCTAGCTTGCTTGTCTTGACGAGTGAAGGACGAGAATGGATTCCCGTTCCCAGTCTTCTTTGGCTTCACACATTCTCTTTTGAAGTGCCCCTTTTCTCCACAGTTGAAGCAGGTCACCTTACTCTTGTCAAAGCCAAATGTAGTGTCCTTAGTAGCAACCAAGTTCTGTCCGGTCTTTTTCACAAACTTCTTTGCCCTCCGGACAGCACTTGCTAAGGCCCACATAATGTCCATCCTCTCTAGCTCATTCTCGTCTACCTGCTCGTAGTCCTCATCTGCCAGATGGCAGTTTCCAATTTTCTTAGCAACAAGTCCATCATAGGAATGAACCACTGCTACCAAGAGATCCATGTGCTCTCGAGCTACTTCCACGGTCACGTTACCGAGATTCTTGGTCTTCAGTCTAGTAGCATTTGCTTCAGATCCAATGTAATGGGTACTAGAAGACCCTGACGTTTCTGATCCTGAAGGAGAAGCTTGTGAAGGACCAGATGAGCTAGACACAAATGCAGTCTGAAGAGGTGCTCCAGACGTCTTCACTTGAGGAATGGCATTGTACAAAGTTGGATTCTGAGTGTAGGAAGACTTCTAAGTTCGGTACTTCATCCTAAGTGCTTCTTCTCGCAGCTTTAGAATGAAGTCATTGATATTCAACTTTGCCAACATTTCATTCTGTCTCAGATTTGACACAAATGAAGCCCATTTTTCTGGCAATCCGTCTGCAAAATTTGACACTTTTTCTTCCATGGTAGTAGCAACACCATGTGTATGCAGTTCACTCATCAGATGGTATAATCTATCAATGACATCGTCTAAACTCTCATTTCCCATCGATGAGAAGTTGTCAAATTCTTTCTTTAATTCCTTAGCTTTAATTGCCTTCAGCGAAGCATTCCCATCATATCTCTTCTCCAGCTCATCCCACAATTTCTTGGATTGCTTATTCTTCGAGTACTGGTGGAAAATATCCTTAGGAATAGACTGTGTTATCAATGCATAGACTCTCTTTTCTGCATTATACTTAACTTTCTGAGCATCAGTCATTCCTCCTAAAGTAAGCTTCACCCCATCAGCTCCCACCGGCATACTGTAACCTATCTCAATAGCTTCCCACAAATTTGGATCCACTCCATTGAGGTAGATCTCAAAACGTGTAAACCAAACCAAATAGTGCGGAATCCTATTTGATTGGCGATCCAATCAGTGAGAACGCACGTAGAATCAATAAAGTATTGAATCAAACGTTAAGAATCGATTAGGAATCGATCTACAGCGTTCTATGAACTTGGAGTATGAACTTGGAGGCTTCTGGACGGCTAGGGTACGTCTGGAATTGAAATAGAATGAATGCTTACGTTTTTCCACGAATTGGGTGGTATTTATAGGTTAGTGTTGTTCATTCGGGCGACTGAACCATTAGTATGGTTCAGTTGTGCGATTGAACCATGCGGTTGATCCATCCGCACGACTGAGTGTTTAGTCGTGCGACTGAGCCAATCTTATGTTACAATCATACGACTGATTCAGTCTCCTGGTTCAGTCGTGCGACTAAGTCATTCGCATGAAGTTATTCATGCGTATGGTCCATTCGCATGAGAACTTCATTATGTTAAGTTTGAATGTATTCATTAATATAACATCATGTGTATCAATTCAAACAATCACAAACCTATTTAATCAATTCAACATCAACTCATTAATTAGACATTATAAATCACAAACAACCAATATCATTTCATTAACATTCCAAACATTACATCAATGTAAGATAAACAAGACCTATTACATTCATATCATGATCTAGGTACATATATGTATCAATAATAACATCATCATAACACCCAAAATCATAACCCACCCACATTCATACACCCTTACACATACGGGTGCAATACCGATTTAAACAAAAACATCATCACATGCATTTCCAGCCCTAAAATCGTATAGAACATGTTAAAAGCGGAGGGGGGGGGGTTCTAGAACTCACCTTAGCAGCCTTTGGGTATGACTTCTTCAAACCCATTTGCAATTGCGTCCAAACACCTAGAAACCCACAAAACACACACACCCGAACACACACACAAACACATAAGCATATAACCGAGGCATAGGCCGGCCAAGAACAACTAAAAATAAAGAATTCTTACCTTGAATCCAAACTCTTCTTGTTCTTCTCGTCAAAACCCGAACTCTCTACTTTCTCTCTCTAAAAGTCCAAATGTGAGTTGAGGTGAGACAACACGGGCGGCCATGCCCACTTTTACACCAACTTTTGAAACTTTTTGTCCTTTTGACACCTTTAGCCCCTCAACTTGGGTTGAATTGTGTTTCTTTCTTTTTCTTCACTTGTATTCTTTCTTTCTTGTCTTAAAATAAATATCCGGGTGTTACAAGTCCACCCCCTTATATAGGTTTTGTCCCAGAAACCTGTTATTCCTCAAACAGATGTGGGTAATGCTGCCTCATCTCTTCTTCAGCCTCCCACGTAGATTCGGATTCCTTCCTGTGCTTCCACTTTAATCGCACAAGTGGAACCACTTTATTCATTAGTCTCTTCTCCTCGATCGATGATCGCCACTGGTTGCTCCACGTAATTGAGCCGTTCGTCCACTTCAATATCCTTTAATGACACCAGCATATCCTCTTCGGCTAAGAACTCTCTCAAATAAGATACATGGAATGTCGGATAAATTCCACTTAACTCACTGGGCAACTCCAACCTATAGGCCACCTCTCCTACTCGAGCAATGATTCGGAAAGGCCCTATGTATCTCAGGCTCAACTTGCCCCGCTTCCTAAACCGAATGATGCCCTTCCAAGGTGAGACTTTCAAAATAACTCTATCACTGTAAGGATTCCTTTAAGTCTGATGCAAACCAAAACAACCAATGTCTCTCTGCAAGTAATGCACTAAGAACTAAAGTAGAATTGCTTCGGAAGTTTTACACCATACACTAGAAAAATTCTAAGTGTAAAATCTTCCGAAGCCAAGACCAATATCTTCCGAAGCCAAATATGAAGTCTTCCGAAGCCTCAGAGACAAAGTCTTCCGAAGCTCATCCTATGAAGACAGATTTCTTCCGAAGACTTTTAGTAACATGCTTTATCTGATGTACTGTTCCATAAAGCTGGACACCTTTCCGCTGCATCTCTGTAAAGTCACCAACTTACATGAGTTGGTGAAAAGGTCCATGCTTTTGGTAACTGTACATTGAGGTCTTGAGTCTGTAACCTTCTACTTTATGTACTTTATCCTTTTTGTAATAGATAAGGATGTGAGCTATGGCATGTCATAGTCACAAGGTCAAAAGGCAGATATGCCTTTTGATTCTACAATTGATTTTGTTTGTGTCTAGTCAATTGTATCCAGCTGGCTTTCAAAGTATAGCCGGCTGTAGGTTGTAGTATAAGTATTCATGTTCTAGTATCTTTCTTTATGCTTTGTAACACTTGTAATAGAACTTGAGAAAGCAATATACTGCATCCTTGAAACCCAAATCTCTTGTTCTGTCTCTTTATTATTACTTGTGTTCTTTGTATCATTATCTTGGTTAATCCAGTTTACTGTTTGATCAAGTTTAGTTAATCTCCTCTTTGTGTTGTTGTGTTGTAATTGTTAAGCCCTTAACCGGTCCTGCAATTGGTATCAGAGCTTTTCAGGCTCTTGATATAAGATCTCACCATCTTAAGATCCCTCACACACACAAATACTAAACTTTCAAAATGGCATCCATTTCAAAGACTGATATGGAGACTGGAACCATGAACAAGTCCCCACTGATCACTCTTGATGACTTTGATACCTGGTGTATGAGAATGGAAGGTTTCATCAGGTCTCTAGACTCAAGAATGTGGGAATCTGTTGAAAATGGACCTTTCATACCCAGCACTCCTTCTGCTACTGGTGCTGGTATGATCCCCAAAGATGTGGCTAACTACTCTGATGAAGATAGGAAGAGAGTAGAGATTGATAGAAAAGCCATGACTGCTCTTCAAACTGCCCTTCCAAACTCTGTGTACAGAGGTTTCAAGAAGTGCAAAACAGCTAAACAACAGCTGTGGGATGCACTAAAACTGATGTATGAAGGCTCCTCTGAAGCCAAGGAGAACAAGAAGGATCTCCTGAAGCAGCAGTTTGAAAACTTCACCTTCAAAACAGGTGAAACCATGACTCAGCAATACTTCAGGTATGTTGAGATAGTGGATACCCTTGTGGATGGAGGAGTTCCTCTTGAAAACAGAGACATTGTAAGGAAGTTCATGTCCTCACTTCCTAGGCAATGGACACACTACTGTGTGGTGATCAAGAGGACTGAAAATCTCAAAACTCTTACTCTGACAGAGTTATATGGGATTCTCAGTGGCTACCAGATGGAGATGAACATGCAAGGTTCATCTGGCAACTCCAACAATCAAATGGGTTCAGCCCTGCATGTGGTTGAAAGGGATAGCATAGAACCCCAACATCATCTCATATGCTACCCTGACAACTCACCAAAGGGTCCTTTCATCACCTTCCCAGAGACACCCAGGGAGAACTACACTCAAGGAAGCCCATTCCAAGAGACAAGCTCTTCTCAAGCCTTTGTGTCTTCTGATGAAAGTTGTGGCAACTCTCTTTTCACTCTTGAAGACCTGGATTGTATCCATCCAGATGACCTGGAATATATGGAAATAGTTCAGCAGATGGCTCTTCTCACTCATAGAGCCAAGAAGTTCTACAAGAGAACTGGAAGGAGGTTTCCAAGCAATGCAACCAGTGGAAAGTTTGGCTTGGATAAAAGCAAAGTCAAGTGTTACAACTGTAACTTGATGGGCCACTTTGCTAGAGAGTGTAAGGCACCTAAAACAAATGGTGGCCAAGCACAAACCAGACCAAACTACACTGACAAAGCCCCTCAGAATGAGAAGCCAAAGCAACAAGCTGCTGTTGCTGTTGAAGAAGGAGGCTTTGACTGGAGCTTTCAGGTGGAAGATGCTTCTCCAAACCAAGCACTAATGGCAGATCATGATGAAGCCAAGGTATTGGAACATCTCTGTACTCCTGAATGCATTGCTAAAGTTAACAGATATAGGTCCTATAACTTGGAAATGAGATCTGATCTTGAGTCCTTAAACATTTTAAAATCTGATTTTAGAAAGTCTGAAAATGATTATAAGCTAAAGATAGAGGACTTAGAGAAAACCATTTCAGTACTAAAACATGAACATACAGATTTTAGGACTCAAATCCAAGATCTCATAACCAAGCTGACTGAGTGCCAGGCTGAGCTTGTGATCAGCAAAGCCAGGGCAGAAAAGAGTGTTCTTGAAGAAGAGACCTTCAAGAACATGATATCCTCATCCCTGCACAACAAAGTGTGTTATCAAAATAGACAGGGACTGGGATCAAATGAGATAGCTCCTCCACACACAATCTTGTCTGTAAGATCTCCTAGGTGTGGAACTTGTGAAGATGAGCTTCCTCTCATAGATCCTATAAGTGAAGAGGATGAAGAAGAGATAGTGAAGAATTCCTCTGAGAAGAGTGAAGAGGAGGATTCTACTAAGGGCCACTATCCTTCTGAGGAGAAGAAGACTACTGTGATGACCAAGTCAAAGAGAAAGAACTTGATCAGGAAGAGCAAAAGAAAGCAAAGAAGGCTCAAGAGATCAAGGCTACTTTTGACTCTAAGCAGAAACAAGTTTTTATCTCTGCAGGGTTTGAAGTAGTAAAGACTGAAGACATCAACCAAAACTCTTCAGCTAAGAGTTCTGGTTCTTGTTCAAATCATCTCAGTACCAAGAAGAAGACTGATCTGCTGTGTACCACTGCTGCACAGCCTGGACCATCAAACTCCAAGAACAGTTCACAGCCCAAAAGAACTGTCTCAGCATCTACAAAGATGAAGGTGGAGAAGGGATGTGACCAAAGACAGTCTTGCTCTCATAAGGAGACTCTTGTGAAGAAGAAAATGTTGTGTGTCATGTGTGAAAGTACCTCTCACATTGCTAAGGATTGTCCATATAATCCTAAAAGTACTGTCCATATGACCAATACAAAGACTTCAAAGAGTTTCAAGAAGATTCAAGCTTCGGAAGGAAAATCTGTTTCCTTCGGAAGCTCCAAATCAAAGAAGAAGGTAAATGGAAAATTACCTTCGGAAGAAAAATTGGTCTCGGAAGAAAGGAATTCTTCCGAAGCACTGAAGTCTGCTGCAGTGACTGCAGAATCTTCCGAAGGTTCAGTCATCAAAACTTGTGAAGTCCCAAAAGCTTCAAAGTTTTGAAGGTCAAGTCCAAGACTCCAAAGGTGGTGTGGAAGTCTAAGAAAGACCAAGTGACTGAAGTTTCTCCATCAACAACAGCTGAAGATCCCTCTAGCACAACCATAGGATCTATTACTGTTGCATTACCTTCTATTATACTTAGTGAGCCCAAGACAAGTAAGGCTTGGGTTTCCAAATGTAACTAATCATTTTCTTTGTGCAGGAACAGCTCAAGACAAACAGGAATGTCTGGATCATTGATAGTGGCTGTTCCAGGCACATGACAGGCAATAGGTCACTACTCCATAACTTTGAGAGAATTGATGGAGGACCAGTTGCTTTTGGAGGAGATGAAGGTGGTTACATTTCTGGAAGGGGCAAGGTCACAAATGGTAAGCTCAGCATTGAAAAGGTAAACTTTGTCAAGGAGCTTGGGTACAATCTTCTGAGTGTATCCCAATTTTGTGATCAGAGTCATAACATGCTCTTTACTGAGCATGAGTGCATTGTTCTCAAGCCTGGAGTGGTCATTCCTCATGAGCACATCCTGCTCAGAGCCCCCAGGAAAGGGAACATGTACAAGATGGATTTGCAAGAAACATCTCCCTCTGGAGAAGTTTCATGCTTTCTATCTAAAGCAAATAGTGATGAGTCTTTCCTATGGCATAAAAGAATGTGCCATGTAAACTTTAAGAACATGAATAAACTAATTAAACATGATTTGGTAACTGGAATGCCAAAGAAAGAGTTTACAAGTGATGATCATTGTGTTGCATGCCTGAAAGGGAAGCAACATAAGGTATCTCACAAGCCTAAGGAAAGAACTCCATCACTACTCCCCTACACTTGTTACATATGGATCTCTTTGGCCCCACCAGTGTAATGAGTCTAGGAAGGACCTCTTATTGTTTGGTGATCACAGATGATTTTACAAGATTCACTTGGGTTTTCTTTCTTAGAACTAAGGATGAAACCCCTGAGATTCTGAAGAATTTCATCTTAAAAATTGAGAATCAAAGTGATCACAAGGTCAAAACCATAAGATGTGATCAAGGGACTGAATTCAAGAATCAAATCCTTGATACATTTTGTGATGAAAAAGGTATTACAAGACAATATAGTGCTCCCAGGACTCCTCAGCAAAATGGAGTTGCTGAGAGGAGAAACAGGACACTAATTGAAGCTGCAAGAACTATGTTGTCTGACTCTAAACTGCCCATCACCTTCTGGGCAGAGGCAGTAAATACTGCTTGCTATGTGCAAAACAGAGTTTTAGTAGTTAAGACACATGGTAAGACTCCTTATGAACTTTGGCACAAGAGAAAACCTTTCATTGGTTTTCTCAGGTCATTTGGATGTCCCTGCACCATCTTGAATACCAAGGATCAAATTGCCAAGTTTGCTGAGAAATCAGATGATGGACACTTCATTGGATACTCTTCCCAAGCTAAGGCTTATAGAGTATACAATCTCAGAACTAGAATTGTTGAGGAGTCAGCCAATGTGACTTTCAATGAACACACACCCTGTGTGGCTGGTTCTGGTCCTGATTGGCTATTTGATCTTGATTTAGTTACCAACTGTTTTAACAAATCTTGTGAGAATGTTTCAGGATCTGCAGAAAATTTAAATACAGGTGATCCTGATCCAAGATTTGAGCTAGGAAGACCTTCAACTCATACATCTTCAGCTCCAGTTGGAACTACTTCAGCAAATGAGGTTTCTATCAGCACTACAATGACAAATTCAGCTGATACATCTGGTGTGCCTTCAAATTCCAGCTCAGAGGCTCCACAACCAGATAAAGATACCTCAATTGTGGAAGACAACAATGGTGATGGTGAAAGTGATCAGGAATTTCTTGATGCTAATAACCACACCATAGATGACAACATCAATGATGTCACACACTCATTGGATCAAGTTAATCTTGATAAGTGTGGTGATGTGGAGGGTGAATCATCTATGCCAGATCTAAATTTCTCAAATTTGGATCTTTCTCAGCAACTTGCTGTGATCCCTCAGCTAAGGATCCACAAGTCTCACCCCACCACAAACATCATTGGAGATGTTGTCACAGGGGTAAGAACAAGAGGACAAACCCATGAAGCAAATGTTTGTCTTCACTCTTGTTTCTTATCCCAGATAGAGCCAAAGAAAGTTGATGAAGCTCTAA
Organism: Flaveria ramosissima; assembly: GCA_025215565.1. NCBI lineage: Eukaryota > Viridiplantae > Streptophyta > Magnoliopsida > Asterales > Asteraceae > Flaveria > Flaveria ramosissima. The sequence continues at coordinate 44,400,212 of CM046029.1, read as the reverse complement.
AGGATGGAAGTTGGGTTGAAGCTATGCAACAAGAGTTGCTTCAATTCAAAAGGCAAAAAGTTTGGAACCTTTGTCTCTTCCTCATGGGAAGACTACCATTGGAACCAAATGGGTTTTTAGGAATAAGAAGGATGATAGAGGCATTATCATCAAGAACAAGGCAAGACTAGTTGTTCAAGGATACACACAAGAAGAAGGGATTGACTACACTGATGTCTTTGCTCCTGTAGCAAGATTAGAAGCTGTTAGGATATTCCTGGCATTTGCTGCATCCAAGAACTTCAAGGTCTTTCAACTTGATGTAAAGTGTGCTTTTCTATATGGAGTGATTGATGAAGAGGTTTATGTCAAACAGCCACCTGGTTTTGTAGACCCTGATCATCCTGATTATGTCTGCAAGCTTGACAAAGCTCTTTATGGGCTGCATCAGGCACCCAGGAAGTGGTATGAGACATTGTCTGAGTATCTTTGTAAACATGGATACAGGAGAGGTACTATAGATGGAACTCTCTTCATCAAAGGACAGGGAAATGACTTATTGCTAGTTCAAGTATATGTAGATGACATCATCTTTGGTTCAACTAATCCAAAGCTCTGCAAAGACTTTGAGAAGCTGATGAAAGACAGATTTGAAATGAGTGCAATGGGAGAACTCAATTTCTTTCTGGGAATTCAAGTGAAGCAAGTTGAAGATGGCATCTTCATAAGTCAGTCAAAGTATGTTCAGGACATACTCAAGAGGTTCAACATGACTGATTGTAAGATTGCTAAGACACCCATAGCCAGAAACCACTCCCTTGGACCTGATCTTGAGGGGGAGTGTGTAGATGAACATTTATACAGGGCTATGATTGGGTCTCTTATGTATCTTACAGCTAGCAGGCCTGATATCATGTTTGCTACATGTATTTGTGCAAGATATCAAGCCAACCCTAAGATGTCTCACCTCATCACTGTCAAAAGGATTTTAAGATACCTCAAAGGTGCTTCAACACTTGGTTTATGGTATCCAAAGAATCCTGACTTCAATCTGTATGCTTATACAGATAGTGATTATGGTGGTTGCAACATGACTGCAAAGTCTACATCTGGGGGATGTCAATTCCTTGGTGGAAGGGTTGTCTCATGGCAATGCAAGAAACAATCCTGTGTGTCTGCATCAACTGCTGAGGCTGAATACATTGCTGCTGCAAGTTGCTGTGCTCAAGTGCTTTGGATTCAAAATCAGATGCTGGACTATGGATTTAACTTCAAGGAGACTCCTATCCATAGACAACAATAGTGCTATCTCTATCACTGAGAACCCTGTGCAGCACTCAAGGACCAAACACATCAATATCAGGTATCATTAATAAGAGATAACTATGAAAAGGGATTAATTAAACTAGTCAAAGTTCATACAGATGAACAATATGCTGATCTGTTTACAAAAGCTTTTGATGAACAGAGATTTAAATATCTAATATCAGCTATTGGGATGATTAACTTTGAGTAGATCTTTTCTTAAAACTAATTCTAATTATTTCTTAAAATATGTGTGTCCTAAGTTGTCTAGTTCATCACTTTCATAAGCTCATGTTTTTTTTGGATATAAAATTCTTTTTGAAGACTTTCCTTAGATTCTTGAAAATTTTCTGATCCTTTGGAAGATATACTTTTACCTTCGGAAGAAAATCATGTCTTCAAAATAAATAACTGTCTAAGAAATTTTACCTTCGGAAGAAGTCTAAATCTATCTTCCGAAGCTTAAAACCTTATCTCAGACACTTATTTGTTTTTAAGACTTTTTCCTTCCGAAGCAAAATTAACTCTCGGAAGCTTTGTTGTTTCATATACAAAGCATTCAAGTGTTTATTTCTCTTCCGAAGCAAAATTTTCAAGACTCTCAGGAAAATCTTCCGAAGTCATTTTAGCTTCGGAAGCTTTTTCATAAAACTTCCGAAGATAATTTACCTTCGGAAGCTTTTCGAATTCCAAGAAAACTACTTTTTGAGCAAAAGTAAACTACTTTTTCAGAGGTGGGACCGACTTTCGGATTTCAAAGTTTATCCTCTTTCATTAACTTTGGTTCAAATCCCTTTTCACATAAATACCCAACGGTTCCCCCTCTTCCTCACTATCTTCTTCAATTCTACTATTCCTCAAACCTAATTCCCAAAACGCCTTTGCTTTTTACCTTTCTTCAACCTTAAGCTTCTCAAATGGCCAACCTTAACCGCAGAAACAACCCAGATTTCTCCATGCAACTTCACAGGCAACACAACCAGGTTGCTCTGTTAAGCTCTGAGAAAGATGAAAGTTTCTCAGAGATTTGCCAATTCTTAACTCTATCAAATTACTTCACCTCCCTAACCATTGATCCTACTCTGTATGAGGATCATCTGCTTGAATTCTGGAAGACCTGCCAAGAGGTCATTATGGATGGGGAGAAGGCACTGTCTGCCACAGTGCAAGGGAGGACAATCTTCATCACTCCGGCCATCATCAACTATCATTTGCAGCTGGATGATGAAGAAGGTGAGTTGTCCTTCCCAAAGGAAGCTGTCAATCATTCCTTTGAGCAGATGGGCTATGAGGGAGATTTCTCTGTAAAGACCTTCAGAAAGGAAGGTCTCATCCCAGTGGAAATACCTACTCCATGTGGTTATCCACAGCTTGTCAAACAAGCATGGAGGGTGGGACCAGATTCCTGAGGATCTCTCCTTCATAGTGCATGGAATGGTTCAAGGGGTCAAGTTCAGGTACTCTCAATTTGTTTATACCAATTTACTTGCAAACTTGGACTCCTTAGAGTATTACATGTTTCCTAGATATGTTCAACACATTCTCAACTGTGAACTGGGCTCACAGTTGAGGGAAACAGTAATATTCTTAAATTGGGACAGATGAAGCCCGGCATCTTTAAAATCATGAAGAAGCCAACTGTAGGCTTCTCAGGGGTAGAAACAACCCTTGTCCCCAAAATGTTAGAGCTCATTGCTCAAGGTGACAACCTAGCAACACAAGCTAGTGTTGAACCCACACCTTCTACTTCTTTACCACTAAAAAGGCCTCAAATAACCCTCACCTACCAAAGAAATCCAAACGAACCCCTGCTCAAGCTATTGAGTCTGTGCAGGTCCCCATATACTCACCTTTACAGGAGGAAGTGGACACTAGAGCTCCCACTTCCCTGAGGAGCAAACCACTCCCATCTCTTCAACTATCAGGGCTGAGGTTCCTCATGCTCACCCTGATGAGCTCACAAGCCCAACAGCCTTAAGCCTTCACTCTGAGTCTCAACACTCAAGTGAACAACCTTCAGGGGACAGTTACCATCCCCAGCCTTTAGATCTAAATCAACCCATTCCCAACCTATCCTTCTATACTGATGAAGACTTAGGATTCAGTGAGTACCATGAGTCTCTCTTCTCTTCCCCTACTCAAAGAGAGATGAGTACTTCTGAGTCTCCTCAGTCTAGCCCACATCAGTCACCTATAACTGAGGTGGACACTTCTGAACCTGTTCAGGATGTCCATATGGAAGAGGCTCTCACTTCTGCAAGTGATTACATCATTAAGACCTCAACCATGGCAACTCAGCCCACTGACATCTCAACTGAGATTGCTAGTGAGCAGAGGAAAACCAGCAGCCAAGAACCTCAAGCTGGTGGTGAGAGAGAGGACTTTGGTCCAATCATCTCATCCCCCAATGATTCTTCTGATGAAGAAGAGGGGAATCTGAGACTAATGGTGCACAAATTGTCAAAACATGCACTTACCTAGTCTCTAAGGTCAGTCACCTTGAATCTCAGGTGACTACCTTACAAAACAGGGTCAATGATCAGCAACTTCAGATTTCATATCTTAAGGAAAAACTAGCTGGGAGACCTTTAAGAAGAGCTCAACCAGGAACACAAGAACCTGTGGATGTGATTGATTTATCCTCCAGCTCACCTATGCAAGTGGGTGATGCTACCAAAAAGGGGGAGAAAGTTATTGCAGCCACAGAACCTGGGAGTTCTTCACAGAGAATGGACATAGAGGACTCACCATCCTCACTTGCAATTGTGCATTCTCAGCAACTTCCTCAAGTTCACATTAATGTGGACTCTATAGACTCTATCATCAGGAGTCTCTTTGAGGAAGGTATACCAAGGGTTGTGTCATCCCCACCTCAAGGAACTTCAAACTACATCATAAGGTGGAGGTATGATGCTGATAGAAGAGCCCTTATTCTTCACAGAGTTCAAGGGCAACAAGAAGTATTTGACTTTCAAAGCTTGAACTTCTATGAAAGTTTGGATCTAGTCAATATGCCACTTGTCAATCCAAGCAACTCAAGACAAGCTGACAGATTGGCTCAAAGAATCCAAGACAGGATCACTGCAGAGTTCAGCTTAAGAAGGAGACTTAGGCAATCAGGCAATGTCATCGGTCAACTGGATGTTGAGGTGGACCCTAAGATTAGTTTCATAGGGGAAACCTTGACTGAAGGCCCAGTGGCAGAACCTGAGACCCCTGTCTCATCATCATCAACTACTGCAGAGATTCACATTCCCTCTGAGACACCTGCTGGTGAAGGTGTTTCTCAGCCTCTCTCTGGCCAGAGCATGGATGCTACACCAAGCAATGAAGGCCAAACCTCTATCCACCCTGAGTCACAAAGGTCTGTGGGTGACAAAGGGAAAAGGATTTTGACTCCTGAGGAAATTGAGGAGGAAGAGAGAGAGAGGAAAAGGAAGCTAAGGGGAGAAAGTTCCTCTGGGTCTTCAGGCTTTATGCAAGCTGCAATCAGGGCTGCCCCCAGACCAAATACTCAAGATGATGAGTTGAGGGCAGTCAGGATTACTTATCTGCAGACCAGAAACTATGACATTAATGAAATCATTTCTCTCCCCTTAGAACAACTAAATGAACTGGCTGACATGGAAGTGTCAAGAGAGATGAAAGAAAAAGAGGATGCAAGGTTACTTCTCCAATTCAAAGAGGAGAAGAGACAGAAAAGACTCTACAAGCATGCTCCCACTCTCTCCCCAGTTCAAGAAAGCCCTGTACAAGAAGATGTGGTTCAACAAGAACCTCAGGTAGACAAAGAAGAAGATAGGATCAAAATGATCAACTACCTGAGTGCCACAGGCTTCTATCAGGCAGATGCACTTCTTCCCTTGTCCTATGACTTTGATGAGTTTGAGTACTTAAAACAACTTGAGCTTGAGTTAGTCAAGAAGAGAAAGACAACTAAGAAGAAGCTAAGGGAAGAAGCTGCAAAGTCAAGAGCCATCATCCAAAAGAGTATGAAGAAGTCTGCTGATAGACAAAGGATGATGAGCTTCCTGAAGCTATAGGGATTCTCCGGAAGGAGACTTGGCCCTATGTCTCTATCCACAATGGATGAGCATATAAGGGTAATCAAGCAAAAGATTAAGAGTGGTGAACTGATTGACTTACACTCTCTTCCAAGTCAAGTCCCACCTGAAGTAGAGGTTAAGGTTGAACAACCTGAGACAACACAAACCGGACCTCCTGCTGAGCCTTAGCAAGCTTCATCTTCTGATCCACAGCAGGGTCAAACTCCCTCTACTTCTGAACCTGTGAGGGAGGAACACCCAACTGAGAAAGACAAGGATGATCAACAAGGTGCTGCAGACCAGTTTTCTCAGTTAAAGTCATCTAAAAGAAAGAAGAGGATGGCTTCTAAGCCAAAGTCTAAGAAGAAGAAGCCTGAATCGTCTACCTCTACACCTCAAACTGAGTCAGATCAACCTGAGGAAGTGCATGAAGAGGCAGCCCAATCAACTCCAATGCAAGTGGCTCCTCTGGCAGCTGAGACACCCATCTTATCCTGGACCTTCTCTACCAATCCAGAAAGATGGCATGTAATCAGAGATCAAGGTGTTGAGAATGTATATACATGGCAAGACATAATCAACTTACCTCTGCATGATCTCTTTGAGATGAGAAGATACTATGAAGGTCTGAATGATCCTGACCATCTAATGAAGAAGTGTATAGTCATGATTGTGCTGAAGACTACTAACATCTGAAGATCTTCTAAATGTTTTGGTAGCATCAGCCTAGGGGGAGTTTGTAAGGATTCCTTTAAGTCTGATTCAAACCAAAACATCCAATGTCTCTCTGCAAGTAATGCACTAAGAACTGAAGTAGAATTGCTTCGGAAGTTTTACACCATACACTTGAAATATTCTAAGTGTAAAATCTTCCGAAGCCAGGACCAATATCTTCCGAAGCCAAATATGAAGTCTTCCGAAGCCTCAGAGACAAAGTCTTCCGAAGCTTCATCCTATGAAGACAGATTTCTTCTGAAGACTTTTAGTAACATGCTTTATCTGATGTACTGTTCCATAAAGCTGACCTTTCCTTTCCGATGCATCTCTGTAAAGTCACCAACTTACATGAGTTGGTGAAAAGGTCCATGCTTTTGGTAACTGTACATTAAGGTCTTAAGTCTGTAACCTTCTACTTTATGTACTTTATCCTTTTTGTAATAGATAAGGATGTGAGCTATGGCATGTCATAGTCACAAGGTCAAAAGACAGATATGCCTTTTGATTCTACAATTGATTTTGTTTGTGTCTAGTCAATTGTATCCAGCTGGCTTTCAAAGTATAGCCGGCTGTAGGTTGTAGTATAAGTATTCCATGTTCTAGTATCTTTCTTTATGCTTTGTAACACTTGTAATAGAACTTGAGAAAGCAATATACTGCATCCTTGAAACCCAAATCTCTTGTTTTGTCTCTTTATTATTACTTGTGTTCTTTGTATCATTATCTTGGTTAATCCAGTTTACTGTTTGATCAAGTTTAGTTAATCTCCTCTTTGTGTTGCTGTGTTGTAATTGTTAAGCCCTTAACCGGTCCTACAATCACCCACCTGGAACTCAATCGGTCTACGTCTCTTATCGGCATACGACTTTTGCCTATATTTGGCTGCCTTCATAAAGGCTTTGATCTTCTCAAGTTTCTCAGTCGTAGCCTCGATCACCTCGACGCTCCCTAACTCTTTATGGCCAATATCACCCAACAAGCTGGAGTTCTACATCTCCTACCATATAGCATCTCATAAGGAGGCATGCCGATGCTGGCATGGTAGCTATTGTTATATGAGAACTCGGCTAATGGTAAGTGGTCATCCCAACTTCCTCCCAAATCAATGACGCATGCCCGAATCATATCTTCCAGCGTCTGAATAGTTCTCTCCGACTGACCATCTGTCTGGGGATGATAAGCCGTGCTGATATGCAACCTCGTCCCCATAGCATCGTGAAATCTCTTCCAAAACTTGAATGTAAATCGAGTGTCACAGTTAGACACAATAAACACTGTACACCATGGCGACTTACAATCTCCTTGATGAATAGGTCCGCGAGTCTCTTAGAGGAATACGTCTCACGGATCGGTAGGAAGTGAGCACTCTTCGCCAAACGATCAACTATCACCCATATGGCATCATACCCTTTCACGGTACGCGGTAAATTCGTGATAAAGTCCATAGTGATATGCTCCCACTTCCACTCGGGTATATCCAAAGGTTGGATCTTCCCGTACGGCTTCTGATGCTCCGCCTTCACTTGTAAGCAAGTAAGGCACTTACTCACGTACTCCACTACGTCACGCTTCATACCCCGCCACCAATAACCTTTCTTCATGTCTTGATACATTTTCGTGGCACCAGGATGAATGGAGTATCGAGTCTTATGATCTTCGTCCATGATCTTCCCACGTAGATCCCCATAGCGAGGAATCCACATCCGTCCGAATCGGGTTCTAACACCGAGTGTGTTTTCACTCAACTCCGCGACTAGACCTCTCATCCTTTTGGAGTTAAGACGATCTTCCTTCAAGGCCTCATCTTGAAACTCCTTAACCTGCGTCATCACATCAGAGGTCATCATCAACTGATAAGCCTTCACCCGAATCAGCTCGGGTCTCTCCTTTTGGCTAAGGGCATCTGCCACTACGTTGGCCTTTCCTGAATGGTAATGGATCTCGCAATCATAATCCTTTATAAGCTCCAACCATCGCCTCTACCTCATATTCAAATCTTTCTGCTCGAAGAAGTACTTCAAGCTCTTGTGGTCGGTGAAGATGGTGCACGTCGTCCGTATAGGTAGTGCCTCCAGATCTTCAATGCAAAGACCACAACTGCTAACTCCAAGTCATGAGTAGGGTAATTAACTTCATGAACCTTCAGTTTTCAAGATGCGTAGGCTATAACCTTTCCTCTCTGCATCAACATGCAACCCAACCCCGAGTAAGAAGCATCTGAATAGACCACCAAGTCCTCGCTTCCTTCGGGTAATGACAAGACAGGAGCCTGAGTCAACCATACTTTTAGCTCCTCAAAAGCTTTCTCTTGATCTTGACCCCAAACAAACTTCACGTCCTTACGGGTCAATTTAGTCAACGGAGAAGCTCCCTTGGAGAAGTCTTGAATGAATCTTTTTAATAGCCCGCCAAACCCAAGAAACTACGGATCTCAGATGGCGTCTTTAGAGACTTCCATTGCATCACTGCCTCCACCTTTGCCGAGTCTACCATGATACCCTCGGGATTCACCACGTGACCCAAGAACTGAACTTCGCGCAACCAGAACGCGCACTTGGAGAATTTTGCGTATAATTTGTCCCTTCTAGGTGTCTCCAACACTTCTCGAATGTGACCGGCATGCTCCTCTTTGCTCCTCGAGTAAATTAGGATATCATCAATAAACACAATCACTGATTTATCCAATATCGGCCGGCACTCTCGATTCATCAATTTCATAAAAGCAGCTGGTGCGTTAGTTAAACCAAAAGACATAACGAGAAACTCGTACTGTCCATAACGCGTGTGAAAAGCTGTTTTAGGAATATCTTGCTCCTTCACCTTCAACTGATGGTAACCATATAGGAGATCTATCCTTGAGAACCAACTGGCACCTTGGAGTTGATCAAACAAGTCATCAATCCTCGGCAATGGATACCGATTCTTCACTGTCAACTTATTCAACTCACGGTAGTCAATGCACATCCTCATACCACCGTCCTTCTTCTTCACGAATAAGACCAGAGCACCCCAAGGAGAGATACTCGGTCTAATGAACCCCTTATCAAGCAACTCCTGCAATTGCTCCATCACTTCCTTCATCTCAGTCGGAGCCAACCGATACGGTGCCTTAGCAACAGGTTGGGCACCCGGTATCAAATCAATCTGGAACTCAATCTCGCGGTCCAGTGGCACTCCTGTTAAGTCTTCTGGAAACACGTCCGGAAAATCACACACAACCGGTACATTAGACAGTTGTGGTATTAGTGTCTCCACATCCTTTACGTAGGCCAAGTAGACACTACATCCATGTCACATGCATTTTCCTTCCACCGCCATCGAAATCACTTTCGGGATCGTAGTGACTCGATCACCGTAAACCGCCACCGAACTCCCGTTAGGCACTGTCAACCGAATCATCTTCTTGCGGCACATAATGTTCGCCTCGTAGTCCGCTAACCAATCCATTCCTAGGACTACATCGAACCCGCCTAAGGTCATCACGAATGGCCTAACAGGAAACTTATGACCTTCTAATTCTATGCTACAGCCTTCTATCATTTCAGAAATCCTGATAGACTTACCTATGGCAGTTTTTACATCGAAGGGCTTATCAATGCTACTACTCGTAAAAGACAACTTAGCACAGAAAGCAGCAAAAATATAACTCTTACTAGAACCAGAATCAAATAACACAGAAGCTAGAGTTTGGTTTACTAGTAATGTACCTGACACAACATCGGGGTCCGTCCTAGCCTCCTCATGCGTCATCGTGAACGCCCTGGCGCTCGCCCTTTGCCCTTCACCTCCAGCCTTCTTCACTGCCCCAGAGCTTTCAGCCCTCGGCTTCTTACAGTCTCTTCTCATGTGACCCTCCCCGCCACAGTTAAAACACCTACCACCTTTCACTCTCTCGCCATGTGGCCGGGCATCCCACACTTGAAGCACACGTTCAGTCCCCACTCTTCGGTGTGCTTCTTTCCACACTTGGCACACCTCTTTATCCACGCACTGAATGTGACCAAACGTCGGTCATCCACCCGTGCACTCTTGTTGTTTACCGGGACACCGCCCCGTCCAAATCTCTTCCCATTCCAATTCCGGTCACCACCACTCTTCTTGCTCACTTCAGCCACCACAGCCTCCGTCTCATCATACAGCCTTCCCGCCAGATCAACCGCCGACCTAAACGTACTTGGTCGGGCGGCGATCATGTGCCTGTGGATGTCCCCGGCAAGCCCTGGATGTACCTCTTAATCTTTCGTGACACAGGTGTCACCTGATCCGGCACCAGCCATGCCATCTCATTGAATTTGGTGGTGTGCTGCTGATGTGTCATGGTTCCCGCTTCCAGCTGCAGGAACTTTCTCTCAACCTTGTCCATCTCCCTATGAGGGCAGAACTCCTCAATCACCAACTTCTTCAGCTTCGCCCACCTCATTCTCCCTATAGCCCTGCTACCCTCAGCTTGGACAATATTGTCCCACCAACACAAAGCTGAGTCCACGAATGAGTGGGTCGTAAACTTGAGCTTCTGATCTTTCCGGCACTTGTTGATATCAAGAACAGCCTCCATCTCTCTCACCCATCAGTGAGCAGCAGCACCAGTGCCATTACCGTCAAAAGTCAGGGGCTTGCATCTTTGGAATGCCCCGTAGTTACAGCCTCATGCTGCTTTAGGCACAGGCTCTTCTTCTTCCTCCTCATCAATAGAGACGACCGTCTCCGTTTCCGGTTGCTCCCTTCCTCCCGAGGACCTGTTCCTCTCCATCCTTTCTCCTTCCCTTACAGCCTTTATCACTTCGATCACCATAGACGGTAAGATCGTCTGCATGACCTGATGGATCTCCTGTACAACAGCCTCTTCACTGAGGCTCTCAAGTTAGCACTCTCATCCCCAGGCTCCGAATGAGGGGTCTCGGGTTCTTCATGAGCCACCTTTTCAGCTCTAGGCCTTCCCCTCGTGACCCGTGGCCCAGCACCACGTCCACCACGACCTCCACCTCTAGAAGCCTTCGAAGATCTGCCTCCAGCTATCCTCTAACACACTATAAGATTCAAACACTAACACGGTCATTTAAGGTAATAGCTCAGTTTATATCAAGTATAGTAAGTCCCTAATTACAGTGACCAGTTATGATTAGCCACTTACTTTACTCATCATACCCCAAGCATTTCCTATCCCGAGTACATCAGTATCTAAATCTACTAAAAAGCAACTAAATCACATAACATGCGCACGTAATACCGGTTATCACTAAAGAAAATACCTGATGGCACGCAGCTACTCGGACAGGCATCCCTTCCTTTTTTGTCCCACTTTCAGTTTAAGTTTAGGGTTTTTTTTAAATATTTACCCATTTCTCTTAAACTTTGGCTCTGATACCAACTTGTAAGGCCCCGTTCCCGGGACGCTCACAGCTGGTCAATCATTGCTCATAAAACATAAAACATAGATTAACTTGCTAAAATATTGCAGCGGAATCCTTTTAAACAAACCATTTCATATATATAAATAATTGTTTTTGCAAAATAATACAACATTGTTAACAATTACAAAATATCGTTTGTTCGCAATACAATGCAAAAACATCATCGCAACATAAAATGGATGTCATCCAAAACAAGCCAAGTAGCCACCCCGTGCTATCCTCAACAACATCTACATGCTAACTGGAAACACATAAAAGTCAGTGTTGCTGAGTGAGTTCTAGTTTTTAAAATAAAATACACTTTACTTTCGTTTAAAACCTTCCTTTACATTCATACGTGATCAAGCATCATACGTACACATAGATAATAGCATTATTATCTTTCATCATTCATTCGTTAACTTTCGTTCATTCATAATCGTACATCATCGTTATCATTCACTTTCATTCATAATCTTCTTTACTTATGTTTCGTACATTCATTAACTTCCGATGACATGTACTGTACCCCTAACATTGTGCACGAAGCTGACCCTAGGGCCTGGGGCAAGTACACTCATCATTATCATTCATCTTTCATTCCGGACCAATGCCATGTGCTATACCCCGAACATTATGCACGAAGCTAGTTACTGGGCCTGAGGTCTATCATAGACCTCGAACATTATGCACGAAGCTAACTCTAGTACCTAGGGGAAGCGACAAGGATCCCATACGTACGGTCAATCGCAAAGATTAGACCCTAGTGTGCATCCTTCCGGGGTAGCTAACCCGCACACAGTTGAGCTAACACCCTTCATTGGGTGTAAACCTCCATTCATTGCCTGCAGGACCTTCTTACTTCATTCATTCATTCATTAATGCATGCATTCATTCATTACGTTCCTCTTATCATTATCTTCCACTTTACGTTACACAATACTTTCCATTTAAATTCATTAACATACCACGTAAGGCCATGGAAAATAAGCGTACATAATAAGGAACATAAATATAAACATAGCCATACATAAGCATAACACCATCATACACATCATACATGACATATCAAACATCACCCATCACATGAGACCTCATAAAGCCAACTTACTTCACCCCAGGAACATCCCAAGCCAACGCCTACACTTTACATTTTTCCCCAAAATTTTAGAAAATGTTCCAAGTCGTAGGCGCATGGGCACTATGCAGGCAAATGGGGAACACTTGGGCGCATAGGAAACTATTAGGCGCATGGGCACTATTTGGGCGCATGGCCCAACACTTAATCATTCTGGGCAAATTCTAGGCGCATGGGCACTATGCAGGCGCATGGACTTTTCAGGCGCATGAACACTTAGCCAAATTCAGCCTATTCTTAGGCGCATGGGGTACTATTTGGGCGCATGGGACCACACTTAGGCAGTTATGACCGTTAGGCGCATGGACCAATCCAGGCGCATGGGCAACTAACATACACTAAAATCACCATAATTCAATCCCAATCATCAATCTAACATGGTCTAAGCTTAGTTCTAACATTCTAAGCAACAAAATATGAACATAACATCATCATAACACCCAAAAGCATAACCCACCCACATTCATACACCCTTAAACATACGGGTGCAATACCCATTTAAACAAAAACATCATCACCTGCATTTCCAGCCCCAAAATCGTATAAAACATGTAAAAAGGGGGAGGGTTCTAGAACTCATCTTAGTAGACTTTGGGTATGACTTCTTCAAACCCATTTGCAATTGAGTCCAAACACCTAGAAACCCACCAAACACACACACACAAACACATAAGCATATAACCGAGGCATAAGCCGGCCAAGAACAACTCAAAATAAAGAATTCTTACCTTGAATCCAAACTCTTCTTGTTCTTCTCGTCAAAACCCGAACTCTCTGCTTTCTCTCTCTAAAATTCCGATTGTGAGTTAAGGTGAGACAACACGGGCAGCCATGCCCACTTTTACACTAACTTTTGAAACTTTTATCCTTTTGACACCATTAGCCCCTCAACTTGGGTTGAATTGTGTTTCTTTCTTTTTCTTCACTTGTATTCTTTCTTTCTTGTCTTAAAATAAATATCCGGGTGTTACATGTAAATGTGTGTAAATATATGTGTATGTGTATGTAAACATGTGTGTATGTGTATGTGTATGTGTATGTGTATATGTATGTGTATGTGTATGTGTATGTGTATGTGTATGTGTATGTGTATGTGTATGTGTATGTGTATTTGTATGTGTATGTGTATGTGTATGTGTATGTGTATGTGTATGTGTATGTGTATGTGTATGTGTATGTGTATGTGTATGTGTATGTGTATGTGTATGTGTATGTGTATGCGTATGCGTATGTGTATATGTATGTGTATGTGTATGTGTATGTGTAGGTGTATGTGTATGTGTATGTGTATGTGTATGTGTATGTGTATGTGTATGTGTATGTGTATGTGTATGTGTATGTGTATGTGTATGTGTATGTGTATGTGTATGTGTATGTGTATGTGTATGTGTATGTGTATGTGTATGTGTATGTGTATGTGTATGTGTATGTGTATGTGTATGTGTATGTGTATGTGTATGTGTATGTGTATGTGTATGTGTATGTGTATGTGTATGTGTATGTGTATGTGTATGTCAATGTGTATGTGTATGTGTATGTGTATGTGTATGTGTATGTGTATGTGTATGTGTATGTGTATGTGTATGTGTATGTGTATGTGTATGTGTATGTGTATGTGTATGTGTATGTGTATGTGTATGTGTATGTGTATGTGTATGTGTATGTGTATGTGTATGTGTATGTGTATGTGTATGTGTATGTGTATGTGTATGTGTATGTGTATGTGTATGTGTATTTGTATGTGTATGTGTATGTGTATGTGTATGTGTGTGTATGTGTACGTGTATGTGTACGTGTACGTGTGTGTGTGTATGTGTATGCGTATGTGTATGTGTATGTGTATGTGTATGTGTATGTGTAGGTGTAGGTGTAGGTGTAGGTGTAGGTGTGTATTAATTTATGTCTATGTATATAGTGTGTATGTATGTATGTATATATATATATGTATATGTGTGTATGTGTGTATGTATATATATTATGTTATAAATTATGAATTTGTTAGAAAGAATATTATCATTTTAACTTATTTTATTTTATTTTTTAATATACGAGGATCTTGTTGCAATTGAGCAGTGCGATTTCATTCATATATCTATTTCATCGATAAGGTACTTGTTTTCACATGCAAACTTTTATTTATGTATATATGCATCTAAGTTTGTGTATGTGTAAGTGTATATGTGTTTACTTTAAATAAAATTAATGTAATTAAATATATTATTATTCTTTTTTCAATTATAATATGTATTTGAGTATCTTTGTTTTTACATGTATATATGTATGTTTTTATGTATATATCCTAATTTAATTATTAATAATGAAACAAAGATGATAATTGATAAGAGTTGGATTTACTTGCGAAATAAAAAATCTCCTGATCTTTTAAACGAATTACAAAACTTTATGGAGATTGCTAAACACTATCTCAACAGTGAAGGTAAAACATGTTGCCCATGTAAATGTTGTGCCAATTCGAACCGGTCACTTCAGAATTTACCTACGATTTTTGCACACATACATGATCGTGGGTTTCTTTAAACAACACGACATGGGTTTATCATGGTGAGAAATATCCTAATGCTTTAGAGATTGAAGACCTTTGGGCCTCAAACACATGTAATCCAACAACAAATAATGAAATGTTTGATGCACTTGATGATGTAATGGCAGAATAGAATACATACGATGAAAATACAGACGAAGACGGAACTGGTTTAGACTCAGAATTTGATGCATTGTTTAAGGATCTTAATACCGAATTATACCCTGGTTGTAGTTGGATGTCTTCTTTAAACTTTCTTGCAAAATTGATGCATATTAAAGTTATTAACAAATGGACGAATAGTTCTTTTGACCAACTTTTAGAGTTTCTAAAAGTTGCATTTCCAAAAGAAAATCGGATTCCAGCATCAGATTATGAAGCTAAGAAGAAGCAAAGAATGATTGGGTTGGGATATGAATCTATCCATGCTAGTATTAATGACTGTGCTCTGTTTTGGAAAGAGAATGTCTCTATGCAAAATTGTCCAATTTGTAACAAGAGCAGATGGATTGACAAAAACACAAAGGGAAAGAAGGTACCACCGAAAGTGTTGCGTTACTTTACTTTAACCCCTCGTCTTCGACGAATCTATAGTTCTAGATTCACGGCAAAAGATATGATCTGGCATAATACTGGACGATCAACGGATGGCATGATGCATCATCTAGTTGATGGTAAGGCATGGCAAGAATTTGATAAAAAAATATCCTCATTTTGCTAAAGAACCTACGAATGTCAGATTGGGTTCGGCTGCTGATGGATTTAATCCATTCAGTAATTTGAGACAGACTTATAGTATGTGGTCTGTGGTGATGACAACATACAACACACCTCCGTGGTTATGTATGAATGAATCTTCTTTTATGTTATCTGTGCTAATTCACGGACCTAAATCACCTTGAAAAGACATTGATGTTTTTTTAAGGCCTTTGGTGGATGAGTTGAAAATGTTGTGGACTGACTGAGTTCAAATGAGAGATGCATCAACCGAAACTATTTCTATTGAAGTTGATAGACATGTTCCTTTCTATTATATTAGTTGGCAGGAGTTCCTCATGAATATAAAATGTCTATACTTACCACACTTCATGTAAGTATATTTTGAAGTGTTTTGTTTGTATTAAAATTTCATATCTCTTAGTAGTTTTCTAATTGCTTTCTTCCATAGAACTATTTTGATCTGCAAAGTCTTCATAACACGTAGCACTGGGAAGGAATAAAGTTGGGGATCCAAATGGACTGCGCAAACCGATACAAGGATGAAAAACAAAACTGAAAAAACATTTTGATAAGTTTGGAGGTTATGAAGATCCTGATAATGCAAAGAGAAATCCTCCAAAGAGCATGGACCCGGATGCGTGGGTACATGTAATTGAGAAGTTGTTTTTAACTACTACATATCAAAACCGCTCCGAGAAAAACAAAGCAAATATGGCAAAACAACTTTATGGAAGTTATCATGGGACTCAATCATATGCTCAAGGCGGCACACGGAGGTAAAAATATTAGACTAGATAAAATTGTAATAGTTATTTGACATATAAATAATAATACTTTTGTTGTTTGAAGATAAAAGAAACTAGGCGGGCAAAACATGTGGAGGGTTGGAAAGCTATGCATTTTAAGCAAGGTTCAGGATGGGTTCATGAAAATACAGAAAGACATTGGGTAAGTAAAACAATCATTTATATATCTATAATAACTGATAAAATGCGTTTGATTGACTTTGACACTTTTAAACTTTTAGTTGGATTTATTATAACTATTAATTAATGTTATTGTTACTAATGTAGGTAGGATTGTTTCTATAGTATATGTTAATTGAAATCCGGGAATTACTATCGTTGTTCATATCGTTGAACATGTTAGTTTATTCATCATATAGTAGTTATGCCATCAAATTTTAGTAAAATATTTCATGTATGTTTATTTTATTGTTTAATGTAGGGACAAATTCAAGATGAGATGAATAGATTATTGTTGAGCTCGGCGGGAGATGAGACATCAGTTGATGAGGTTGAGGTTCTTGCACATTCCTAGGGAGCTAGGCGTGGTCATATACGAGGAGTTGGTTGAAAAGTGAAAAGTGTTACCCCCGATGTAACTCCTAGTACGTATGCACCCCATCACAATAAAATAAATGCAAGAACAACTTAGACAATCAAATGAAAGATGGCAACAACAACTTCAAATAAATGCACGAATACAAGAACAAATAAATCAACTCCTTTCAATGTCAGAAAACAACAACAACAAATCATCTTGTCAACCGAATGAAAAAGAGGATGATGAAGATACAACAAGTGATTAAGTTGGTTGTTTGTGTTTGATCAAATGATTAAGTTGTTTGTTAAATGTTGGGCATGTTTAAACAACTATTATGTATTTTGATATCTAAGTACTTGACTTTATATTATAATGTTGTTAAATTTGAACAAGCTGAACAATTGGGACTCGATTAAATGTATATTATAAACTTGGAAAATTTTTAAAAATAAAAAAAATAAAAAAATTAAACAAAGTCTATAGCGACGACATGTCGCCCCTAAAGTCGTCACTATAGCTAAATATATTTTTTATTTTTTATTTTTATTTTTCTAAATTTTGTCTTCTTAGATTTTGACGACAACATTATAGGGGCGACTTGTCGTCGCTATAAGTGTACACTATAGCGACGACGTTTTTTGCGACGACAAGGATGTGATATAGCGACGAGTATATAGCGGCAACCTTTTAGCGACAAATTGGCATAGCTATAGCCTATAGCGACGACTTTTTTAACCTATAGCGACGACTTTTGTCGCCTCTATAGGCTAAGTTTCTTGTAGTGTGTAAACTTTTAGTTTGACGTATTATGTTTAATAAAATGGTTCAAGTCATTTTGATTCATTTAAATTTTTAGTTTAAAAGTTGGGAATTATTAGTGTTTATTATATGATTGAACGTGTTAGTTATTCATTACATAGTGGTTATACTGTCAAATTTTAGTAAAATATTTAATATATTTTATCTTATTGTTTAATGTAGAGACAAGTTCAAGACTAGATGAATAGATCATTGTCGAGCTCAGCCGGAGATAAAACATTTGTTGATCAAGTTGAGCTTCTTGAATTCCTTAGGACCTAGCCCTAGTTATATATGGACCGTTGGTCGTACGGCAAAAAGTGTAACCCCTAATGTGACTCATAGTACGTATGCACCCCCGCCACATACATTAAAATGAAATACAAGAACAACTCAACAATCAAATGAATGGTGGCAATCACAAAAACAAATAAATGAACAAATATGCTAACAAATAAATCAATTCCTCAATGGCAGATAAAAACCAATTTTAATGAATGGTGGCAATCACAAAAAGAAATAAATGAACAAATATGCTAACAAATAAATCAATTCCTTTCAATGGCAGATAAAAACCAATTTTAAAACATCATCGAGTCAACCGAATGAAGAAGAGGATAGAAAAGATAACACAAGTGATTAGATTGTTTGTTTTTGTTTTATCAAATGCTAAACATTATGCTATAAGAAAAAACATAATTTTTATTTTATTCTTCAAAGATAAACGGAGAAACAAAATATATTACTATTGTATAAACGAAAAGTTTGAGAGTAAACATTAGACAACCTTCAAGATCATTTTTTGTAAATGAAAAACAGAAAAAGAAAAAATAATAGTTCGTTATTTTTATATTAATATATTTTATTTTGAGCCCAAGAAATAAACTATAAAAGTAGAATAACACGTTTAGAAATTCAAATGAAGTCAAATTTTTTAATAAGGGTCTTTAAATTACCACAAATCATTATCATACTCACAACTAGTTACTGTAAGTGACCCTATTTTATTTTGACAGGTATGTATTCGTTTTTGTATTAAAATGTTACAGAACTTAAACAAGTTAAAAAATTAAAATTGGGTTAAATTTATTTTACAAAACCCAAAAGATTTTGAAAATTCAAAAAAAATTCAAACTCTATAGAGAGGAAATGTCGTCACAGTAGTCGTCTCTATATATCTAAATTTATATTTTGTTTTTTATCTTTATAATTTTATCTTCTAAGTTTTTCTCGACAACCTTTTATGGTTCACATGTTGTCGCCTGCTTTCCAAGCGAGAGATGCTTTATTGAAAGCTATCGCCCAATGGGAGAGGGACCAGACGCGTGATGTACATTGTAGCGACGATGCACTTGACTTTTAGTGATGCATTTATAGCGACAATATGTTTGTGACTACATGTCTTCTTATATAGGTTATAGTGATGACTTTTGTAAGGTATAGTGATAACTTGTGTCGCCTCTATAGCTCTTGTTTCTTGTAATGCCGCTTCATTCCGAATATATTTTAGACGCGCGCGCACGCGCACACACACAATAATTAATATCCACATTAAACATACAATTGTTCAATCCCATATATAATATAGTAAATTCAATAAATCAAAGCCCAACACAAACACCATACTTATCTTTTTGTTATGGAGTGTATGACAGGAGTAAATAGGCACCACAATATTTAGGCATGCAACAACACACTGGCATGTGCTCTTGAGATACTTTAGCATAAAGAGTTAAATAGCTACGACCATATACATGACTACAAAATGTCTAACCAGGAGAGTTGTAGACATTAGATTGGTTGATGAAAAACTTACTCCGACCAAAAGAAGTGAAAATAAGACCACCGAACACCTCCCACTTATCACCATGAATGGTTAGCCATTGCTTGAAAGATTTGGCAATGGTTGTGGGATCTGGGTAGTATAAGCGAAGTGCATCGCCAGTTTTTATGTCCATATCCTTGTCAGTAACATAAATATAATGGTTATTGTACTTACATGAAAAGTATTTTAGTTAGTGGTGAATTTTTACCCATCCCATTTGGTAGATTGAGAAAAATTAGCTATTATAGTACGAAACTTCTAAAACATCAACATAATATAACATTCAAGCATATGACTATATGAACATCATTTCTGGTTTCTGTTGACTAATGGATTTTGAACACAATATTTGTAGTCGGCTTAAGAAAGACAAGATCATATAAAGCT
This sequence comes from Flaveria ramosissima, assembly GCA_025215565.1. Classification (NCBI taxonomy): domain Eukaryota; kingdom Viridiplantae; phylum Streptophyta; class Magnoliopsida; order Asterales; family Asteraceae; genus Flaveria; species Flaveria ramosissima. The sequence continues at coordinate 44,380,039 of CM046029.1, read as the reverse complement.
AAAAGAAAATTGTTATCTTATCTAAAAACATTAAAGAATGCAAGAGAAGTCATCCATCCGATGTAGCATTTTCTTCTTTTTGTTATCCCAACGTAGAGGAATTTCTTTTGTATTCTCTACCTTTTCTATTTTTATTCTAATAAAATAGTAATATTAAGAAATTTTCAAAGATAATATTTTTTTTAAATGGTTTATTTTGAAATAAAATATTTGATTTGTTTTTTGAAATTTTTTTAAAAAAATTAAAAAAGTTGATATAATCGTTTTATTATTTATAGTCGTTACTAATACGTGATTTTAATCACATATCTTATCTTACAATATTTTTTCTATAATAAATAATTTAATATTTATTTGTTCAAATCATGTAATATATGATTTTACTGAAGGTAGTTATTAGTAAATAATAAAATTCAAGAACCTGTTCTTTTTTTTTGTTAACTTGTCTCAGCTAATGGCAAGTCAACTACATGCTATTGCCACGTCAATGAAAAGTCAATGTTTTTTACTTAAAAGTATTATCCATAAAATTAAAGATTTTAAATGATTGGATTCTTTTAACGTACCCACTAATATCTTACTTATAAAAGTACTTTCAGTCATAAAATTTGAGATGATGTAACATTATATCTATCATAGGAGCTAGATAGAGGTTGCTCCGTAAGACCCCTCTATCGAATAACCACCAATTTAATTTGTCTAAAAAAAGTAAATATTATGTTACGGCTTTTATGCAATTTGCCAATAGAAAAGCCAGTTAATGTCCTTAAAGATCTTGATACTCATGGGTTTGAAGTTGCTTCTTCTAGACAACTTCAAAAGGAAATAAGCATGTATTAGGTACATGTAAAGTATAACATACTTCTTAAAAAGCTTCATTAAACATGTTCCACCATCAAGATTCTCACATGGGCCTTCCCTCCTTGCACTGAACAGCAGGGTCCAGAAGCATATCTCTCTTGAACAGATGTTGTATACACAGGGCCTTTTCATAGCAGTCCATTTGATAATACAACATGAAACTCAGTTTGTCCAATAACTGCTCAACAATTTCCAAAAATAATCCATAACTTGCTCAAATTAACGTTACACGTACTGCAGCGGGTCATAACGAACTTCAATAGAAAAATGGACGTAAACACAATAAATAGGTACAAGATCAAGAACATAAGTAAGATGAGAAAATAATAAGACACAGATTATTTAAAATTAAAACCATATGTAAGAGTGAAACTTTGAAGTTAATAACCGGAAGGTTTGTTCGAGTTTGTGACAAATACCAAGGCAACAGCAGTAGTATCATGTTCTTCAGCATCGTTTATATGCTTTGAACTTCCATTAATACGTCAAAACTCAAATTGATAACCAACAATGACAGTCTCGGGTGACTTGGAATGATCTAATATATTGAAGATATTAAATGTACAAAAATAAATTATAATTAGTCACTTATGTATTTCTAATACAACACTCATCCATAATTCCCAAAACAACATCCATCTCCACCTGTGGTTCCTGCAATTAAATCAAGCCAAAAAAACACGAAACGTCGATACATAGCACATACACAATAATTAACATGCTTACACTAAACATGACTATGGCAACAAGGGATTGACGTCCTGATATTGAAGTCGAGAACTCCCTAATGTCTGTTATGAAAATTCGTCAATCATCAACGCTCGTGAGGTGGGATTTTTCTTTAGAAGGGAGATCGGTTGTAGTTTCTGGGCGGGAACAAATCCAATGGTTAACATGATTCCTCCCATTTCGGTGTCCCATACATGTGACCTGATTGAACCATCTTTTCATGCCCATAGAGTCTATATGTTGTTTGAAATGAGTCGTCATCTTGTTAACATCAAAGAAAAATAAACAGGTTGTAAGTAGAAAACCGAGTAATTACCTGTTTGAATTCACTGCGATGATTAGCAATGACTGGAAACTTGGAGCCCAGTTTTGTACTGATCTACAATTTATTCATGAAATCAGAGATGAATATTACAGAGCTATTGAAACCGAAGGATCTAATCTTGATATGTTTATAAATGAATGGGTTATTCTCGACAAACTAAAAATATCAGGGAGTGAAACAAAAAATGTGGTTTAACATAATTAGTAATTAGTAGTTATGGGTTTGGTTTAATTCATTAGTAGTTATTACTTAATGTCTTTATTAAACATGAAGCAATAATGAGATTTTAACAAGGGTTTTAGAAACAATAAATTGTTATATGGAAAAGCAATAAAGATATTACAATATGTATATTTTTATTTACACGTGTAGAGATTTCGTTCAAAACTAACTTGTGTGTGATTGTGTACAAATAACTGAAACACAAACGTACAACACGAAATCCCAGGAGCTAATCCAAAATCTGAAATTTTTATGGTTTCAATTTTTTTTTTGATTTTCTTTTCTCTTTGATCTTTAGAATTGTTTGTTTCAAAATATTGTGGATTTGCCATTTTGATTTTCCTATTTTTATCAGTATTTAAACGTGAATATTTTTATAGGGTTGAAACTAATGTACAAATCGTTAAAGTCGAGACTTAAGGCTTTAACATCTCCGCCGCAACACACAAGTAATTTTAATAGTTGATCTAATATTGCTTGAATATTCTTTTCTATACTTATTAATAAAACAAGATTTTTATTGTCAAGTGTCCTTTTTTAGGCTTTTTTTATTTTGATTTTCCGCCTAAAAATGTATCTATTCTCATTTTTAGTCATAGTTCTTTTGATCAAAATCAACTATTGCTATAATTAATGGGAGTTTATTTTCCTAAATAGTGTATTGATCATGTATCGATAATCTTAGGTTTAATATACTTAAATATTTTAATTTAAATCATAATTATAGTGAAACAAGATGAATTTATTTGTGTTTTGATCCATAGGTGGAGGAGCTTAAAGGAGCATAATTTGGGGCAAAAGAAGCAAAATAATAAAGTGGAAGGACTGGATTTGTAATTACACGAAAGATAGAGTCAAATCAAATCAAATAGGCACCACTGTATCAGTCACCGTATCATACGGTGACCACCGTATCAGTCATCGTGTCCTGAACATAATCTGGTTAACAAGCACTGTACAACTTCATACTCGGCGTATGATACGCCGGAGGCCGAGTATGATACACAGGTGACTCAAAAAACTTCCGATTTCGGGGATTTTCAAGTTTATATAAACCAAATCAATCCCAATTTGGAGGAGAAGTTTCCATACACAAAAATTGAAGATTCTAAGCTATTTTTTGATGATTCCAAGCCTTCCCATTCATCCCAAATCATCTACAATCATCACCAAAACAAGATTGAAGATTCAATAAAGACCACGAGCGGCTAGTTCTTCCTTGAATGTTTTGGGAGTACGATTCGTGTCAAGTGAGACAATTGGTATGCTCTAAAAAATTATGTTTTGGTTAATTTAAAAAGTTTTCTTATACATAAAGTTGTTTGATTTATTATCGGTTTTATGTTTCCTTGTATTGTGAACTCATTAATACTAGTAAGCAATTTTATACAAGTAAATTAGTAACATAGTTAACGAACGAATCTTAAGAACTTGTTCCTTTGTTATCACTTTAATAAAAAGCTAAGATTTTGAAGTATTGTTTTTCACAAATCCTAATTAAACATATCAATTGTTGATCTGGCGGAATCGGAAACCCGAAAATGATTGTTTTCTCATTATTTATTAATCTCATTCCAAAGTTTGTTGCTTTTTGCACTTGTGTTATTTAGTTCACATGAAGTTCTAATTTTTAATTTTAAAGTTCGTGTCTTTAAGTCAATCGAGTCTTGTTTGTTAAACACTTTCCACTAATTCTCTGTGGAGACAACCTTACTTACCCTTACGTAATAAAGGTAGTTAAGGCTAATATATTAACTTTTCTTTGATCGAGTCTCGACAACAGTTCAAAATGACACCGTTGCCTGGGAATCGGTGGGCTTAGTGTATAATTGATTTTACCAAAAAGTTTTTTTGTATTTTTCATTTTAATTTTGTTTCCTTTGTTCAGAACTACACAAGGTGTTTAGTTTTTTTTGTTTGCAGGTACCCATTGCGTTAATCCATACAGGATTTTCAGGAAGGATCTCGCCATTGTAATTTGATCCATAAATCGAGAAGACTGCATGGGAGAATCGGGTGTTCCACAAGGCATCAACTTCAAAGATTTCTCAACTTCGTGGTCAGACAAAATCTAAAGATGGTACATCGTCAGCAGTAGTTCATCGAATCCTAAGTAGACTTTCCACAACACTGAAAAGTAACCATTCAAGAATGATGAATAATCTGGAAACTCAAGGAGGTCTACAACCTAATCAACCATTGGGAAATTCCACCACCATTATTCCCTCAACATGATGGCCATCCATCTCAACCACAATCATTACAACCTCAACCTCAACCAGTACAACCTCAACCTCCGGGACCGAGTGTAAATCAAGGTGTGCAAAACCAATCTCCCCCCGTGAACTTCCAACCAGTGCCAAATTTTTGGGTCCGTAATCCAAGTTTTCAGCATAACAGAGAAGGAAGTCATCCAAGTAATAAGAAACGGTTTTTAGTTGAAAAAAGCCATCATACTAACTATATGGAGTAATGGATTGAAGATCAAGTGGAGATGAAAGGACCAAACTAACAGGATTTTGAGAACTATGGGAACCAACCAGGTGATCAAAACCGTCAACCAAATCAAGATTAAGGTGGTTATGCTCAACCACCCATTCTCAACAACATTTGTGGTAAACCATTTATTGGCAAACCTACCAATACGAGGGCTCAACATTATGTATTAGCACATGACGTGGATAGTCACTTTCGTCCCTCCATTGCCATCAATTCGTCTCCCATAGTTCCACCAATACAACAAGTAAGAGCTTTTGAAGTCCGACCATAATGTTTGTGAATTCTTCCTTACTTCCATAAACATCCAAGTTTGACACACCATGTAGCACCATTGCTGGCAAGGTTTTTCACCGGATGAAGTTAAATTGTTACTTTCTAATTTAAACTTAAAGACAAGGCCAAACAATGGTTTTTATCATTGTCCTCTGCAAGTATTCACACATAGGTACAAATGCAACATCAATTCTTAGATGAATATTATACTTCTCAAAGAACAAGAGATGCAAGGCGAGCCATTCGAGGCTTTACACGACTATCAGGGAAACAATTTCATGAAGCTTTTCATGGATTCAAGGAGATGCTAAGAACTTGTCCATATCATGGGATAACTAAGTGGGAATTAATATCGGCTTTTTATGATGGCCTAGCACCAAAAGATTCTAGAGATGTGAACTCCACAAGTGCGGGAACATTCACCTTAACTCACAAGGACAATGATTGGAACACATTGAATAGGATGAGTGTAATTTCTAAGAAGCGGGCACAATTAAGCCGGAGGTCGAGAGGTGTGAATGTAAAGATGGTGACTAATCATGTGGCCATGGATAGAATTGTGGTTTTAGAACGAGAAATTACAAGCCTCAAAGTTGGAAAGAGTGGTGTGGCACACATATCTAGTGAATACAAAGTATGTGATATGTGTAGTGACATCGGCCATACCTCGGTTACATGTTACTTGAATTTAGGAAAAAGTGTGAAGTACAAGGCCAAGGAAAAAGGAAGAGATACGACATGAACTCTAAAACATATCATCCTGGTCTTAGAAATCACCCAAATCTTAGATATAGTAACACTACTAACCAATTGAATCTTCCTTTTCAGGTACCAAATCAAGAAAACAACCAATATCAAGGCTAACAACAAAGCTACAACCTAGGCGGCTACCAAATTAAGGAATAATTACAATCAAGGGAGTTACCAACAAGGAGGTCAATACCAACAAATGAATCAACAACATTAACAAGGGACTTCTACAACTAATGGTATTAACAATGCTATCTTAATAGCGATTCAGGACCTTGCCAAAGACATGAAAGAGTTTAAGCAATTTAAAGGGGTGCAAGAGGAAACCAACGAGGCCATTGCCAAGCAATTAGGACAATTGGCTTAATAATTGTCCGGAAGAGAAACCGGATAGCTTCCAAGTTATACAATGAAGAATCCTTAACATCATGCCTCCACTTCAAAGAAATTCCATGTGGGCCAAGTAAGTATATTAAGAAGTGGTAAGATCTATGATAACAAGGTTGCACCACCACCACCGCCATTAAAAGAGGGAGTGGTGGTAGACCTTGGTGAAAATAGGGGAATTAGTGATTCGGAACTTGAAACACCTAAAATAGTAAAGAAAGTAACTTTTCATTAACCAACAAAGTAAAAGGTAAAACCGAAAACATCTACCTCTCAACATGTGAGGATGGAGAATAATACCATCCCTTACCCGTTAGCGTTAAAAGAACCAAGAAAACCAATTTCTAAAAAATGAGGTGCCCAATAAGATGATATTTGAGAAATCTTTGAACAACTGAAAATCAATCTCCCATTAATAGATGCAATTAAGCAAGTTTCGGCTTACGCCAAATACTTGATGGACTCATGCACCTAGAAACAGTAACATAAGAAAACCAAAGAAACTTGAATTTACTGATAATGTGAATGCCGTTTTTATCGGGTGTACTTCCACCAAAACTTCAAGATCCGGGGGTGCCTTTAGTTTCAATCCAAGTTGGTGATTTTAAATAAGGCCCTTCTTGATCTTGGAGCAAGCGTTAGTATTTTATTCGGAAGTTTGTATGATCAATATGAGTTTGGACCATTATAAAAAGCAGACACCACCGTGGTGGTAGCTGATTTATCCCTCAAACTTCCACGTGGAATAGTAACCGATATGATTGTAAAGGTGGAATATTTCTATTAGCTAGTCGATTTTCTTGTGTTAGACTATGCAAACCTTACAAATGACAAGAAACCTAATGTTATTTTAGGGAGACCATTCTTGAAAATCGTAGAATGCTTGATCAATTGTATGACCGGCACAGTCGACATGGCATTTGGTAATAGATGACTTAGGTTAAATGTATTTTACCATGCCCATAATGCTCTGTTCAATGATGAATTTTTAATGATGGACATCACTGAAAGGTGTGAATTTCATGAAAATGAAGCTAACACCACAGAGCCATGCGTTTTGTGTGACAGGGATGAAATAAAAGTAAGCATTGAACTCAAAGAACAAGAGCATGAAGATGAAATCATGGTTGTCAAGAAGGGTAATACAAAATGGACTCATCAAGTTGAAAGCTTGCCACATCACATTGACAATCACTTGAAGCTATCACTAGAATCTGCATCGTAAGTGGAATTTAAGGAATTATCAAAACATCTGAAATATGCTTTTGTTGGTGACAATAAAACGCTTTCGGTAATTATTGCATCTTAAACAAACATCAAGAGGCGGCATTAATGAAGGTCTTGGTTACCCATAAAACAGCTATTGGATGAACCATTGCAGACTTAAAAGGGATAAGCCCATCAATTGTCATATACAATATTATCATAGAAGAAGGAGCGAAACCAGCTCAGGATGAGCAAAGAAGATTGAATCCAAATATGAGAGAGGTTATTAAAAAGGAGGTGTTGAAGTGGCTTGATGCAAGAATCATTTACCCGATTTTAGATAGCACGTGGGTAAGTCCAACATAAACGATCCCAAACAACATTCAAATCATGAAGGATGAACAAGGTAAAGAGATAGCCACTCGGCTGGTAACCGGGTGGCGTATTTGTATTGATTACAGAAAATTGAATGCAGTAACTTCTAAAGATCATTCTCCATTCCCATCCATTGATCAAATAGTAGAAAAGCCCGCAGGTAGAAAATTTATTGCTTTCAAGATGGATATTCCGGTTATAGCCAAATTCCTATTCATCTAGATGATCAACAAACTACAACATTTACTTGTCCATATGGCACAATCGTATTAAGGCGAATGCCATTCGGATTATGTAACGCCCCGACCACCTTTCAAAGGTGTATGATGAGTATATTTTCAGACATGGTCGGGGAGTCTTTAGAAATTTTCATGGATGACTTTTCAATTTTTGGCACATCATTTGTATCATGTTTAGATCAATTAACAAAATTTTGAAAAGATGTGTTGAAACTAATTTGGTTTTAAGTTGGGAAAAAGCCATTTTATGGTTCAAGAAGTGATAGTGTGGGGCATGTGATTTCAAGTAGGGGAATTTAGGTAGATCACGCCAAAATACAAGTTAGTTCCACCTTACCTCCACCCACAAACATAAAAGGTGTACGGTCTTTTCTAGGATATGTTGATTTTTATAGAAGGTTCATTCCGAGTTTTAATGTCATAACTAAACCACTTTGCAATCTCTACGTAAAGATATTCCTTTTGTTTTTGATGATAATTGTTTAAAAAGCTTTAAAGGTCTTAAAACAAAAGCTGTTTGATGCCTTAATTTTACAATCACCAAATTGGGCTTTACCTAAATGAAATCATATGTAACGCAAGTGATTATGCAGTTGGGGCGGTCTTGGGACAATAAGCAGATAAGAAACCCGTAGCTATATAGGATATCTGATGGAAAAGAAGAATGCTAAATAAAGATTATTCCGATGGATTCTTCTTAAAAGAATTTGATTTAGAAATTCGTGACAAGAAATGAAGTGATAATGTGGTAGCCAACCATCTATCATGTGGAGTGCACCATAATAATGGTCCAAGTGAAGAAATTAAAGAAACATTCCCAGATGAACATTTGTTATCGATTTTAACTACACCATGGTATGCTAACTTTGCTAATTACCTGGCTCAAGGAACACTTCCCGAGCATTAGACAAAATAGAAGAGGCAACAGTTCATGGCACAAGCAAAACATTACGTTTGGGATGAACCAGATCTATTCAAAGTGGGAGCGGATCAGATTATCAGGTGATGTGTCCGTTGAAAAGATTTAATCTGTATTGGGACACCTATATGCATCTGCATGTGATGGTCAATTTAGTGGCTAGAAAACCAGACATAAACTTTTGTCTTGTGGACTTTATTGGCCCACCTTATTGAAGGATGTGTTTTGGGTTTTCCAAAATTTATATAAATTGCCGAAAGATGGGTAGTATCTCAAAACGGAATAAGATGCTCATGCAACTGATTTTTGTGGTAGATATTTTTGATGTTTGGAGAATTAATTTCATGGGCCCATTCCCCAATTCATTTAGTAATTTATACATTTTGGTGCAGTTGACTATGTTTCTAAATAGGTAGAAGCAATTGCCACCAAAACTAATGATCATATCGTGGTTTGAAAATTTGTTGAATCCAACATTTTCTCACGTTTTGGACTTCCTCCCATGATTATAAGTGATGGGGGATCACATTTCAAAATTTTCAAATTTAGCAAATTACTTAAATGGTATGGCATAGACCACCGGATTGCCACACCTTATCAGTTGAGGTGTCTAATAGGCAAATTAATTTTTTTTACAAAATCCTGTTCGAGCCAACCACAAGGATTGGTCCACAAAGTTGGATGATACCTTCTGGGCATATCGTACAACTTACAAAACCCCTATTGGCGCCACACCTTATCGGTTGGTTTATGGCAAATGATGTCATTTACCTGCTGAATTAGCTCATCGTGCCTTATGGGTTATTAAAAATGTTAATATGGATTATGATGTTACGGATATGGAACAAAAACTCAAATTGTGTGAATTGGAGGAATTGCTTTACAAAGCATATGGTTGTGCCTCCGCGTATCAAGAAAAGACGAAAGCAGTGCATTATGCAAAAATATGAAAAAAAAATTGAAGAAGGGTAGAAGATATGGTTATATAATTCAAGGTTAACGCTTTTTCCTAGGAAACATAAAAGCAAATGGATGGAACCATATCTCATCACGCGTGTGGGTAACTATGGTGATGTGGAAATTGAGGATTTCGAAGATCACTTGCGCTAGGTGGTGAATGGTCATCGCTTGAAACCAAATTTGGAAGCCAATGATGTCAAGGACCATCAAACATATCCGAGAGCTTTTTACTAAGAAACTTGGAGACTCATTTCGCATAATATCCATGTCAGGTAACAAGTTCGACTGAAGACTTTAACTTAGCACTAACGGGAGGTAACCCGTGAACTTTGTGGGTGTGTTCACTAGAAACCCTCACGAGACTATAACTCATCCACTCGGGTCTATCGAGGGGTTTAAAGGCTTGTTGCATATGCAAAATGCAACCGTGATTCATACGAAAGTGAGTTTTATTTCTTTTATTAGTTCGTGTTTCTTTGTTTTGTCTTGTTTTGTTTCGTTTTGATAGTTCAATCACTAGATGCAAGCATTCAAGTATGGGGAGGCACAAATTAGTTGATGACGACTTTGACTAATGATTATGATCAGGTCCATGTACTCCTTTCTTATCTTGTATGTTTTGTGTTCAATTATGATTTGTTTTATTTTTGTCATAGTAATTGTTTCCACTTAGTTCATAGAATTTTATTCTATCGGTTTATTGTTGAATCATAACCGAGAACCTCGTTCTCACAATGTTTATTCTTATTTTAAAAACCATACATTGGGGACAATGTATCCTAAGTGTGGGGATGGGTGAAGTAAATAAGAATGCATTGAGCAATTGTAGAAAAAAGTGCCAAATATGATAAATTGAAATGTTTTAAAACTTTTGAGAAAAATATGTCCCAAGTAAGCTTAAAAATATGTAAAAATTGAATCTTTAAATACAAATCTTTAACTATTACCTACTAAAACCTAGTTGTTGGTTCTTGGTCATGGTAAGATTCATTGTGATGTTTAATTAAGAAAAAACTATAGACTTTAGATTTATCTAAACAAGGATAATAAGCTAAAAGGTACACCTTTTATGCATTGATTACATTATTTCTAAAGTTAAAAGAATAATTCATATGAAATATTTCAAGCAAGAAACCAAATTGTCCACAAAGATGATAAAGGCATTAGGATCTAGCCTTAGGAATTAAAAAAAGCATTAAGATGCGTGTTTTCATAAATTGGGGCAACATTTTATGACAACAATCTTTCTATCATTTGAAAGAGGTACTCAATGATATATATGATGAAAAGAAGTGAAATATGAAACTGGTTATTGTTCTATTTTGTTTTTGATGAAATCCAAATTGGATAGGTGATTATTTGCTCAAAAGTGGCCAAAGGGCCCAAGCCTCGTTCTTCGGTAAGCCGATAATGACGTTTTCAAATTATATGAAATATAGGCTGAAAAAGGTCATATCGTTCGAAAAGCAAGAAATCAAAAAAGGACCAATGTTAGTGTGCCCCATAAAAGTAAAAGAAAATCATAAAGATGGGTCAATGTTTGCCTCACTTGCAAAACGCATCGATATTTATAATAAACCTTCAAAAAAGTAACCTTGCCTAATTTTTTGATTTCATCACTTTTTAACCATTTATACCCTTAAAATCCTACCCTAACCTAAGCCTAATATAAAAAACCCACAAAATGTCCTTTTGATTTTTATGCAGTTTAGGTGGATTGCAAGAAAAATATGACTATATATGGGTAAAATGTGAACGCGTATTAGGTTCGATTAGGTGAATTTTAGATTTAAAGTGAGATGATTTTGTTTGAAAGAAGAAAATCAAAAATATGTTTAAAAAAGTATGTAAATATAGGTATAACATTAAACCGGAACTAAGAATTAGTGAGGGATTGGTGACTGTATTTGTGACAAAAGGATTCAAAATACTTAAAGGCTTTGTTTTAGGACAAGCAAAGAATAAGTGTGGGGATGTGATCACGCATTGATATTCTTAGATTTATTATACTTATATACGTGATTTTAGATCATGATTATAGTGAAACAATATGACTTTGTATGTGTTTTGATCCATAGGTGGAAAAGGTTAAAGAAGCATAATTTGGGGCAAAAGAAGCAAAGTAATAAAATAGAAGGACTGAATGTGAAATTACACAAAAGATAGAATTAATCAAGTCAATCAGGGAAAACCATATCAGTCACCGTATCCACCACCGTATGACGGTGACCATCGTATCAGTTACCTTATCCACCACCGTATCATACGCTGACCACTGTATCAGTCACCGTATCCGGAACAAAATCCAGTGAACAAGCACCGTACAACTTCATACCTAGTGTATGATATGTTGGTGGCGGAGTATGATACACCGATGACTCAAAAAACTTCCGGATTTTAGGATTTTCAAGTTTATCAAATCAATTCCAATTCAAAGGAGAACTTCCCATACATGAAAATTGAAGATTCTAAGCTAATTTTTTTTGATTGCAAGCCTTCCCATTCATCCCAAATCATACAATCATCATCAAAACATGATTGAAGATTCATTGAATACCATGAGCGGCTAATTTTTTCTTAATTTTTTTCGGGAGTACGATTCGTGTCAAGTAAGACAATTGGTATACTTTTATTTGGTTTTTGTATGGACATTGAATTATTAAACGAAATATCATGTTTGGTTAATTAAAATGTTTGCTTATAAATAAAGTTTTTGTTTTATTATCATTTTCGGTTTCTTGCATCTTGAACTCACTAAGACTAGTAAGCAATTTGATTGTGAACAAACGACTCTTAAAAGCTTATTCTTTTGTTATCACTTTAATCAAAAGCTAAGATCTTGAAGTATTGTTTTTCAAAAATCCTAATGAAAGAAAGTGATTGTTTTCTCATTATTTATTAAACTCATTCCAAAGTTTATTCCTTTTTACACTTGTGTTATTTAATTGTCCTCAAGTTTTAACTTTTAATTTTAAAGTTCATGTCTTTAAGTCAAGCGAGTCTTGTTCGTTAAACACTTTTCACATATTCCTTGTGTAGACAACCTTACGCAATAAAGGTAGCTAAGACCGATATAATAACTTGTTTTTTATTGAGTCTTTACAACCAGATCATGTATATATAAAATTTATTTATCAAAATTGGTGTTTAAGAAAGTGTTTATTTTTCTCATTGTAATGCTATTGGTTAAATTTATTTTACTTTAAAATAATATTATTTAAAAAAATTCAATTATTAAGGTTAATTAATAACATTATAAAACCATTTGGTTCATATGTCGTAGTTAACAACATAAAGTTTTCTAAAACTTATTTTTGTGTTTTTTAATTCGCTCAGACTTAAAGGTTAATTAAAAATATGTATTTTTAGAAATTGTTTCTAAGTAGCTTAAAAGTTGTAATAAGAAAAGCTATTTTTAATAAGAAATGCATTTTAATAAAGTTTTATATAAATATCATGACAAAACAAAGAAAAAATTAATGGTTTAGTTTATTATTCTACGAGCTATAAATGAAATCCTAAATTTCTGAGTGCATGTATGTTTCTAATATACTTTCAACATTAATTAGGGGAGAAACACGTAACATCGTCTCGTGAGCAACTCGGGACCAACTCGCTAAAAGCTCTAGCTAAGATGAGCTTAAATAAGTTCTAACTCATTTTACGACTCATTTAATAAATGGTTTTGAGCCCGTGCTTCATATGTTGAGATCGAGCCGGCTCGCGAGACGAAACTAGCGTTGTATATATATGATGTTTATTTTATCTTTTATGTATATACATATATATATATATGTAACACCCGGTTATTTATTTATTTTGAAGTCGACGGAAGAAGAAAAGAAATAAAGTCCAAAGTCGAGGGACCAAACTCGCCAACGAGAGAAAGTTGAGTATGTGGTGATATTTGAAGGGAGAGGGCAGCCATAACCCTCTCCCCACACCCACATATCAGCGAAGAGAGAAAGGGGAGAAAAAGAGAGAAAAAGGGTGGTTCGAGTGGATTTTAGTATGCCAAATCGTCGTGTAGCAAGTCCAATCGAAGCTCTTCTCGTTGTGGTCGTTTGTGTGAGTTCTAGGACCCCTCTTTTACTTGTTTTCAAACGATTTTGGGGCTGGAAAGCATAGAAAGCTCGTTTTTGTATGTGTGTGTTTGACCCATTTGGGTGTGTTGCGTGTGATGCGTTTGGACTTTGTTTCCGGGCTTGTGTGTGCTTGTATGGTGTTGTGGTATGCATTTCTAAGGTTTAGGATGGTTGATTTAGGCTTAGAATGGGTTTGGATGAGCTTGGAGGTCGAAAATGGCAGATTGGGTTCGGGATGAACTCCATTCTGCATCAGCTAGGGCTAGGCGATCGATTGGAGGCCATACGGCCGACTGGGTGCGATTGAGGTTCATTCGCACGATTGAGGGTTCATTCGCACGATTGAGGTTTCATTCACACGATTGAGGGTTCTTTCTCACGATTAAGGATTCAGTCGTACGATTGGGGACCTGTCGCATGAGGAGTCATACGACTGAGCGTCCAGCCGCATAGGTGCTTAGTCGCATTAGTCCCAATCGCATGGGACTCATTCGCATTGAGTCCATTCGCATGAGGTCAGTCGCATAGGTGCTCATTCGCATTAGTTCCATCCGCATGAGGTCCATACGCATGACTGGGTGTCTATTCGCATAGATGTTTATCCGCATGGGTCCAATCGCATGATGTTCAGTCGCTTGGAGGCCATGCGACTGAAGGGTGTCCATACGCCCAAGTAGGGCTGTTGTACCCGGGGAAAAGCGTAATTTAATTACTGACTTTTAGGGGAAAGTGCAGATGTAGGTTTTGACATGGAAATTCCCGTAAGTTCATGTAAGATGACTGTTGAGGCCTTAGAGGGTATGTTGGGCATGATGATGATGATGTTGCATATATATGTATGATGTATGTTGTGTATGTATGATGTTGCCTTGTATAATGATGATGACCGTATATGTTGATGTTCCTGATTATGATGAATGTTTATCTTTCCTGTGGCTTTACGTGTTATGTAAATGAATGAATTGAAAGTATAATGTAACATAAAGTGAAAGATAATGAAAGAGGAACATGATGAATGCATGCATTAATAAATGATGAAATTAAATAAAGTCTTGCAAGCCATGTGTGTCGGGACACGCCATTAAAAGGTGTTAGCCCAACGGTGTGTGGGTTCGCTACCCGGGGAGGATGCACATCGGGGTTTTTCTTTGTGATTGACCATTTGTATAGAACCATTGCTGCATACCTTAGGTACTGTGACCACGAGGTGCGATGCACTGTTATAGAAGGTCTATGATAGGCCTAGGTCCAGAACCATGAACAGAAAGGTATTGCATATGGCAATGGTACACCTAAACTTTACCTTAGGTGTTGTGGCCATGAGGTGCGGTGTACCGTTATAGAAGGTCTATGATAGGCCTAGGTCCAGTACCATGAACAGAAGGGTAAGGTTTATGGTTTGATGGAAAGGAAAGAATGTAAAAGTTAAAGTATGAACGAATGAAGAAGATAATAATGATATTATCTACGTATACGTATGATGTGTGATCATGCAAAAGTAACGAACGGTTTTAATGAAAGTAAAGTATGTTTTATTATAAAACTAGAACTCAGTCAGTAACGCTGACTTTTTATGTGTTTCCAGGTGGCAGGTAATGTTGCTGAGGATGGCGCTGCGAGGCTACTTAGCTCTTTTGGGATGACATCCATTTATATAAGGCTTTTGTGATATAATGCAACAATGTATTTTGTAACTAGTTAATGATGTATTATTTGGCAAAAGCTTTTATAATGAAATGAGATGTCTATTTTGATAATTCCGCTGCGATGTTTTATGAAAGTTAAATGTAATTATATGATTTATGTGCGATGAATGACCAACTGTAGGCGTCCCGAGAACGGGGCCTTACAAGTTGGTATCAGAGCCAAAGTTTAAGTGAAATGGGTAAATTTTCAAAATAAACCTTAACTTAAACTGAAAATGGGACGAAATGGGAATGGAATGCCAATCTGAGTAGTTGCGTGCCATCAGGTATTTTCTTAATGATAACCGGTATTACGTGCGCATGTTATGTGGTTTATGTGTTGCTGGTAGATTTAGATACTGATGTAGTCAGGACAGGTAATGCTTGGGGTCTAAAGAGTAAAGTAAGTGGCTAATCACAATTGGCCACTGTAATTAGGGACTTACTATACTTGATGTAAACTGAGTTGTTCCCTTGAATGACCGTGTTGGTGTTTGAATCTTTCAGTGTGTTAGAGAATGGCCGGTGGTAGATCTTCAAAAGCTTCTAGGGGTGGAGGTCGTGGTGGGCCTAGTGCTGAACCGCGACCTAAAAGAGGAAGGCCTAGAGTTGAAAAGGTGGTTCCTGAAGAACCTGAGACCCCTCATCCGGAGGCTGGGGATGAGAGTGCTAATTTGAGGGTCTCGGTAAAGGAGGCTGTTGTTGAAGATGTGCATCAGGTCATGCAGACAATCTTACTGTCTGTGGTGACCGAGTTATCAAGGCTGTAAAGGAAGGAGAAAGAAAGCAGAGGAACAGGGCCTCGGGGGGACGGGAGCAATCGAAGCCTGAAACGATTTTCTCTGATAATGAAGAAGAGGAAGAGGAAGATGAGCCTGTGCAAGAGGTGGCACGAGGCTGTAACTATGGGGCGTTTATGAGATGCAAGCCCCCTACCTTCGATAGTAACGGCATTGCTGCTGCTCACCGGTGGCCGAGGGAAATGGAGGCTGTTCTTGATATCAGCGAGTGCTGGAAGGACCAGAAAGTGAAGTTTGCTACCCACTCGTTTATGGACTCGGCTCTTTGTTGGTGGGACAATATTGTCCAAGCCGAGGGTAACCAGGCGATAGGAAGAATGAGGCGGTCCGAGCTAAAGAAGTTGGTGATTGAGGAGTTTTGTCCTCACCGAGAGATGGACAAGGTTGAGAGGGAGTTCCTGCAGTTGGAGGCGGGAACCATTACACACCAGCAGTACACCACGAAGTTCAACGAGATGGCACGTCTGATGCCGGATCAGGTGACGCCTCTGTCACGGAAGATTAAGAGTTACATTCAGGGTTTGTCAATGGATATTCGCAGGCATATGATCGCTGCCCGACCGAGCACGTTTAGGTCGGCGGTGGATTTGGCGGGGAGACTGTAAGATGAGAGAACGGTGGTGGTGATTAAAGGTAGCAAGAAGGGTGGTGGTGATCGGAACTGGCATGGGAAGAGGTTGGGTCGGGGTGATGCCTCGACGGGTAACAATAAGGCACGGGTGGACGACCGCCGTGTGGTCGCATCGGGTGCTGGTATGAGGAAGTGTGGTAAGTGTGGGAGAGAGCATAGTGGGGAATGTAGGCTGGGGCTGAATGTGTGCTTCAAATGTGGGAAGGCGGGGCATATAGCCAAGGACTGTCGTACGGTCTGGTGCTTTATCTGTGGCATGGAGGGCCACATGAGTAGGGATTGTAAGAAGCCGAGGGCTGAGGGTTCCGGGGTGAAGAAGACGGGAAGTGAAGGACCGAGGGCGAGCGCCAGGGCATTCACTATGACACAGGAGGAAGCTAGGACGGACCCTGATGTTGTGTCCGGTACGTTTCTACTGAACCAAACTTTAGCTTCTGTGTTATTTGATTATGGTGCTAGTAAACGTTTTATTTCTGCCGCTTTCTATGCTAAGCTGCCTGTTAGTAGTAGACGTGTCGATACGCCCTTTGATGTAGAAACTGCCATAGGTAAGTCTACCAGGATTTCTGAGATGATAGAGAACTGTGATGTGGAGCTACAAGGTCATAAGTTCCCGGTTAGACCATTTGTGATGACCTTAGGTGGTTTTGACGTGGTTCTTGGGATGGATTGGTTAGCGGACTACGAGGCGAACATTGTGTGTCGCAAGAAGATGATTCGGTTGACAGCGCTTGACGGGAGTTTGGTGACGGTTTATGGTGATCGGGTCACGACGATTCCGAAAGTAATTTCGATGGCGGTGACGGGAAAGTGTATGAGGCGTGGATGTAGTGCCTACTTGGCCTATGTAAAGGATGTGGATACACCAACACCACAACTAGCCGATGTACCGGTTGTGTGTGACTTTCCAAACGTGTTCCCAGAAGACTTACCAGGAGTGCCACCTGACCGAGAGATCGAGTTTCAGATTGATATGATACCGGGTGCCCAACCTGTTGCCAAGGCACCGTATCGGCTGGCTCTGACGGAGATGAAAGAGTTGATGGAGCAGTTGCAAGAACTGCTTGATAAAGGGTTCATTAGACCAACTATCTCTCCTTAGGGTGCTCCGGTACTGTTCGTGAAGAAGAAAGACGATAGTATGAGGATGTGTATTGACCACCGTGAGCTGAATAAGTCGAAAATGGTAGATTGGGTTCGGGATGAACTCCATTCTGCATCAGCAAGGGCTAGGCGACCGACTGGAGGCCATACAGCCGACTGGGGTGCGATTGAGGTTCATTCGCACGATTGAGGGTTCTTTCACACGATTAAGGATTCAGTCGTACGATTGGGGACCTGTCGCATAGGGAGTCATACGACTGAGCGTCCAGCCGCATAGGTGCTTAGTCGCATTAGTTCCAATCACATGGGACTCATTCGCATTGAGTCCATTCGCATGAGGTCAGTCGCATAGGTGCTCATTCGCATTAGTTCCATCCGCATGAGGTCCATACGCACGACTGGGTGTCCATTCGCATAGATGTTCATCCGCATGGGTCCAATCGCATGATGTCCAGTCGCCTGGAGGCCATGCGACTGAAGGGTGTCCATACGCCCAAGTAGGGTTGTTTTACCCGTAGAAAAGCGTAGTTTAATTACTGACTTTCAGGGGAAAGTGCAGATGTAGGTTTTGACATGGAAATTCCCGTAAGTTCATGTAAGATGACTGTTGAGGCCTTAGAGGGTATGTTGGGCATGATGATGATGATGTTGCATATATATGTATGATGTAAGTTGTGTATGTATGATGTTGCCCTGTATAATGATGATGACCGTATATGTTGACGTTCCTGATTATGATGAATGTTTATCTTTCCTGTGGCTTTACGTGTTATGTTAATGAATGAATTGAAAGTATAATGTAACGTAAAGTGAAAGATGATGAAAGAGGAACATGATGAATGCATGCATTAATAAATGATGAAATTATAAAAGTCTTGCAAGCCTTGTGTGTCGGGACATGCCATTAAAAGGTGTTAGCCCAATGGTGTATGGGTTCGCTACCCCGGGAGGATGCACATCGGGGTCTTTCTTTGTGATTGACCATTTGTGTAGAACCATTGCTGCATACCTTAGGTACTGTGACCACGAGGTGCGGTGCACCGTTATAGAAGGTCTATGATAGGCCTAGGTTCAGAACCATGAACAGAAAGGTATTGCATATGGCAATGGTACACCTAAACTTTACCTTAGGTGTTGTGGCCATGAGGTGCGGTGTACCGTTATAGAAGGTCTATGATAGGCCTAGGTCCGGTACCATGAACAGAAGGGTATGGTTTATGGTTTGATGGAAAGGAAAGAATGTAAAAGTTAAAGTATGAATGAATGAAGAAGATAATAATGATATTATCTATGTGTACGTATGATGTGTGATCATGCAAAAGTAACGAACGGTTTTAATAAAAGTAAAGTATGTTTTATTATAAAACTAGAACTCACTCAGCAACGCTGACTTTTTATGTGTTTCCAGTTGGCAGGTAATGTTGCTGAGGATGGCGCTGCGAGGCTACTCAGCTCTTTTGGGATGACATCCATTTATATAAGGCTTTTGTGATGTAATGCAACAATGTATTTTGTAACTGGTTAACGATGTATTATTTGGCAAAAGCTTTTATAATGAAATGAGATGTCTATTTTGATAATTCCGCTGCGATGTTTTATGAAAGTTAAATGTAATTATGAAAGTTAAATGTAATTATATGATTTATGTGCGATAAATGACCAACTTTAGGCGTTCCGGGAACGGGGCCTTACAATATATATATATATATATATATGATCATTATTATATATAACTTTATGTTTAAAACAGTTATATATATATATATATATATATATATATATATATATATATATATATATTCTATAAGAAAAGAATAATTAGATTGACACATTACCTTTTGTTATGCATTCTAAACTTTCTTCCCACACTCATCATATAGTATTTTTTGTCATATAGTGTAGCTCCATGTATTTAAATAATTAATTTCGTTTAATCTTATTTTGATAGTTTCATTAAATTCAGTTAAAAAATAGTTCTAAATTATAATTAATTGTCCAAAATCTATAAATTTTGTTAGAGATATTTTTTAATTAATTTTTTTCCGTTGTTGGTTTGGTTTTTAAACAACCAGTGTTTACACATGGTTGGTTCTATTTTGTATTATCTCAAGTTACAAGTAAACATGAATAAAATTATTAATATTAGATAATGATGTTAATATTACAAACATAACATCAAATTTTGTATACAATTTTTTTTCAGATGTGTATGAATATTCTCATTATCAATATAATTTGTTTATTACCTAAAGTTCTTATTTATAAGTTTATTTCGTTTCATATTATATACTATTTAAACCTATAAGCATTAATAAATAAAATCTACTAATATTAGATATAGGATGATTTTAATAAATTAAACATAAAAATCGATATACAAAATATTAACAACAATATTACAACTTACAAACCTTTTTAATCAAGATCATTTTTTACTAACTGAACTCGTGTATTACACGGATCTTTAGTCTAGTTATTTTAATAGAAGAGTAAATAAAGTGAATACGTGGCAGTATCATATTTCTATTTATCAAAATTTCCCCTCTATCTCCTATTAATTAATTACATTAAATACTAATAATATTATTTTATTTTTTTAGATTACAAATAGTTTTTTAAAAATTAAGAAAAGATCTATTTCTTAATGTTATCTCCTAAGAAATAAATTTTTATAAACTAAGTAATTTTTTAAAATATCAAACTTTTTAAAAATATGAAAATATTTTAAAATTAATGTTTTTAAAAAGTAAATTTTTTTGTAAACAAAAAATAATTAATGTAGAAATTATAATAAGAAAATTTTAAAATTGACAATCTTTTTATAAAGGGTTGATATCATTGTCTTATAATAAGAATATTTTGTTTTAAAAGAAATTATTTATTTTAAGAAAACAAATAAAGTTAAAATTTTGATATCGTTGATTTATAACTTGCAGATTTTATCAAATATTTGTCCCTTATACTTTTTGAGTATGTATGGTTCACGCCTAATTTATTTTATTAAATATATTATTTTTGTTTTCTGTAACGTTTTGGCTCCCCGTTTAATCTAATATTTACCTTAATTACCTTAGTTACCTCATTAACCTCCACCACTTCATTATACCATATATTCCCTTTAATTACCTCATTAAACTTACCTTTCATCCATCAAAACGGGACTTAGTATATATATATTAACCAACATGTCATATACAACACACAAAATACAACATTACATCAATTAAGTTGTCGATTTAACGTTCGAATCTCCAACAAGTTAGCAATATGAAAAAGGCGATTTTTCTTATTGCTACCGTTGCTGCTGCACTGATGTTTCTTTCGGGGACAGTTCATGCTCTGGATTGTAATCCTGATCGCGACATAAGAGCTTGCTATGGCGCCCTTAAAGCCCAAGGACCGCCAGGTTCAGTGTGTTGTAATGCATTACAACAGCATAAACATTGCTTATGTGAATACATCAATATTAATAGCCCCAAATTGCCTCCAAATTACCACTATCTTCACCGACTCACCAAAAAATGCAGTGCCATCGGCATATCCATCCCCTTCCCCTATTGTATTGATCATTAACTTAGTTATGTCATATATTTTAATGAATTAAAAGTATTGTTTTGATGGGTTTTGTGTGTGCATTTTAGATTTCCTTGTTCCGGAAGCATTTTCTGAATCACATTATTGTGCAACAAAAACATTTATTCGCTTATACTAACTAATACTAGCATGCGGTAGAAAAATACTAGTGCATATGTAGTTGTGGAATTTACCCAACCGATTTGATCTCCATGGGAATTCGGATAGTGAGAATTTGTTGATGATCATTACGCACATGATTAAGAATAATGAGAAATGATATATCGCCTCTTTTGATCAGCTAGAACATGATTCAAGAGTTTTCTTCATTCGTCGTCTAAACACATATTTTTAATTAATGCGCAATTGAATTTATTAGCTTTGTCGTCTAAACACACTATTTTAAGCATAGTTACGAGGCCACAATGAACCTCTTTTGTAAATTAACTAGATGGGAAATGTGTTGTGTATATACTTGTATTTTCTTTTGAGCAGGGTTAGCCATTCAACATGTTTACTTAGAGAAGGTTTGGACGTAGGTCTCATGTATAATTTATATGATTATAAATTAGAGGGCATAAGATTAATAAAATGTAGCTTTTCTATATTTAAGGACATTTAGTGCTTCCCTGTTATGCTACTATGATGAATCAAGAAACAAATCATTAGATATATCATGGATATCTAGATGGTTAATACAAATGTTAAAACCGTTAAAAATAGAATTAAACCAAAACTATTTAAACCACACTGAATCACATATTCGGTTTTGTAGTTCGATTTAATCCGAAACTAAATTGTTAATCAGTTTGGGCACGGCTTTTAATTCCAAAAAAATTAATTTGGATAAAATAGTGAAACCCATTTTGCATTTATCGGGCTATGTATTTTCTTAATTGTAAACCCATTAACGTTTAGCCACTACAATCCAACGAAATCAAACCAAGAAACCTAGGGAAGCAAAAATCCAAACCGATGAACATCCATCTTGTTAAAATAAAGTTTTTTGATTTGGAAATGAAACAAAACCGAGATTGAATCGTTTTTGTTTTGGTTTTTTATTAGACAAAAAGTTAATTAAAAGAAGAGTTGAAATGCTTGAATGAGCAGGTGCGATTATCCCACCTAGGTTGTTGCTATTTTCCCCTTGAGCATTGTTGTCACCACCACCATTGTTTCCATTGGTGTTGTTGTTGTTATTGGCCATTAAGGTGCTGCTAAGTTCAGCAACCATTGACGAGAGTTTAGCAGCCATTTGCCGGGGAGACAAGCAACAAAGTTTAACCAATTACAAGGCAATCCTATTCTAAGGCATCAAGTTGCACATAAGAAGGCATAGCATCATGTAGCATGTAAACAATATATATTTACAAGAATATAAATATTATTCTATAAGGTTTATGCATAAACTATAGTCTATGTCACCATTTCTAATAACCTAAATCCCTGTAGTTATGGGCTCTGATACTGATCTGTCACACCCCAACCTTAACGGCGGAAATGTCGAGATGTGAGGGTTAAGATTATTCATGCCACACAACGACTATTAAAAGTGTCATTATTATTAAACATCATGATTCATAACATACATGAAGAGATAACATAAGTCTTTCAAAGATAACAAAATATAGTAGAGAAAATATCACAGGAATAATAGATGTCTTTTGATTATTAAACTAGGTCCAACCCTAGATTGCAACAATCTTCCTAAACAAGCTAAGCGTTACCATTTCCTGAAACATGTTAAAAATAAAAGGGTCAACATAATGTTGGTGAGTTTACCATAGTTTTCATACATACATATATATAAAAGATGGCAATTTATGTCATAGGTTAGTGAGCAAAGTAACTAGGGATGCATGACAAATGTAACAATCAAACCTTGACAGATTACAAGATTACAAGATTAAACGATTAGCTAAGTGTACTTGGATTAACAAAGTAGGCTTGTTAGGCCCATAGATCTATGACGTCACCAGACTAGCAATAGTTAATGATTGTACATATAATAGTCATCACATGGTAATTACTAAAGTTCAACTAACCACAACAAACAAGGTGAGTTGCCCAAGTGTTTACAAGATTCAAACGAGTTTACGAGTGCAATGATTATAAGGTAACATGTTTCACCTCAAAGTGTAAAAATAAGCAAAAGCGATATGGAAAAACTCACATGATGTATAAGTGCATAATTGATGATTAATAGAAATAATAACTTCGTTCCAACGTAGTCCTTCACAAGCACCTAAATATATATATATTACAAGTTTTAGTTTTAGATTAACGTTTAAACATGATCTAGGGTTTCAAGGGGGATTTTGGGGTTTTGTTTTATAATGTTAATAATGAAAATACCTTAGTCTTCATTTTAATGAAAAGAACTACATCAATTTAATAATTTATCATAAAGAAATAAATTTTGTATCGTTTGATATAATTAACAAACATATAAAGTGTAAATACATTTTTTTATATTTCAAATTTGATCAAATCGATCAATCATTTTTGAATATCTTAGGTGGGCCAACCGACCGACCGAGTTTCATTTGTAAAATTTATAATTTTAAACAATAACGTTTGAACCAATAAGAATTTTTAATGATTTAAACCATTATTTAAAGTCTTTTCTTTATAATAATAAACTAAATATAGCATTTGTCTAAAATATTTAATAAAATATTAAAGTATTATAAGGAATAACTTCTCAGAAAATAAATATGTGGCTTTAAAAATAAACTAATTTTTATAATTTTTTAGGAATTTTTTTGTATTTTTTTGAAGTCCGAAAAGCCTGTTATAAAGATTGGAGGTTGTCGGGTTCGAACCCGGGACCTCGTGTGTAAAATGTGTGTATGTAACCAGTGAACCAGGGCCAAAGCCTTGGTAAGTGCTGGGTTTTATATCTTAAGAATACATTCCCAATGATTTCCCCAAAACCCCAAGAACCCTAGAACGATTTGCACCAAATTGAAGGTTAATTCGTTGTTGTTAATGCCAAGGATCATGGGGCTTTTGTTCCCCATGTAAAACCGAGTAGATATGTGATTTCAATTACCCGGTATTAAAGTGTAGAACATTAGAACAGACGATGAATAGTTCGCGACCAAGCTTGATTCAGTTTGATGTGCAAATGATGATAGTAATCCAATTCGTTGCACAGGTAGTTTCCACTGATCACTATGAACAAAAACCCTCTGTCAATTGAGGGTAAAATTGCAGAGGAGATGGAGTTTGCTAGCTATGAGTTGCGACGTGTTCGAGAGTTGATTTCTTTGTGTTCGTTTATGTTTCTGGTGAAATTGGGTGTTCAGTTAGTTTTAGGGTGCCAATCCGATGATTTTCCCCCAATTACTTCAGCATTATTAGATCGGTTTTGATTCGAACGGCTGGAACTTGAATGCACATTGCGGTTTCTTGATTAAATGCTCTTAACATCACTTTATATCGAAATTAAACATTGTCCGGGGTTCGAAAATGGGTCATGAAGCGATTCAAAGGAATTATTTTGGTTGGTAACGGCTCATTGAAGGGCTACGTAGACGCCGGAGTCGGCCACCGGAAAAACAGGGTGAGAAGGGAGTATGGTTTTGATTTTTTTAAATTTACCTAAACAGCCCCTCAACTTTTGAAGGTTTATTATTTTATGTTCAAACTTTCTTTTAAAGTTATAAATTTACAAATAAACCCCCTGGACTTAATTCCCTTTATGTTTTAATTATTTTACAACTTATTACTTATTTAACTTTTATTAATTATTATTTCTATTATTATTATTGTTTTTAACTTTCATTATTATTAGCATTATTATTATTAATGTTATTATTATTGTTGTTATTATTACCATTATTATTATTATTATTATTATTATTATTATTATTATTATTATTATTATTATTATTATTATTATTATTATTATTATTATTATTATTATTATTATTATTATTATTATTATTATTATTATTATTCTTATTATTATTATTATTATTATTATTATTATTATTATTTATTATTATTATTATTATTATTATTATAATTATTTATTATTATTATTCTTATTATTATTATTATTATTATTATTATTATTATTATTATTATGTAAGGCCCCGTTCCCGGGACGCTTACAATTGACCAATCATCGCACGTAAAACATATAGGTTCAGAAAACATTGCAGCGGAAACATTAAAACAAACATTTCATTATAAATGCTTTTGCAAGTTAATACAAAATTCGTTACAAAACATCGTCTGTTCACAGTATGATGCAAAAACATTAAACAAAAGAATGCCATCCAAAAATGCTAAGTAGCTGCCCCGCGCCATCCTCAGCAATGCTCACCTGCCAACTGGAAACACATAAAAGTCAGCGTTGCTGAGTGAGTTCTAGTTTATAATAAAACATACTTTATCTTATGTTTAAAACCGTTCTTTACAATTGTACGTGATCATACACTATACATACACATAGATATATCATTATTATCTTCATTATCCGTTCGTTCAATTCGTACATTCGTCATTAAATCATTACTTTCATTCGAACAAATGCCATATGGTTACCCCACTGTCATGCATAAAGCGGGTACTGGGCCTGAGGTCTTTCATAGACCTCGAACATTATGCGCGAAGCTGACTCCAATACCTAGGGCAAGCGACAAGGGTTCCATACATATGGTCAATCGCAAGGATTGAACCCCAATGTGTATCCTTCTCGGGTAATTAACCCGCACACAGTTGAGCTAACACCCTTCATTAGGTGTGAACCTTCATACATATGCTTAATCACGCAGATCAAGCCCTAGTGTGCATCCTTTCAGGGTAGCTAACCCACACACGGTTGAGCTAACACCCTTCATTGGGTGTGAACCTCCATACAATTGTTTGCAAGCCTTTCTTACTTTCGTTCATTCATTAATGCATGCATTCTTTCATTACGTTCCTTTTTCATTATCTTCCACTTTACGTTACATAATACTTTTCATTTCATTCATTAACATTCAATGTAAAGCCACGGGAAAATAATCATACATAACAAGGAACATGAATATAAACATACAACATCACCATACAAGGCACCATCATACATACATAACATACCACATACATACCATCATGCATAAGCACCAATCATACATCATACATGCCCATCATAACATCTAAGACCCCAAAAGTCAACTTACATAAACCCCCGGGAATCTCCCAAGTCAAAGCCTACATCAACCCTTTTCTCCCAAGAATCAGATAATAAACTAAGTTCTTTCGGGCGCATGAGCTC
Organism: Flaveria ramosissima; assembly: GCA_025215565.1. Classification (NCBI taxonomy): domain Eukaryota; kingdom Viridiplantae; phylum Streptophyta; class Magnoliopsida; order Asterales; family Asteraceae; genus Flaveria; species Flaveria ramosissima. Next base: position 44,353,144 of record CM046029.1, on the reverse strand, counting down.
TATTTGGGCGTATGGGCACCATTCAGTCGCATGGCCTTCCAGGCGCATGAGGACACTTAGGCGTATGGACACTATGGGGCGAATGAACACTTAGGCGTATAGACTCTCAGTCGCATAGCGTTCAGTCGCATAAATTCCATGCGTATGACCTTCAGTCGCATGACTTCCATGCGTATGACCTTCAGTCGCATGACTTCAGGCGCATAGGCTTCAGTCACATTCCATTCAGGCGCATGGACTTCAGTCGCATGCCATTCAGGCGCATGGACTTCAGTCGCATGCCTTTCGGTCGTATGTTCTCCACTCGCATGCCATTCGGTCTCATGGCTTCCGGTCGCATAAGCCCTAACTGGTGCAGAATGCAGCGCCCTTCGAACCCTAACTGCAGATCTCGGTCCCCAAGCCCTCTCTAACCTGTTCTAAGCTTAAACCATCCATCCTAAGCCTTAGAAACACATTCACATCACCATACCAACACAACATTTCCCGAAAACATACCCCACCCGAATCACACACATACACAAACATACGGGTACACACACAACACTTTAAAAAAACGGTTTCATATGTGTTCCAGCCTCAAAATCAGTTGAAAACGTGCAAAAGAGGGGTCCTAGAACTCACGTTTACAGCCTCTTCACCTTGATCTTCAAGAAACCCGAAGTTTGCCCCTTTTTCTCCCTTTTCCTCTCTTGGCCGAATGAAAGAAGAGAAGAGGAGAGGGGTGTGGGCAGCCATGCCCCTTTTACACCCACTCTTCCAAAGATTTTATCCTTTTGGCAAGATTGGTCCCTCAACTTGGACTTTATCTCTTTTCTTTCTTTTTCTTTCTTCTTTTGACTTAAAAATAACCGGGTGTTACATATTATTATTATTATTATTATTATTATTATTATTATTATTATTATTATTATTATTATTATTATTATTATTATTATTATTATTATTATTATTATTATTATTATTATTATTATTATTATTATTATTATTTATTATGTTCCATTTAATAATTAACATTATTAGCTTTCAAATTAAAGAATTAAAGACAAACTAAGAAATAAGCATAATTAAGCCATGAGTTACAAGATTGTCAACTTTGGTCCTTACAAGAATATAACGATGCAAACTTTTAATTAACAGAAAAATACAGGATGTTACAGGTAGACCAACTTTCGCTTCCACGGCGGCGGCGGCGGTGAGCATAGGCGGCGGACGATGGGAGTTCCCATCCCTCAAACAAACCCTAACTACCACCATGAGCACATGGCAACGATGGCGTCGCTGACACCAACAACAAACAAAAAGAAGTTGGTGACGCGGTGTGGATGGTGGACCATGACCGTTGTCGCCTCTATAAAAACATTTGGGGGGAGGGGTGAAAATAATGGCGAGAAAGATCGACGGTTGAATCCATGGCCAATCGCCTCCTGCTCCTCCTCAACCATAGAGGGGAGGCGAAGCGGCAACAGAGCCACCGCCAGAACAAGCGCCGCTATCGCGAGCCAAAGCCACAACAACCGCCACCGTCGCTTACTCGATCATCGCCTTTGGTACGGCCGACCACCACCACAAAACCCTAAAATCCCCCTCATCGCCTTTTGTACGACCGGTAACAGAGCCACCACCACAACAACCGCTTTTGACAAGTCCTACGTACATATAAAACAGATCAAAGTGTAAAATTCGTGTGGCCAAAACATAAAACTCAGAAGGTGTACTGCTTCCTCACCTTTTTTTTAAATATAAAGGGGAATATTAATTTTATATTTCTTACAATAACAATATGTAATTTATAGAGTCGGTATATATTTATCTCTTACCATGTAAACATAAAAAGTCAATCTAAATTTAAATCTAAAATCTTGCAATAAATTATTTTCATCAGTCGTGTAGTACACGGGTGCTAACCTAGTCTATACTAATAAATCAAAATATTTAGGAGGCACATGATATTTTTCTAGATAGTTCATCTTGTCACCACCTAAGCTCCGTACACATGTACACATTGCAATGAAACTTACAAATGTTAGATCTATATTTTCTAAAAATAAAAGTTTATAATTAAATTGTAGAACTATTAGTTTTGGAAATATAATTGATATGGAAATAGTTATAAAAGTGTATTTAATTTTTTTTAATAATTGTATTTCATGATCATACAATATTGGAACCAAGATTCGTTCACATTCTTTCGGTTCAGGTGATATAGTTTACTCAAATTTTTGAAAAGTTTAATTTTTTTTCTTGTTTATGCATTTATGTATATATTAAAGTTACATTACACTTCAGTTGTTGATTCTATATCATCTTTAACAAGAGTTATAAATTTATTATAAAATGATATTGTTAGATGACTTCATACTATTATAATTATATGATTAATATAAAAAGATTAAAATTATGCAATATCTATAAAGAAATATATAAAATATATTCTTATGAATAATAATTATCATTTTTTCATATGTTATTGTTTATAACTAAAATATGGTTCTTACATATTGATTCGTTGATGTCATATCTATACGATATATATAATTATACATATATAATATCGATTATATACTCTTTCTATTTTCACCGGTATAACACATGAATATCTAACATGTTGTAAATAAAATTTACCATTTAAAAATACATTAAATGCTAATTATATTATTTATATATTTTTCAAAGTTTGAAACGAGTATTTTGATAATTTAAAAACATGTTTCAGTTTATTATAATAATTATTTTTGAAAACAAATTTTTACAAAATATGAAGTTTTAAATGCAAAGGACTTTTATAAAATGACATTGTTTAAAAATTATTTTTTAAGAAAAACTTTTTAAAGATGAAAGTTTGAAAAAATATTACTATTGTTTTATTACCTAAATTAACTATTTTACGTAATTTCAAAAATATTTTTTTTCCAAAAAATTTATTTTTTAATTTTTAAATATTAGTAAATAACTATTAGTTTAGTATTTTTATTCAACACGTGAATTACACATGTTTCTAAACTAGTCCTAAATAAAGTATAAACTTGTACTTTTCACCTTTTTTTTTCTTATTTACATTTCAAAATTTGTTTTTAAATTAAGGAAATAATAGTACTTGACATTTAGTAACAACTAGAATTAAGTTCCCTGCGTTTTTTTTTGGGGGGGGGGAGTAAAACCATGCAAAATAACACTAATGTCACACTACCATTAATGACCATCAACACTGAAATTGCAATGTGCTAGTACGAAAAATAAGACCAAAACGTAAAACATATAGAAATATAACTAATTCGATTTAAGACTTACACGTTGCCACGAACCTTTAAAAGGGGGAAAATAAACGTAAAAACGATCAACCACACACGCATGTTGTGCTGTGTTAACTCACTTAATTTAGAACGAAACATAAAGCGGAACGTAAAATTGGTAAATCGCACATGCATATTTGTGTCGTGTTAAGTTGAAAAACCTAGAATGAACGTAAGGCGAAAATTTATAAAATATGAAAAGTATAGGGGACTAAAGTTGAAAGTATAAAATTTTATAAGATTAAATTGCAAAAGATGAAGACTTTTGGGTTTAAAGTAAAATAATTAAATTTTGGGAGGTTTCTTTGCAAATTATGAAATCTTTGGGTTAAAAGTGAAAAGTCAAATTTATTTTGAAAAACCCCCTATGTATAATTTACAACACCATTATGCATAGAAAAGTTGGTAATTAGTATTATATAAATATTTTTTAGGTTTCGAGGACTATGTATGTCATCTATAACATCTAATAAAGCAAGATTTTTTTGTCACTTATCATTCTCTTAACCCATATTTTAGCCTCTAGACATCCACACATCAATTTTTCCTCCAAAAGGATATTATAGTAATTTAAATACTCATACAAATTTCTCCAAAAGGGTATTATTTAATGACGTGAATTAAATAATATCATATTATTAAATAATATATAAATAATGTTTATTAAATATATAAAAGAGACAAGGGTAAAAATGTCAAGGTATATAAAAATTTAATGGATAAATTTATCATATTGTCCCCTAAAGTGTTTTGAAATATTAATCAATTACCTTTTATACCCCTCTTAAATGTCTCGCTCTACTTTGTACATGTTGCTTCAAAACTTGAATTGGTAAAATTACAAATTTTATCCAAAGAGATGAATTATATGTTAGGTCTGGTTAATTATATAGGTTTAGCAGTTAGTCAACTCTTGTAATAATTTCTTGTAGTCTATTAATATTTTGTAATCTTGATATATATAAGTTAACCCCATATATGTGCTTGTACTGTTTATAATCATGATTGCAGGAAAAACATCACACTTGGTCAATTCTCAAATTGACACAAGTATAGAACTATCTGTGGATGATCAAAGTATTCTTCCTTAGATGTTCTCCGGAGCAATATAAGTCAAGGATCAAGCATCCGTAGATATCCTGTGGAAGACATCTTCAATAGTTAAGCTGCTGCTGATGTAGAAGTATATCTGATGCTGCTGAAGAACTCTAAGATCAAAGATCCATTCCTATGGAAGACCATTTCTTGCGGAAGAACAACTTCATCCATGAAGTCAACAACTCTTAGAAATAAAGTCAAAAAGTCATCTCATAGAAAGTCAACATCTACGGAAGATTGATGTCATTCAAGAATGTGTCAAATCACATCACATCAGAATTTTATTGATGTAACTTTCTTACCACGATAACAAAGTTACAATTTCACCCCCTGTAATAGTAAACCCTCTGCCGATAAATAGAAGGCATGGTTCCACTACACATTACTCAAAAACAAATATCATTAATGATTACATCAAATCATCAATAAAAAACAGCAAAATAGCAAAAACAATTAAGAACAAGATAGCAATTAGCTTATTATCCAAAATACAAAGTGTAATCAATTTAGTATTCAATGGAAACCATTTTGAAGCAACTGTTGTATTGATCTTCTTACTTTAGTTAGTACTTCACTTTATTTCATCTGTTCTTCATTGTCTATTGTTACAAATTATAAATATCATAAACAATTAATCAAACAAATAATTAAGGTAATTCTGCGATCACTAATTGTGATGATTTAAACTGATAACTTTTGATTCGATCCTTGGATTCACAGCTGGTATCAGAGCCACATGCTCATTGATTTAAATCAATTGATCTATCAGTTTTAGATTTGTTTAATTAGTTGTTCAATTAGTTTTAGATCTGTTTGAACTGATTGTTTTTACTAAAATTGCTTTTAAATGTTCATCACCACTTGGGTATTGATAATCTAGATTTAAACGTGTTTTTGAACAATCAAATCAAATCATACGTTGGGTTTTGCTAATTAATAGCTAACGAAGTTATTTCACGCAAAGATTTGGTGTAATCAATCAAAATCATCAAATCCTTTTTGTATCGATCAATCAAGTATTGTTTCATTGATCGATTAACTCCGATCTACATCAATATCATTTTGCATCATAGATTTGGGTCATTGTTCAATAATCAAAAGGTTGTTCAATCTGATTTGAACAAATTTTATCATCAATCATCAGAAATTTCAACCATATGAGAATTCATCAAGAGATTTGACTAATTTCAATCACAACTCATTCTATGTTTGAGAATAATTAAGAGTTTGATATTAATTAGATCATTCTCATCAGAAGTAATTAATTCCTTGGAATTTTGTCCTGATTGATTGAATATCAGTTTCATTAGTGATCTATTACTGTTGAGTGAGTGTGTTTGCATCTCGTTTACATATTCATAGGTTATTAGATCATTAAATTGTTTGATAATCAACAAACATATGAGTAATTAACTTGTTGGATCAGCTTATCAACCACCAAAATTGGAAAACAAAGTTGATTTTAAAACATGGAAAATCATATTCAGGAATCATGTGAATTACACTGACTCAGATTTGTGGGTATCTATTACTGAGGGTCCATATATTCCACTTGCACTTGGACCTGATTATAATGATAGAAATCAACCCATAAGTTTGAAAGATCTGTCTCCTGATGATGTCAAGAAGGTCAAAATTGATATTAAGGCCTATAGTATGCTTACTATGGCTTTACCTGAGGATCTCTTGATGAGATGTGAAGCATACAAAACAGCTAACTCATTGTGGAAAACTCTTCACACTTTGTGTGAAGGGAGTGATGAAATTAGAAGCATCAAAAAAGATACTCTTCGTTCACAATATAAGACATTTTATTATATTGATGGTGAATCTGTTCCTCAACAACTTCATAGATACATGCAACTTGTTACAGAAATGAATATCTTTGAGTTGAAGTATAGTAATGAGGAGTTAAACAAGAAAATGCTTAACACTTTGCTTGAAAGCTGGACACAAACTGTGTCTATGTTTAAAAAATACCCTTGATCTAAAAGCGATTGGGCTAGATACATTGGTAGCAAGGGTGAAAGCTCTGGAGCTTGATGAGAAAACAAGAAACAAGAGTGTAAGATCTCAGATAGCTCCATATCAGTTTAAGGAAGCAAAGGGAGCTGGTAGTGCAATTATCTCCAATGATGATGTAGAAAGTTCTCATGTGAGGATGAAGAAGAAACTTATTTCTATGCAACAAAGTCATTCACATCAACCACTCAAAGCATCAACAACCAACAAAAGCAACAATCAATCTGAACCAATCATTGTGGTTCTAGAATCAAAAGAGCAGAAGGTAGCTTTTGCATCTTTCAGTTCAAGCTTTCAAGCTTACTTGGGTAGCACATTGACCCCTTCTCATTTCTGCCAACAAGATCTTGAAGAAATTCATCCTAATTAAGTAGAAGAGATGGATTTGCAATGGCAAATAGCCATGATTGCGTACAGAGAAAAAATGTATATGAGAAGAAACAAAGGTCTTTCTGTTGTGGGAAAAACCACAAAATTGGTGTTGACAAATCAAAAGTAAGATGTTACAAGTGCAACTTCTATGGCTACTTATCTAGAGAATGCAATTAACAATCAACAAATGATGCAAGACAGACAAATCAAAGACCAAACACATCCCCACCAGCCACAAGTTCACCGACATTTATAAGTAACTCTAAAGAGACTGGTTTAATTATCTTAAGGATGGAACTTGTGATTAGAGCATGTATGAAAAGGAAATGTTGGAGGAGAATCAAGCTTTGATAGCTAACATGGAGAACAAAATCCCACCCATGGTAAGAGAGGAGCATCCATGGAGGACTGACAACAAGTGGTATGTTGACAGTGGGTGTTCAAGGCATATGACAGGAAATTGTTCTCTCCTCCATGATTTCAAACATAAAAATGCTTCATATGTGGCATTTGATGGGGATAAGAAGGGAGGTAAAATTGTTGGTGAAGGAATGGTAACCAATGGAGTATTCGAATTTGAGAAAGTAACTTTTTGTGAAAATTTACAACACTTTACTTAGGGTATCTCAAATTTGTGATCAAAATTATACTACTATGTTTGTTAACTCTTATTGTTTATTCTTAAGCCAGGATTTCAAATCCCAACAGACTGGATCCTTCTCAAAACACCAAGAAAAGACAACACTTATGTTTTGGACATGAACAACACATCTACGATAAGCAATGAAACATGCCTAATATTTAAGTCATCAGAATATGAAGCTCAACTATGGCATAGAAGATTCATTCATTCCAACATAAGACTATAAACAAGTTGGTCAAGAATGATTTAGTCATTCGCCTTCCCAAGAAAGAATTTTACTGTTCTAATAATTGTTCTTCATGTTATAAAGGAAAACAACATCGGGTGTTTCATAAGTTCAAAACAATTAACACAAACAGAACACCATTCAAAATGCTTCACATGGATATTTTTGGTCCAACCAAGGTAATGAGCATTGGGAAGAGGCAATATTGTTTGGTGATTGTTGATGATTTTACAAGATTCACATGGGTCTTTTTCTTAAAACATAAGAGTGAAAATTTTGAAACATTAAAGGAGTTTATGACTAAGATTGAAAATCAACTTGATTTGGTAATTAAATAAGCAGCCAAAACAATGCTTGCTGACTCACATTTACCAATCACCTTTTGGGCTGAGGTAGTAAATACAACATGCAATGTTCAAAAAAGGACTTTAATAGTCAAAGAACATAAGAAAACACCTTATGAGATTTTGTTTAAAAGAAAACCTTTTATAAGATATCTAAGAGCATTTGGATGTCATGTGTCTGTTTTAAACACCAACGAGCAGCTAGGAAAGTTTTCTGAAAAAGTCTATGATGATTTCTTTATTGGTTACTCATCAACATCCAAATCATATAGAGTCTATATTCCACATCAAAACATTATAGAATAAACTCCTAATGTATCCTTTGATGAATCCTTATTTCCAAAATCTGTAAAAGGATCATTTTGATATAGAGACATTAACAAATTCATTTAACTCTGGTTATCTAAATGTTGCAGGTCATATGGATACATGATATCCTTATTGACCTCCAAGTATGAATGAAGTGCCATTAGCAGCTGATCCTCTAATAGTATCAAATTCACACACTTCATGTGTTGCTGATCCTGTTCCTTCATCTCATAGAAGCCATGGAAACACTGATGGAAAGATAATTCACCTCCTAATGAAATAAATGATGCATCCGCAGAAGCTTATACCGTCTCCGCAGATAATTCTAATTCACCCGGAGCAAACATCCCTTCTTCAGTAGATGTATCATATGCATCAAGAGATGAATCATTACCTTCAAAACCTTCAAATGGAGTTCCAAATTCAAAAAGATATGTTCCAATTGCATCATATAAATTATCTAAGTATTTAAAAGAAAAATTCATGCTGGAAGAACCGACACTGGAAAAAGTGTGGAAAAATTATATATTGATTATTACAATTTATTAGACTTACAGAAAAGGTTTCGTGACCTAACTCAAAGATATGCCTAAGTTATAAATTTTTTAAAGGTTCTGCTAACTAAAAATCGGGAAAAATACTTAAACTGCGAAATAAATTATGAAACGTTTACAGAAAATACGAAAATTAGAATAAAACAACCTGTATAAAAATAGGAATTTTTGGACATATTTTGATATTTTTACTGAATATTGGTAAAATGATAAAAATCATGAAAATTGACTCTGCCATGATTTAGGATTTAAGAAATTTTTGAGAATCTATAAAAGTTGTGTCAAGTATTCTGACCATACTTGAGAATTTTTAGTGGCCTGAAGGTATTTTTAATAAATTATTCAAATAATATGAAAATTATAGAAAATAAACTATAAATTATAAGAGAATAAAATTTTATTATATTATGTCTAATTTTAGGACCCACTTATTATAAAAATTTTGTGATGTATACCTTAATATAATTTCTGAAATAAATTTTATAATTTGAGGTGCTAAAAATATTAAAGAAAAGACATTTTTCTAAACTATAAATATTTTTGTTTATAGGTTATCATTGGGAGTAAGAGGTGAGATTCATAGCCCCATTTTTTTTATAAACTTTTGGGAGAAAAAGCATACTGTTTTATGAATTGATACATTACTAAGATTTTTTTGAGATATACTGTCATTTATGTTACAACCATTAATTCGGATATAGAACCGTTAGATAATATTGGTAGCGCTACTTAGGAAAATATTTCCCGCACCAACAGGATGAGTGTTGTGATGCTATATTATCTGATTTATGAATTATGTTATGACAGTTATGGATGATCTGATTATTAAGTAAGGTTTGGTTGTATCTAATGCATCAATAATATTTTGTTTAAGTTAAACCTGTGAACTCACCAACTTTATGTTGACTATTTTGAGTATGCTTTTTCAGGAATTCATCATGACTAACAGCTTAATATTCTCTTTTGATGTGTATAACGGCTGGGGAGAGATAATGGGGAAAGTCTGCGTGAATCTAACTGTGAATATGTATGATCTCAGCCTATCGATGGACGCGCATTTCCATCGTTACTGAAGATGTAGCAGTTAGATAATATGTTTGTAATAGGATTATATTTAGATCAAATTTTGACTATTATGATTTGATGTAATCCTAACTCTAATATTATCTTATGAATTATGTTATGTTTGTCTTATGCTGTTGTGCTATTTGTTAAAATTTGTAAATCAATGAGTTCTAAACAGACAAGTCACACCCTAAGCATCTCATGCTTCCGCCGGGATGTGACAGGTTGGTATCAGAGTCATTGGTTATAGAGAATTAGGTATCATAAAATGCCTAGACTATAACCATAAGCTCGTATTATGATATGCATTATATATGTATACGTGAATTTTTGTGATTTCATGAATACTCTAACATTACCTCTTAGTAAATTTAAAGGTAAAAGTTTTATTTATAATATGTGGAAATAAGTGATTAACTATTTTGCTCAAAATTATAAAAAGACTTTTTGCAGCTATGAGCACTGATAATTATCAGAGTGAGACTGACCCATCTGAATATTCAGACCATAGCGATTATAAAGAAATCACATCTGAACCCAAACCTGAGCAAGTCCTGGAAACTCTTCAAACTAAAATTGAAAATAACCATAAGCCAAAATTCTATGTGCGACGTGCACCAGTAACAATAGGAGGATATACAATTAAAACTCCCAGGAAAAAGGTATGACGATGAGACAGATTTCAAGCTAAGCAATATAAAGATACAGAAATACAAAAAGCTGACTCTCCCAAGAACGAGGAAAGAGAAACCAAAAGACAAAAGATGGACGAGGACCAAATAACGACAGCTCAACAGACTCTTAAACAGCTTAAGAAAATCCAACAAGGAATCTGGAGTATTCAAAAGGATGTTAAAGAATTGAAGGCACCTAAGAAAAGCATCCTTTTGAGGATATGGAAATGGGTTCATGGAAATTAGAATTACCTTCTAACTTTAACATGCAAAAAAAAAATCCTTAATAAGAACTTAAATGAAATATATCTGTTATATTTGGAATTATTGTTTGTTATGTGTTAGCTAAAGTACTATTAAGAATTTAAAATTCTTTTAACATTGACTACAATTAACTATAGAAAATCATGCCGCCAAGAAGGAACACACAACCCGTAAGAAGAAAGGCGCGAGTAGGACGACCTAGAACCAGGCTCAGAGAAGAAACTCCTGTAAACACAACCACCAATGAGGATGATAGAATCTCACGATTAGTGACATAGCGAATAGAGGCTGCTATACCCACACTAGTAACCCAGCTTCAACAAAACCTAAACCTTGGAACTGCGACACCAGGTAACGAAATACCCGTAGACGACACCATGAGAGGACAACTGGAAGAAGGAACTATAACTGAAAAAGGATGCTCCTATAAAGCTTTTATGTCATGTAGGCCCCGGGAATTTGATGGTAGAGGCAGAGCTGTACAAGCCCTACGCTGGTTGGACGAGATGGAATCAACCTTAGAAATCAGTAATTGTGCCAACAACAACAAAACCTTGTTTGCTTCACATTCACTAAGAGGTGAGGCACAATCCTGGTGGAAAATGGAAATGCACACTAAAGGTATGCATGTTATGAATGGATTAAGTTGGGACGAACTTTCAGGGGTTTAGTAATAGAAATATATTGTCCCTACAATGAAATAGAAAAATTAGAAACTGAATTCTTAGCACTAGAAATGAAAGGGGCAGCACATCGAGAGTACACTGACAGATATAATGAACTCTCAAGGCTAGTACCACACCTGGTGACCCCGAAGCAAAAAGGATAGGGAGATATATTTGGGGATTATTACCACAAGTAAGAGGGCTAGTGAAATCTGCTATGCCTAAAACTTTCCAAGACGTCGTAAGCCTATCAGGAAGCTTGACTAACGAAATGATAAGAAACAGATCTTTAAGTAAGCCTAGATCAGGAGAGAAAAGGAAATGGAATGATGATAACTCAGGAGGAAAGTTTAGAGGAAATTCACAGAAAAGGATAGCCTGACAGCCCACCCGAAACTTATTAGGAATGACACGGGAAAAGAAACCACAAGCTGAAAACCAGCCATGGTGCATCACCTGTCAAAGATATCATCAGGGCAATTGCGCAATGGTAATCTGTTATAACTGTAAGAAAAAGGGACATATATCCCGAGACTGTAAAAGCCCCACTAACCCAAAACCAGTCTGTTATCAATGTGGAAACGAAAACCACTTTCGAAACGTATATCCACAACTAAAGGGTAAGGCTCCGGTCAACCAAAACAACCCTCGAGGAAGAGCTTTCGTGATGCAAGCTGAAGAAGCTCGACATGAACTGGAGGTTGTAACAGGTATGTTTCCTATAAACAATCAGTACGCTACTGTGCTATTTGATACTGGAGCAACCCGTAGTTTTATTTCAAACACGTTTAGACCACTGCTTGACCTAACCTCAGAAAAGTTAAACAAAAAATATATGATAGAACTGGCTGATGGTAAGATAACTGAAGCATATGAAATCATTCCTAATTGTACTATAAATCTAGATGAAAATTATTTCAATATAGATCTGATTCCTATTGATTTAGGAGGATTTGATATTGTTGTGGGAATGGATTGGTTAAGTAAAAATCAGGCTGAAATAGTATGTGGCAAGAAAATGATAAGAATTCCTCTGATTAATGAAAATAAAACACTTTGTATATATGGTGAGAAACCTAGAGGTGTCATGAAGATAATATCCTGTAACAACGCATAAAAATGTTTAAGAAAGAAATGCTTAGCTTTCCTAGCTCATATTGTTGACACCAAGGTATATAAAGTAAACCTAGAAAATGTTCCTATCGTCAATGAATATTATGATGTATTTCCTGATGAATTACCTGGTTTACCACCCTCTCGTCAAGTAGAGTTCAAAATTGAGTTAATATCAGGAACAGCCCCTATTGCTAAGGCACCCTACCGTTTAGCACCCACAGAAATGAAGGAATTAATGAGCCAACTTCAAAAACTACTGGACAAGGAATTTATACGTCCTAGTGTGTCACCCTGGGGAGCACCCGTTTTATTTGTTAAAAAGAAAGATGGAACTTTAGAATGTGTATAGACTATAGGGAACTTAATAAGGTAACTATAAAGAATAGGTATCCCCTACCTAGGATAGACGACCTATTTGACCAATTACAAGGATCTAGTTACTTTTCAAAGATAGATTTAAGATCAGGATATCATCAGTTAAGAGTTCAGGATGAGGACATACCAAAAACAACATTCATAACTAGGTATGGACATTATGAATTTATTGTAATGTCATTTGGGTTAACCAATGCTCCAGCTATATTTATGGATTTAATGAATAGGATATGTAAGCCTTATTTAGACAAGTTTGTCATAGTCTTTATAGATGACATTTTGATCTATTCAAAAAATAAGGAGGACCATGAACAACACTTAAGGTTGACCTTGGAATTGTTAAGAAAAGAAAAATTATATGCAAAATTCTCAAAATGTGAATTCTGGAAAAGGGAAGTGCATGACCGTTTAAGGGCTTAAGCACAATTACAACACAACAACACAATGAGGAGATTAACTAAGCTCTAATCAAACAGTAAACTGGATAACCAAAGGTGATACAAAGAACACAAGTAAAGCAAGAGACAGAACAAGAGAGTATGGGTTTCAAGGAGGCAGTATATTGCTTTCTCAAGTTCTTTTACAAAGCATAAAGAAAAGATACAAGAACTTGAAATACTTATACTACAACCTACAGCCGGCTATACTTTGAAAGCCAGCTGGATACAATTGACTAGACACTAACAAAATCAATTGTAGGATCAAAAGGCATATCTGCCTTTTGACCTTGTGACTATGACATGCCATAGCTCACATCCTTATACAATACAAAAAGAATAAAGTACATAAAGTGGAAAGTTGAATACTCAAGACCTCAATGTACAGTTACCAAAAGCAAGGCCCTTTTCACCAACTCATGTAAGTTGGTGACTTTACAGAGATGCAGCGGAAAAGGTGCTTTATGGAACAGTACATCAGATAAAGCATGTGTACAAAAAGTCTTCGGAAGAAATCTGTCTTCATAGGTTGAAGCTTCGGAAGACTTTGTCTCTGAAGCTTCGGAAGACTTCATGTTTGGCTTCGGAAGATATTGGTCTTGGCTTCGGAAGATTTTACACTTAGAGTATTTTCTAATGCTTTGTGTAAAACTTCCGAAGCATTCTTCACTTCAGTACTTAGTGCATGTTGCTGAGACACTTAGGCTGTTTTGGGTTGCATCAGACTTCAGGAATCCTTACAAACTCCCCCTAGGCTGATGCTACCAAAACACTTGGAAGATCTTCAAATGTTGGTAGTCTTCAGTACAATCAGGACCATTCCTTTCTTCATGAGATGGTCAGGATCATCAAGACTTTCATAGTATCTTCTCATCTCAAAGAGATCATGCAGAGGTAAGTTGATTATGTCTTGCCATGAGTAGACATTCTCAACACCTTGATCTCTGATAACAGTCCATCTCTCTGGATTGGTAGAGTAAGTCCAGGACAAGATGGGTGTCTCACTAGTTAGAGGAGCCACTTGAATAGGAGTTGATTGGGCTGCCTCATCATGCACTTCCTCAGGTTGATCTGATTCAGCCTGAGGTGCAGAGGTAGATGACTTTGGCTTCTTCTTCTTAGTCTTTGGTTTAGAAGCCATCCTCTTCTTCCTCTTGGATGTCTTTAACTGAGAAGACTGGTCTGCAGCACCATGTTGATCATCAGTGTCTTTCTCAGTTGGGTGTTCCTCCCTCACAGGTTCAGAAGGAGAGGGAGTTTGACCCTGCCTAGGATCAGAAGATGAAGCTTGCTGAGGCTCAGCTGGAGGTGCTGGTTGAGGTGTCTCTGGTTGTTCAAACTTGACCTCCACTTCAGGTGGGACTTGACTTGGAAAGAGTGCAAGTCAATGAGTTCTCCACTTTTAATCTTCTGCTTGATCACCCTAATATGCTCATCCATGGTGGATAGAGACATGGGGCCAAGTCTCCTTCCGGAGAATCCATACAGCTTCAAGAAGCTCACCATTCTTTGTCTGTCAGCAGACTTCTTTGCATTCTTTTGAATGATGGCCCTTGACTTTGCAGCTTCTTCCCTTAGTTTCCTTTTGGTTGTCTTTCTTTCCTTGACTAACTCAAGCTCAAGTTGCTTTAGATACTCGAACTCAATGAAGTCATAGGACAAAGGGAGAAGTGCATCTGCCTGATAGAAGCCTGTGGCACTCAGGTAGTTGATCATCTTGATCCTATCTTCCTCTTTATCTACCTGAGGTTCTTGTGGAGCCACATCTTCCTGTGCAGGACTTTCTTGAACTGGTGAGAGAGTAGGAGCATGCTTGTAAAGTCTTTTCTGTCTCTTCTCCTCTTTGAGTTGGAGAAGTATCATTGCATCTCTTTCTCCTTCAACTCTCTTGACACTCCTCTGTCAGCCAGTTCATTTAGTTCTTCTAAGGGGAGGGAGATGATCTCATCAATGTCATAGTTCCTGGTCTGTAAGTAGGTAATCCTGACTGCCCTTAACTCATCATCTTGAGTATTTGGTCTGGGAGCAGCCCTGATTGCAGCTTGCATGAAGCTAGATGACCCAGTGGAACTTTCTCCCCTTAGTCTCCTTTTCCTCTCTCTCTCTTCCTCCTCAATTTCCTCAGGAGTCATTATCCTTTTCCCTTTGTCACCAACAGACCTTTGTGACTCAGGGTGGATTGAGGCTTGGCCTTCATTGCTTGGAGTAGCTTCCATGCTCTGGCCAGAGAGAGGCTGAGAAACACCTTCACCAGCAGGTGTCTCAGATGGAGTTTGGACCTCAGCAGCAGTTGTTGATGATGAGACAGGGGTCTCAGGTTCTGTCACTGGGCCTTCAGTCAAGGTTTCCCCTATGAAACTAATCTTAGGGTCCACCTCAACATCCAGTTGACCGATGACATTGCCTGATTCCCTAAGTCTCCTTCTTAGAGAAACTCTGCAAGGATCCTGTCTTGGATTCTTTGAGCCAGCCTGTCAGCTTGTCTTGAATTGCTTGGATTGACAAGTGGCAAGTTGACTAAATCCAGTCTTTCATAAAAGCTCAGGCTTTGGAATTGAAAAACTTCTTGTTGGCCTTGAACTCTTTGAAGTATGAGGGCTCTTCTGTCATCATCATACCTCCACCTTATGATGTGATTGCCAGTTCCTAGTGGTGGAGATGAGACAGCCCTTGGTATGCCTTCCTCAAAGAGACTCCTGATGAGAGAGTCTATAGAGTCCACATTAATGTGAACTTGAGGAAGTTGCTGAGAATGCACAACAGCAAGTGAGGATGGTGAGTCCTCTATGTCCATTCTCTCTGAAGAACTCCCAGGTTCTGTGGTTGTAACAACTTTCTCCCCCTTTTTGGTAGCATCACCCACTTGCATAGGTGAGCTGGAGGATAAGTCAATCACTTCCACAGGTTCTTGTGTTCCTGGTTGAGCTCTCCTTAAAGGTCTCCCAGCTAGTTTTTCCTGCAGATATGAAATCTGGAGTTGCTGATCATTGACCCTGTTTTGCAGGGTAGTCACCTGAGATTCCAAGTGACTAACCTTAGAGACTAAATAGGTGCATGTTTTTGACAGTTTTTGCACCTTTAGTCTCAAATTCCCCTCATCTTCATCAGAAGATTCATTGGGGGATGAGATGATTGGACCAAAGTCCTCTCTCTCACCACCAGCTTGAGTTTCTTGGCTGCTGGTTTTCCTCTGCTCACTGGCAGCCTCAGTTGAGATGCCAATGGGCTGAGTTGCCATGGTTGAGGTCTTAATGATGTAATCACTTTCAAAAGTGAGAGCCTCTTCCATATGGACATCCTGAACAGGTTCAGAAGTGTCCACCTCAGTAATAGGTGACTGATGGGGGATAGACTGAGGAGAGTCAGAGGTACTCATCTCTCTTTGAGTAGGGGAGGAGAAGAGAGACTCATGGTACTCACTGAATCCTAAGTCTTCATCAGTGTAAAAGGATAGGTTGGGAATTGGTTGGTTGAGATCCAAAGGCTGGGGATGGTAGCTGTCCCCTGAAGGTTGTCCACTTGAGTGTTGAGACTCAGAGTGAAGGCTTAAGGTTGTTGGGCTATTGAGCTCATCAGGGTGAGCTTGAGGAACCTCAGCCCTGATAGGTGAAGTAATGGGAGTGGTTTGCTCCTCAGGAGAAGTGGGAGCTCTAGTGTCCACTTCTTCCTGTAAGGTTGAGTATTTGGGGCCTGCACAGACTCAATAGCCTGAGCAGGGGTTCGTTTGGATTTTCTTTGGTAGGTGAGGGTGATTTCTGGTCTTTTTAATGGTAAGGACAAAAGAGGTGTGGGTTCAACACTAGCTTGTGTTGCTAGGTTGTCACCTTGAGCAATGAGCTCTAACATTTTTGGGACTAGGGCTGTTTCTACCCCAGAGAAGCCTACAGTTGGCTTCTTCATTATTTTAAAGATGCCGGGCTTCATCTGTCCCAATTTAAGAATATTACCTGTTTCCCTCAACTGTGAGCCCAGTTCACAGTTGAGAATGTGTTGAACATATCTAGGAAACATGTAATACTCTAAGGAGTCTAAGTTTGCAAGTAAATTAGTATAACAAATTGTGAATACCTGAACTTGACCCCTGAACCATTCCATGAACTATAAAGGAGAGATCCTCAGGAATCTGGTCCCATCCACCATGCTTGTTTGACAAGCTGTGGATAACCACATGGAGCAGGAATTTCCATTGGGATGAGACCTTCCCTTTCCTAAAGGTCTTTACAGAGAAATCTCCCTCATAGCCCATCTGCTCAAAAGAATGATTAACAGCTTCTTTTGGGAAGGACACCTCACCTTCTTCATCATCCAGCTGTAGATGTTGGTTAATGATGGCCGGAGTGATGAAGATTGTCCTCCCTTGCACTGTGGCAGACAGTGCCTTCTCCCCATCCATAATGACCTCTTGGCAGGTCTTCCAGAATTCAAGCAAGTGATCCTCATATAGAGTAGGATCAATGGTCAGGGAGGTGAAATAATTTGACAGAGTCAAGAATTGGCAAATCTCTGAGAAACTTGCATCTTTCTCAGAGCTTAACAGAGCAACTTGATTATGTTGCCTGTGTAGTTGCATGGAGAAATCAGGGTTGTTTCTGCGGTTAAGGTTGGCCATTTCAGAAGCTTAAGGGTGAAGAAAGGTAGAAAGCAAAGGCGGTTTAGAGAATTAGGTTAGAGAAACAGTAGAATTGAGGAAGATAGTGGGAAAGAGGGGGAACCGTTGGGTATTTATATGAAAAGGGATTTGAACCAAAGTTAATGAAAGAGGATAAACTTTGAAATCCGAAAGTCGGTCCCACCTCTGAAAAGGTAGTTTACTTTTGCTCAAAAAGTAGTTTTCTTGGAATTCGAAAAGCTTCCGAAGTTTATTTGTCTTCGGAAGTTTTGATTGAAAAAGCTTCCGAAGCTAAAATGGCTTCGGAAGATTTTCCTGAGAGTCTTGAAGATTTATGCTTCGGAAGAGAAATAAACCCTTGAATGCTTTGTATGAAAATAAACAAAGCTTCCGAAGGTTAATTTTGCTTCGGAAGAAAAGGTCCTTAAAAATAAATAAGTGTCTGAGATAAGAATTTTAAGCTTCGGAAGATGAATTTGACTTCTTCCGAAGGTAAAATCTCTTAGACAGTTATTTATTTTGAAGACATGTTTTTCTTCCGAAGATAAAATTTTATCTTCCGAAGTATCAAAAATTTTCAAGAATCTAAGGAAAGTCTTCAAAAAGAATTTTACATCCAAAGAAAACATGAGCTTATGAAAGTGATGAACTAGACAACTTAGGACACACATATTTTAAGAAGAAATAATTAGAATTAGTTTTAATAAAAAGTCTACTCAAAGTTAATCATCCCAATAGCTGATATCAGATACTTAAATCTCTGTTCATCAAAAGCTTTGTGAACAGATCAGCATATTGTTCATCTGTATGAACTTTGACTAGTTTAATTAATCCTTTTTCATAGTTATCTCTTATTAAATGATACCTGATGTTGATGTGTTTGGTCCTTGAGTGCTGCACAGGGTTCTCAGTGATAGAGATAGCACTATTGTTGTCTATGTGGATAGGAGTCTCTTTGAAGTTAAATCCATAGTCCAGCATCTGATTTTGAATCCAAAGCACTTGAGCACAGCAGCTTGCAGCAGCAATGTATTCAGCCTCAGCAGTTGATGCAGACACACAGGATTGTTTCTTGCATTGCCATGAGACCACCCTTCCACCAAGGAATTGACATCCCCCAGATGTAGACTTTGCAGTCATATTGCAACCACCATAATCACTATCTGTATAGGCATACAGATTGAAATTTGGATTCTTTGGATACCATAGACCAAGTGTTGAAGCACCTTTGAGGTATCTTAAAATCCTTTTCACAGTGATTAAGTGAGACATCTTAGGGTTGGCTTGATATCTTGCACAAATACATGTAGCAAACATGATATCAGGCCTGCTAGCTGTAAGATACATAAGAGACCCAATCATAGCCCTGTATAAGTGTTCATCTACACACTCCCCCTCAAGATCTGGACCAAGGGAGTGGTTTCTGGCTATGGGTGTCTTAGCAATCTTACAATCAGTCATATTGAACCTCTTGAGTATGTCTTGAACATACTTTGACTGACTTATGAAGATGCCATCTTCAACCTGCTTCACTTGAATTCCCAGAAAGAAGTTGAGTTCTCCCATTGAACTCATCTCAAATCTGTCTTTCATCAGCTTCTCAAAGTCTTTGCAGAGCTTTGGATTAGTTGAACCAAAGATGATGTCATCAACATATACTTGAACCAGCAATAAGTCATTTCCCTGTCCTTTGATGAAGAGAGTTCCATCTATAGTACCTCTTCTGTATCCATGCTTACAAAGATACTCAGATAGTGTCTCATACCACTTCCTGGGTGCCTGATGCAGCCCATAAAGAGCTTTGTCAAGCTTGCAGACATAATCAGGATGATCAGGGTCTACAAAACCAGGTGGCTGTTTGACATAAACCTCCTCATCAATCACTCCATATAAGAAAGCACACTTTACATCAAGTTGGTAGACCTTGAAGTTCTTGGATGCAGCAAATGCCAGGAATATCCTAACAGCTTCTAGTCTTGCTACAGGAGCAAAGACATCAGTGTAGTCAATCCCTTCTTCTTGTGTGTATCCTTGAACAACTAGTCTTGCCTTGTTCTTGATGATGATTCCTCTATCATCCTTCTTGTTTCTAAAAACCCATTTGGTTCCAATGGTAGTCTTCCCATGAGGAAGAGGACAAAGGTTCCAAACTTTCTGCCTTTTGAATTGAAGCAGCTCTTGTTGCATAGCTTCAACCCAACTTCCATCCTTTAGAGCTTCATCAACTTTCTTGGGCTCTATCTGAGATAAGAAACAAGAGTGAAGACAAACATTTGCTTCATGGGTTTGTCCTCTTGTTCTTACCCCTGTGACAACATCTCCAATGATGTTTGTGGTGGGGTGAGACTTGTGGATCCTTAGCTGAGGGATCACAGCAAGTTGTTGAGAAAGATCTAAATTTGAGAAATTTAAATCTGGTCTTGAAGATTCACCCTCCACATTATCACACTTATCAAGATTAACTTGATCCAATGAGTGTGAGACATCATTGATGTTGTCATCTATGGTATGGTTATTAGCATCAAGAAATTCCTGATCACTATCACCATCACCATTGTTGTCTTCTACAAGTGAGGTGTCTTTATCTGGTTGAGAGGCCTCTGAGCTGGAATTTGAAGGCATGCCAGATGTATCAGCTGAATTTGTCATTGTTGTGCTGATAGAAACCTCATTTGCTGAAGTAGTTCCAACTGGAGCTGAAGATGTATGAGTTGAAGGTCTTCCTAGCTCAAATCTTGGATCAGGATCACCTGTATTTAGATTTTCTGCAGATCCTGAAACATGCTCACAAGATTTGTTAAAACAGTTGGTAACTAAATCAAGATCAAACAGCCAATCCGGACCAGAACCAGCCACACAAGGAGTGTGCTCATTGAAAGTCACATTGGCTGACTCCTCAACAATTCTAGTTCTGAGATTGTATACTCTATAAGCTTTAGCTTGAGAAGAGTATCCAATGAAATGTCCATCATCTGATTTCTCAGCAAACTTGGCAATTTGATCTTTGGTATTCAAGATGGTGCAGGGACATCCAAATGACCTGAGAAAACCAATGAAAGGTTTCCTCTTGTGCCAAAGTTCATAAGGAGTCTTACCATGTGTCTTAACTACTAAAACTCTGTTTTGCACATAGCAAGCAGTATTGACTGCCTCTGCCCAGAAGGTGATAGGCAGTTTAGAGTCAGACAACATAGTTCTTGCAGCTTCAATAAGTGTCCTGTTTCTCCTCTCAGCAACTCCGTTTTGCTGAGGAGTCCTGGGAGCACTATATTGTCTTGTAATACCTTTTTCATCACAAAATGCATCAAGGATTTGGTTCTTGAATTCAGTTCCTGATCACATCTTATGGTTTTGACCTTGTGATCACATTGATTCTCAACTTTTAAGATGAAATTCTTCAGAATCTCAGGGGTTTCATCCTTAGTTCTAAGGAAGAAGACCCAAGTGAATCTTGTAAAATCATCTGTGATCACCAGACAGTAAGAGGTCCTTCCTAAACTCATTACACTGGTGGGGCCAAAGAGATCCATATGTAACAAGTGTAGGGGAGTAGTGATGGAGTTCTTTTCCTTAGGCTTGTGAGATACCTTGTGTTGCTTCCCTTTCAGGCATGCAACACAATGATCATCACTTGTAAACTCTTTCTTTGGCATTCCAGTTACCAGATCATGTTTAATTAATTTATTCATGTTCTTAAAGTTTACATGGCACATTCTTTTATGCCATAGGAAAGACTCATCACTATTTGCTTTAGATAGAAAGCATGAAACTTCTCCTGAGGGAGATGTTTCTTGCAAATCCATCTTGTACATGTTCCCTTTCCTGGGGGCTCTGAGCAGGATATGCTCATGAGGAATGACCACACCAGGCTTGAGAACAATGCACTCATGCTCAGTAAAGAGCATGTTATGACTCTGATCACAAAATTGGGATACACTCAGAAGATTGTACCCAAGCTCCTTAACAAAGTTTACCTTCTCAATGCTGAGCTTACCATTTGTGACCTTGCCCCTTCCAGAAATGTAACCACCTTCATCTCCTCCAAAAGCAACTGGTCCTCCATCAATTCTCTCAAAATTATGGAGTAGAGACCTATTGCCTGTCATGTGCCTGGAACAGCCACTGTCAATTATCCAGACATTCCTGTTTGTCTTGAGCTGTTCCTGCACAAAGAAAATGATTAGTTACATTTGGAAACCCAAGCCTTACTTGTCTTGGGCTCATTAATAGTAATAGAAGGTAATGCAACAGTAATAGATCCTATGGTTGTACTATGGGGATCTTCAGCTGTTGTTGATGGAGAAACCTCAGTCATTTGGTCTTTCTTAGACTTCCACACCACCTTTGGAGTCTTGGACTTGACCTTCAAAACCTTAGAAGCTTTTGGAACTTCACAAGTTTTGATGACTGATCCTTCGGAAGAATCTACAGTCACTGCAGCAGACTTTAGTGCTTCGGAAGAACTCCTTTCTTCCGAGACCAACTTTGCTTCCGAAGGTAATTTTCCATTTACCTTCTTCTTTGATTTGGAGCTTCCGAAGGAAACAGACTTTCCTTCCGAAGCTTGAGACTTCTTGAGACTCTTTGAAGTCTTTGTTTTAGTCATGTGGACAGTACTTTTAGGATTGTATGGGCAATCCTTAGCAATGTGAGAAGTACTTTCACACATAACACACAACATTTTCTTCTTCAAAGAAGTCTCCCTTTGAGAGCAAGACTGGCTTTGGTCACATCCCTTCTCCACCTTCATCTTGGTAGATGCTGAGACAGTTCCTTTGGGCTGTGAACTGTTCTTGGAGTTTGATGGTCCAGGCTGTGCAGCAGTGGTACACAGCAGCTCAGTCTTCTTCTTGGCACTGAGATGATTTGAACAAGAACCATGACTCTTAGCTGAGGAGTCTTGGTTGATGTCTTCAGTCCTTACTACTTTGAAACCTGCAGAGATAAAAACTTGTTTCTGCTTAGCATCAAAAGTAGCCTTGATTTCTTGAGCCTTCTTTGCCTTCCTTTTGCTCTTCCTGATCAAGTTCTTTCTTTTGGACTTGGTCATCACAGTTGATTTCTTCTCCTCAGAAGGATAGTGGCCCTTGGAAGAATCCTCTTCTTCACTCTTCTCAGAGGAATTCTTCACTATCACTTCTTCATCATCCTCACTTACAGGATCTATGAGAGGAAGCTCATCTTCACAAGTTCCACACCTAGGAGATCTTACAGACAAGATTGTGTGTGGAGGAGCTATCTCATTTGATCCCAGTCCCTGTCTATTTTGATAACAAACCTTGTTGTGCAGGGATGAGGATATCATGTTCTTGAAGGTCTCTTCTTCAAGAACACTCTTCTCTGCCTTGGCTTTGCTGATCACAAGCTCAGCCTGGCACTCAGTTAACTTAGTGATGAGATCTTGGATCTGAGTTCTGAAATCTGTATGTTCATGTTTTAGTACTGAAATGGTTTTCTCCAAGTCCTCTATCTTTAACTTGTAATCATTTTCAGACTTTCTAAAATCAGATTTTAATATGTTTAATGACTCAAGATCAGATCTCATCTCTAGGTTATAGGACCTGTATCTATTTACTTTAGCAATGCATTCAGGGGAGCAAAGATGTTCCAATACCTTGGCTTCATCATGGTCAGCCATCAGTGCTTGGTTTGGAGAAGCATCCTCCACCTGAAAACTCCAGTCAAAGCCTCCTTCTTCAACAGCAACAGCAGCATGTTGCTTTGTCTTCTCAGCCTGAGGAGCTTTGTCAGTAAAGTTTGGTCTGGGTTGTGTTTGGCCCCCATTTGCTTTAGGTGCCTTACACTCCCTGGCAAAGTGACCCATAAGGTTACAGTTGTAACACTTAACTTTGCTTTTATCCAGCCCAAACTTACTACTGGTAGCATTGCTTGGAAATCTTCTTCCTGTCCTCTTGTAGAACTTCTTGGCTCTGTGAGTGAGGAGAGCCATCTGCTGAACTATCTCCATGTATTCCAGGTCATCTGGATGGATACAGTCCAGGTCTTCAAGAGTGAAGAGATAATTCCCACAGCTTTCATCTGCAGACACAAAGGCTTGAGAAGAACTTGTCTCTTGGAATGGGCTTCCTTGAGTAAAGTTCTCCCTTGGTGTCTCCGGGAAGGTGATGAAAGGACCCTTTTGTGAGTTGTCAGGGTAGCATAAGAGATGATGCTGGGGTTCTATGCTGTCCCTTTCAACCACATGAAGGGCTGAACCCATTTGATTGTTGGAGTTGCCAGATGAACCTTGCATGTTCATCTCCATCTGGTATCCACTGAGAATCCCATACAACTCTGTAAGAGTAAGAGTCTTAAGGTTCTCAGTCCTCTTGATCACCACACAATAGTGTGTCCATTGCCTAGGAAGTGAGGACATGAACTTCCTTACAATGTCCCTGTTCTCAAGAGGAACTCCTCCATCCACTAGGGTATCCACAATCTCAACATACCTGAAGTATTGTTGGGTCATGGTCTCACCTGCTTTGAAGGTGAAATTTTCAAACTGCTGCTTCAGAAGATCTTTCTTGTTCTCCTTGGCTTCAGAGGAGCCTTCATACATCAGCTTCAGTGCATCCCACAGCTGTTTGGCTGTCTTGCACTTCTTAAAACCTCTGTATACAGAGTTTGGGAGAGCAGTCTGAAGAGCAGTCATGGCCTTCCTGTCAATCTCTACTCTTTTTCTATCTTCATCTGAGTAGTTGGCCACATCTTTAGGAATCATACCAGCACCAGTAGCAGAGGGGGTGCTGGGTATGAAAGGTCCATTCTCAACAGATTCCCACATTCTTGAATCAAGAGACCTGATGAAGCCTTCCATCCTCATGCACCAGGTGTCAAAATCATCAAGAGTGATCAGTGGGGATTTGTTCATGGTTCCAGTCTCCATATCAGTCTTTGAGATGGAAGCCATTTGAAGAGTTTAGCTTTTGTGTGTGTGAGGGATCTTAAGATGGTTAGATCTTATATCAAGAGCCTGGAATGCTCTGATACCAATTGCAGGACCGTTTAAGGGCTTAAGCACAATTACAACACAACAACACAATGAGGAGATTAACTAAGCTCTAATCAAACAGTGAACTGGGATAACCAAAGGTGATACAAAGAACACAAGTAAAGCAAGAGACAGAACAAGAGAGTATGGGTTTCAAGGAGGCAGTATATTGCTTTCTCAAGTTCTTTTTACAAAGCATAAAGAAAAGATACAAGAACTTGAAATACTTATACTACAACCTACAGCCGGCTATACTTTGAAAGCCAGCTGGATACAATTGACTAGACACTAACAAAATCAATTGTAGGATCAAAAGGCATATCTGCCTTTTGACCTTGTGACTATGACATGCCATAGCTCACATCCTTATACAATACAAAAAGGATAAAGTACATAAAGTGGAAAGTTGAATACTCAAGACCTCAATGTACAGTTACCAAAAGCAAGGCCCTTTTCACCAACTCATGTAAGTTGGTGACTTTACAGAGATGCAGCGGAAAAGGTGCTTTATGGAACAGTACATCAGATAAAGCATGTATACAAAAAGTCTTCGGAAGAAATCTGTCTTCATGGGTTGAAGCTTCGGAAGACTTTGTCTCTGAAGCTTCGGAAGACTTCATGTTTGGCTTCGGAAGATATTGGTCTTGGCTTCGGAAGATTTTACACTTAGAGTATTTTCTAATGCTTTGTGTAAAACTTCCGAAGCATTCTTCACTTCAGTACTTAGTGCATGTTGCTGAGACACTTAGGCTGTTTTGGGTTGCATCAGACTTCAGGAATCCTTACAGGAAGTGCAATTCCTTGGACACATAGTTAACCAAGAAGGTATATAAGTAGATCTAGCAAAAATAGAGGCTGTTAAGAAATGGGAAGATCCTAAAACACCAATAGAAGTACGCCAATTCTTAGGACTAGCCGGATATTATAGGAGATTCACTGAAAATTTTTCAAGAATAGCTCAGCCCCTGACTGATTTAACTCAAAAGGATAAACCATACATTTGGGGAGAAAAGCAAAAGGCTGCATTCGAACTCTTAAAAAGTAAATTATGTAGTCCACCTATCTTGTCATTACCAGAAGGGACTGATGATTTTATAGTATATTGTGACGCGTCTCATCAAGGATTTGAATGCGTATTAATGCAACGGAGTAAAGTAATTACCTATGCCTCCAGACAACTTAGGGGAAGTGAAAAGAATTACACTACTCATGATTTGGAATTAGGAGCAGTAGTATTTGCACTAAAGATCTGAAGACATTATCTGTATGGGACAAAATGTACAATATATACAGACCATAAGAGTTTACAACACATATTTGATCAGAAAATGCTAAATATGAGACAAAGAAGATGGATAGAACTATTAAGTGATTATGACTGTGAAATCAAATACCATCCGGGTAAAGCAAATGTAGTAGCAGATGCATTAAGTAGGAAAGATAGAGTTAAACCATTACGGGTACGTGCCATGAGAATGGAACTACAATCAGATCTGTTAAATCAAATATGGGAGGCCCAACAAAAAGATAAGCTGGAGATGAAAGGACAAATAAAAGATTTGGAAGAAGGTGCAAATGGAATTTTAAAGTTCAAGGGAAGAACATAGATACCCGATAATGATATACTTAGAAGAATCATACTACAAGAGGCACATAAATCAAAATATTCCGTACTTCCAGGAAATAACAAAATGTATAAGGATTTCAAAACCATTACTGGTGGCCTGGCATGAAGAGATCAGTCGGAGTATTTGTAGAAAAATGTGATACATGTTCAAGAATTAAAGCTGAATACCAAAAACCTTCAGGATATCTGCAACAACCCGAGATTCCAGAATGGAAATGGGACCAGATCACCATGGATTTTGTAACTAAACTACCAAGAACCTCAAGTGGGTATGACACAATTTGGGTTATAATAGATAGATTAACTAAATCAGCACACTTCTTGCCGATTAGAGAAGATTATAAAATGGAGAAATTAGAAAGAAAGAATTTACGTGTGGGAAATTGTGTCTAGACATGGAATACCCATCTCAATTATATCCGACAGAGACAGTAGATTCATATATAGGTTTAGGCAAACCCTACAAAAAGCTTTAGGAACCCAAATAAACCGTAGTACAGCATACCATCCGCAAACAGATGGACAAAGTGAAAAGACAATTCAAACATTAGAAGATATGTTACGTGCTTGTGCATTGGATTTTGGTGGCAATTGGGATGTACATCTACCTTTGATAGAGTTTTCTTATAATAATAGCTATCATTCCAGTATTGGAACAGCCCATTTGAAGCCTTGTATGGAAGAAAATGTAGATCACCACTTTGTTGGAATGAAGTAGGAGATAGGCAACTTATAGGCCCTGACCTAATTCAAGAAACATCTAACAAGATCAAGGAAATAAAAAATAAATTGGAGGCAGCACGTGATCGACAGAAAAGTTATGCTGATAAAAGAAGAAAGCCACTAGAATTCCAAGTTGGAGATAAGGTTTATCTGAAAATATCACCCACAAAAGGAATCATTCGATTTGGGAAAAGGAATAAGTTAAACCCTAGGTACGTTGGACCATTTGAAATCATTGACAAAGTTCGCCCAGTTGCGTGTAAGCTAAATTTACCCCAAGAATTAAGAGAAGTACACAACACTTTTCATGTGTCCAATCTAAAGAAATGTCTAGCAGATGAGGCATTAAAAATTCCAGTTCAAGAAATAAGGGTAGACAAGAAGCTCCATTTTATGGAAGAACCAATAGCCGTATTAAATGAAAAGGCTAAGAAGGAGTAAAATTTCCATAGTGAAAAGTGGAACGCTAAGAGAGGACCAAAATATACGTGGGAAAGAGAAGATGAAATCAGAAGAAAGTATCCCCATCTATTTTAAGTCAGTGATAGATAAGTTCCTCTCAACTTTAGGTATTACTCTCCAAATAAATTTCGGGACGAAATTATTTTTACGAGGGGAGAATGTGACAACCCTAAAATATAGGATTTTATACGTTAATATTCTTAAACCATTATATATATATATTACTCTATATTAGGGTAACTTGTTATAAATTATATATGTTTATATGAATATATATATATATATGATGTACGTATGCATGCTTGCATGCATGCATAAAATTTACGTATGCATGTATTTATATGTATGAGTTTTTGGTGTCAAACATTATTTGATCACCCATCTCATTATGAAATACCCAACATACACCAAAGTTAATCAAATACAACCCAATCAAACACCACCATATAATACAATATCAAAGAAAACTTGGCATCAAAACAAAACTAAACAAATCTTATACACTTAAACCTCAAACTTAAGCACTATTTAAACTCAAGTTTCGGTTCATTGGAAACCACTAAACCACCCGATTAGCAATCTAAACATTAGTAAACCTTGTAATTATGACTTGATAAGTCATGTATCCTCTTGAAGTGCCACCTAGCTCCACCATGACACCAACCCACCCCCTTACACCGCCACCTACTCGGATCATCACTCAAACCGCCACCTTAACACCCTATGGAGTCCAACTAATGCAAGCTATGTTGCCAAATCACTACCCTAAGCATAGAACTCATCATGACTAACCCTTTTGATTTAACATTCAAGATCTTCATGAATCTTATAAACATATCAAACTTGTTTAAAAATTAGTAAGGAGGTTTTATGAACCTAAAATAAATAAGTAAATCTTGACAATCAAAAGTTATATAAAAATTATCAACAAAGGGTTAAAAAATTTATGTGTAACTTGTTAAATTCAGTTTATTATGTTATTAACTATGATTGTGGGAGCAAACATTGAAGATATGTTTAGCATATTAAGAAATATAGTTCTGCAAATTTTGATACCATTTCTATAAGTAAAATAATTTATATAAATATCTAAGTATTTAAAAGAAAAATTCATGCTGGAAGAACCGACCCTGGCAAAAGTGTAGAAAAATTATATATTGATTATTACAATTTATTAGACTTACATAAAAAGTTTCGTGACCTAACTCAAAAATATGCCTAAGTTATGAATTTTTTAATGGTTCTGCTAACTAAAAATCGGGAAAAATAATTAAACTATGAAATAAATTATGAAAAGTTTACAGAAAATGTGAACATTAGAACAGAACAGTGTGTATAAAAATAGGAATTTTTGGACATATTGTGATATTTTTACTGAATTTTGGTAAAATGATAAAAATCATGAAAATTGACTCTGCCATGATTTAGGATTTGAGAAAATTTTGAGAATCTGTAAAAGTTGTTGCAAGTTTTCTGACTAAATTTGAGAATTCTTAGAGGCCCGAAGGTATTTTTGATAAATTATTCAAATAATATTAAAATTATAGGAAATAAACTATAAATAATAAGAGAATAAAATTAATATATAAAATTTGAACATTATTTTACTATTTCGGTTATTTCCCTTTCTTAACTTTAATTATGCTTTGTCTACCCACTACTGTAAAAAATTTCGGATGTATTACCTTAATATAATTGTGAAATAAATTTTATAATTTGAGGTGCTAAAAATATTAAAGAAAAGATATTTTCTAAACTATAAATATTTTTGTATAGGTTAACATTGGAGTAAGAGATGAGATTCATAGCCTCATTTTATTTTTATAAACTTTGGGGGGGAAAAGCATACTGTTTTATGAATTGATGCATTACTAAGATTTTTTGAGACATACTGTTATTTATGTTACAAACCATTAATTCGGATGTGGAACCGTTAGATAATATTGGTAGCGCTACTTAGGAAAATATTTCCTGCACCAACAGGATGAGTGTTGTGATGCTATATTATCTGATTTATGAATATGTTGTATGACAGTTATGGATGATCTGATTATTAAGTAAGGTTTGGTTGTATTGATGCATCAATAATATTTTGTTAAGTTAAACCTGTGAACTCATCAACTTTATGTGACTAGTTTGAGTATGCGTTTTCAGGAATTCATCATGACTAACAGCTTAATGTTCTCTTTTGATGTGTATAGGCTGCTGGGAGAGAGATAATGGGGGAAGTCTGTGTGAATCTAACTGTGAATATGTATGATCTCAGCCTATCGGTGGACGAGCATTTCCACCGTTACTGAAGATGTAGCAGTTAGAGAATATGTTGTAATAGGATTATATTGATCAAATTTGACTATTATTGATTTGATGTAATCCTAACTCTAATATTATCTTATGAATTATGTTATGTTTGTCTTATGCTGTTGTGCTATCTGTTAAAATTTGTAAATCAATGAGTTTTGAACAGACAAGTTACACCCTAAGCATCTCACGCTTCCGCCGGGATGTGACATGGAGCGTTAGTAGGACCGAATGGCCTTACCAAGAATTCTTATGAGCCATACCTTGTGATGCAGGTTGTCTTGGCTTCATCTCCTTCAAACAATTTCAACTAATAGTATCCCTTATCGAGTATTAACTTTGAAAAGTATTTCACCCCTCCGAGTTGATCAAACAAGTCTGCGATTAGCGGAATCGGGTACTTGTTTTTCACCGTGATCTTGTTTAGTGTCCGGTAATCGATGCACATGCGAAGTGGCCCATCTTTCTTTTTCTGGAATAGTGCCGGTACACCATATGGGGCTTTAGAAGGATGGATATATCTGGAATCCAACAACTCCTTTAGTTGTTTTCTTAGCTCCTCTAGTTCTGGTGGAGACATGCGATACGGGGCCTTTGCGGGGGCTTGGATCCTGGTTCCAAAACGATCTTGTGGTCTACTTCTCTTCATGGAGGGAGTTTCTTGGGTAACTCGGCTGACATGACATCCTTGTACTCCTCTAGTACGCGGCTAACTTGCTTTGGTACTGTGTATGTGGCTGTTTCTCCATCATCACCTCTAGTTACCGCCAAGTAACATGGTTCTTTTTTGTTGTATCCTTTCTTGAATTGTATGGCAGAAAGGATCTTTGGCCCAATCCTTGTTCTACGCTCCGTGCTCACCATGCACATCTTTCCTTCATCGAGGATACAAAGAGAATTAGCAAATGGCACGGGGAAAACACGTACCTATCAAAGAACTCCATGCCAACAATGACTTTGAAGTCATCCATTTCCACTACAGAGAAGTTAATGGCTCATGACCATTCTCTGATATGTGGTTGGACCTCCTTTGCCTCCTCATGTATTGGTTTGGCACTTGCATTCACAGTTTTTTCATGGCCCTGCTCCCTTTTACATATTTCATACCTAGTCGTTTGGCTTCGTTAACAGAGATGAAATTATGGGAAGAACCCGTGTCTAAAAGAGCTCGTAATCGGTTCCCTTGGATGGTGGCCTGGACAAATTGCAATCCTTTGTTTGGTACTCGCCGCACTTCCACTGTGGCTTTGATTGCACTATGTACTTGCATCGATCCCATGCAAGCGTCTCCTTCGTGGGAATTTTCTTCCCTTGCAATCATTGCGTGTAGGCTAGGCCTATTTGGGCAGTCCCGGGCTTGGTGTGAACCTTCACAAATAAAGCACTTATAGTCCTTGTTGAACGACTTCTTTTCCTTGGATATTCATGGTGATAGTGGCTTACGTGCAGTGTTTTCCTTGAATGAAGCTAGTTTGTCTCCCCCACCTTTCTCATGGCTAGGTCTTCGATCCTTTGTTCGTGACTCTCTTCGGCTATAATCAAACCTTCGACTATAGCGATAGCCGAAGATAGGTCTTGAACGCCATGTCGTTCAAGCTCGGTCTTGGCCCACACTTGTAAGCCATCAAGAAAGTAAAAGAGGGAGTCTTTGTCCGACATATCCGGAATTTCAAGGACGAGTGTGGTAAATTCTTTGATGTAGTCCTTGATAGAGCCGGTTTGTTTAAGCTTGCGTAACCGGTTCCTAGCCTCATTTTCAACATTTTCCGGATAAAACTGCTTCTTAATTTCCTTAATGAAATCAGCCCAGGTGTTTAAGATGCACGTACCTTTTTCCATTTCGCCATGTTTACCACAGACCTGCTGTATCTTTCAAGTATAGGGTGGTTGTCTTGATCTTTTTAGCATCATCATGAATGCCTACACATCGAAGTATCAGTGCATCTCCCAAAGAAAGTCATCAACAGCCCTTGCCTCTCGTTTGCCAACGAAGGGTGTTGGTTTTAGGACTTTAATCCTCAGTGTGAAGTTGATAATGCTCCCTCCTAACATGATCATGGCTTTATTACATTCATTGACCTTGGATTCTAGCCCTAAAACGCTACAATGCATGTCCACGGAAAGTTCGTCCATGTCTTTTCGCAACTTGACAATTGCTTACCGGGTAGCCTCTTTGATTGCATCATTTACCATCAACTATACCTCACTACGAAGTACCTCGATATTGCAGCCTTTAGGTCATCTCTTAAGTCACTGAAATCAGTTTCCAGCCCATCTAATCGTTGGAAAGCATTGTCAACATGAGTCCCTCTACCAATAATTGCAGCCTCCACTTCAGCAACTCGTTTGTCGAAGGTCTTGTCCTTTGACACCCCACGACTCTTCTTGTTTCATGGGAAGTTCCTTCTCAACCCCGATTTTCTTCTCCTCTAGCAGCGCTTGTGACCACAATCTTCTCCGATTCAACCTCCATCCCTGTGAATCAATGGGCTCTGATACCACTTGTCACGGAGTGATTCCCAAACTCTCGTGCGACACTTAGTCACCATACTAAGTCAGCCTTGATCTCAACTAGATCAACAAGTTTGCAACGATTCAACGACTCATAGAGATTGTGCGAACGATCACGAGAAAGCTTGAAAGAAAGATCACTTGTATTACTTGAGAAGCTTGGTTACAAGGAAGCTTTGATTACAACACTTTGTGATGTGATCTTCAAATGATCCATCACCTTCTATTTATACTTGTGGTCTAAGTCTAGAAATCTCTAATCTAGATTTTTCTAATATAAATATCTAAGATATTTACTAATCTAAATATCTTAGATGTTAACTAATCTAAAATATCTAAGATACTAACTAATCTAATATCTAGATATTTCTTTACTTATTATCTAGATATTTTACGTTGTTAATATTTAATTATTCTAGAGATTTCTCAATTCTATGGATCTTGCGAAATGCGGCTGCGATTTCTAGTGTTCGCGAAGAGTTGATCGCCAATGTAAGCGGGGCGTGACAAAGTGCACTCTTGAATAGGGAAGGTGTATAGCAATGTTGTGGTATCTTTGTGTTTTCTGCAAAAGCTCAAGTCTAGGTTTAAGCTTGTCAATTCCTAGTGTCAACATTTCATAGAAGAAGTTATAAAACTCAATCTTTCTTTATTAGAAAAAGAAAAAAAAATAGTCATGAAGATATTAGAATTCATATAACACAATCAATCATGAAAATGAAGGCAAATAGAAAGATGGATAAGCAATCCTTCGTTAAAGCATACATTACCCATTTTTGAAAATTATGTCTCACCGGTCTTTAATTTTACAGAGGAAAGTAAGAAACAAAAACAGAATATACCAAATTAGTAATGAATATAACAAAAAGTAGCAAATTTAAGGATTAGCAAACATACCTGTCCCTTATTTCTGCATCGTCATTATGGCTTTAAGAGAGAACAACATATACCAACAATATGGACCCCATAACCACAAAATTAGCATGTCCCTTTCTATGATCATACTCGAACAAATGAGACTTAGCACTACAAAAGATGAAATCTCTCTTTTGAGTTATATGTCATCACCCTTTCTTCCTAGTTGAGAATAATATTATTCTTAAGCCTTGAAACATAACATAGAGAATTCAACGGGGAAAAAAATTATACCAGTGAATTATTCCACATCAAAACCTAAGTAAACTAAAATCAGAAATAGATGTTCATATAAAAATATAAATAGAGGAATGTACCTTAGCTCTTGAGTTTAGATCAAAAGCGTTGTTCCATATCAAAACGTAAGTAAAACAAAATAACAAATATAAGTCAAAATAAAGATATAAAAAAGGAATGTACCTTTGTTCTTAAGTTGAGATCAAAAGCCCAAAACAAAGATCTTCCAAAACATGTTGAGCAATGGGTCGAATGGGGAGAGCAGTGGGCAAGAGCACTGTACGATAGGCGGAGAGGTGGTGACAGAGGGCGGCGATAGCGGCGATGTAGTGACGGAGGGCGGAGATTAGGACAAAATCGAATGGTTAGAGCCGTGGGTTTAAGGATGCGCAGGGGGGAAATGAGAAATTAGGGCAAAACCGATTTAAAGATGTCCAGGGGAAATTGAAATGGGCACGAATTTTTAAAACATGACACCCAAAAATGCGTGTCATTTTTTCTATAATTTTTTTAAAATACGACATAGTTTTTATGACACGCGAAAATGTGTATCATCTTTCTTTGCACGTCATCTTTTGCACGTCATCTGTTAACTGCTTTGTAACAGTGTTCTTACGAATAACAATAAAAATATATTTTAGTAATAGACCAATAGTAACAAGCAAATTATATTATAGTTGAAAAATAGATAATACCTTGATTTCCTTTTTGTTAGTCCTTAATAATGATGATATAAATTAGCTCCACAAACAAGTATATCAATTATCTTTGTTCCTAAACTTGAACTATGTGGGTAATTACCCTCTCACCAACGCTAAAAGCCTATTCAGAAGCAATCGTTGTTATTAGAATAGTTTAGATATTAGTCGCTATTTTGGAAAAAAATAATATACTTTAGTCTAATCTCCTTCCACTTGCCCAAAACATCAAAACTTACACCTGTCTCGTAAACATGCACTCCATCTAAATAAGAGGCCAATTCTAACTTCATACGTTCAACAGTATCAACACTTCTAATATGTTGAGCATACTTGATAGCAAGCCTTTTCCCTCCCTTTCTAATGTCCTAGGCGAAAGCGGTGCATGTGAAAGCCCAATAGATCCTTTTTTTTCTCTCTCCACTATTAATAGTATTTTTAAGCATTATTTATCATTGTTGTAGCATACATTTTTTATTTCATGTCATGCATTTATTAGACGTATTTTTTTTTATTTTGTGTCATGGTTGTTTTGGTAGAACAAAGTCTACTTTGGATTGATTTTGTTGTTTTATAAGTGAAAGACAGTTGTGAGGGTTGAAAACAAAAAAAATATATATGAAAGCTTTGGAAGAATATTAAAGATTAAGGGTTGATTTGTGAAGACATTAAAATATGAATATAATTCTTAATTTAAGGATTTATCTCTTAAAGATTTAGTTTACTTCAAGTTTTAAAAACTAAATCTTGATAAAAGAATAAATTGGAGATAAAAAGATTATATATAAGATCTTGAGAAAAAAGAAGGTATCTGGAAATCTTTCCCTAAGAGAAGATCGACAGATCGACATAGGCAAGGAGAAAAAATATGTTTTTTTTTCTTAGTTATTTTGTTCAATGAGAAGAACATTAATTGGATTATGTTTGTTTGGTAAGTTTAGTTTATGTTTTATTTTTTATTCGGAGTAATTGATTTAGTCGATATGTCATACTAGAACAATTTTAGGTTTGACATTTGGGTTTGTTTCTTTTATTTTGATTCGTATCTTATGTGAAACAATTATGTGATTGTTTATTTGAATGGTTTGTTTGCATGATTCTTGATCTTAAACCCGGATCTACTCCGGAATTTATTAGCTTGTTAATAAACCTGATCAACTTATTAATTTTTCTAATAAATTCTTCAATTTTAAAACCCTATTCAAGTTTTAATTTTTGAATACAAGAAACAAATAATGTTTTGTGTTTGTCTATGAGCCCAAATTCATTATAGAGTCATTCAATCTAGTTAATCATTTCAAATGGCGTAAGGCAACTCCTAGTTGAGGGTGAGGAACGAGAAGGAGCTCTACCAACGGTTGAGGGTCAAGCAAAGGCCCTCGTTGAGGGCTAAGAGGGTTAGTTGCTCTCTCTTATTTAGAAGGGACGCGATAGGGCTTGCTTGTCTTTCTCTCACACCTCTCTGTCAGAATCATGTTTTGGGAATTTGATGATTTATTATGGCGACTAAAACTTCATCTATCCATATCCAAGTAGCTTCACCCAGTGCCATCCTTAGCAACAATTACCTGCCAACTGAAAATGCATAAAAGTCAGCGTTGTTGAGTGAGTTCTAATTGTATAATAAAAATACTTAACTTTCATTTAAACCTTTCTATACTTCCATTCGCGATCACACATCATACGTACACATAGATAACGTTTGTTATTATCTTCCATCATTATTCGTCATTCGTTGTCATTCATTCTCATTCATATCCTTTCATATCGTACATTTCATACATTCATCATTAACCTTTACTTTCATTCTGGACCAATGCCATATGCTATACCCCGAACATTATGCACGAAGTTGGTTACTGGGCCGAAGTCTATAAATAGACACTAACATTATGCACGAAGCTGACTCCAGTACCTGGGGCAAGCGACAAAGGTCCCATATGTTTGGTCAATCACAAGGATTAGACCCCTGTGTACATCCTCCTGGGTTAGCTAAACCGCACACAGTTGAGCTAACACCCTTCATTAGGTGTGAATCTCCTTACGATTTGCTTGCAAGACTTTTCTTTCATTCTTTCATTCCTTTCATCTTTACGTTCCACTTTTCATTATCATTAACTTACGCTTTGATTACGTAATACTTTACTCATTAACATAATCACATCACGTAAAGCCACGAAATAATACGTAATAAGAAACATTAAGAAAGAGATCATAAACATGCATAACATCATCATACAACATCATACCACCTCATATATCATCCCCGGAAACATTCCAAGTCATAGCCTAAAAATCCCTTTTTCCCAAAAATTCAGAATATTTTCTAAGTCTTTAGGCACATGGGAACTATACAAGCGCATGGCCACTATTCGGGCGCATGGCCTCTTAGGTTCATGGGAACACATAGGCGCATGGGGAAAAACTTGGGCGCATGAGCAGGTTTTGGGCGCATGGGCACTATACAGGCGCATGGCCAACACTTAGGCATTTGGGCAGCTTTCTTGACACATGGCCTGACTTAGGCGCATGGGCACTTGGGCGTTTTGGCAACTTAGGCGCATGGAAACACTTAGGCGCCTGGGCAATATTCAAGGCGCATGGACACTATTGGGGCGCACGAACTTTAGGCGCATGAGCACCTAGGCGCATGGCCAACTGCTTTCTAACTAACATCATTTTCAAAGCCTAAATCATCATTCTAACTTGTTCCAAGCCTAGTTCTAACATACTAAGCATAAAAACAAGCATATAACCATATACATAGCCAAAATCTTCTTAAACATACACCCTCCCAACAGGGCACATACACATACATACGAGTAAACACCCAAATTTTATAAAAACGTTACAGCATGCATTTCCAGCCCCAAAACAAGTTAAAGCATTTATAAACGGAGATCTAGAACTCATCTCTTGCAACTTTTAAGTAAGACCTTTTCAAACCCGAATGCTTATGAGTTCAAACACCTAAAAACACCAAAAACACACAACCGAACACATACAAACACATAAGCACATACCCGAAGGCTGAAAATCAGCCAAGAACAACCCAAAACACTAGAAAACTAACCATAAATCCGACTTCTCTTCTTCTTTTCTTTAAAAATCCGATGTAAAGAATAGTACAGAGGTTATGGGCGGCCATTTCCACCTTTTTGAACATAATTATAATAAACTTTGTCCCTTATGCATTTTTAACCCCTCAACTTGTGTTATTTGGCTTTTCTTTCTTTTTCTTCAATTTTTAAAATTTCTGAGTGTTACAAGCCCAGCCCCCTTATATAGGTTTCGTCCCCGAAATGTGTCATTCCTCGAACAGTCGTGGGTAATGTTGTTTCATGTCTTTCCCAGTCTCCCACGTAGACTCGGATCCCTTTCTATGCTTACACTGAACTCGTACAAAGGGAACCACTTTAGTCTGTAGCCTCTTCTCTTTTTGATCAATGATTGCCACTGGTTGCTCCATATAATTGAGTCGCTCGTCTACCTCAATGTCCTCAAGTGGTATAACCATATCTTTATCGACTAGGCACTTTCTGATATGAGATACATGGAATGTTGGATGAATTCCACTTAACTCATCGGACAACTCTAACATATAGGCCACCTCTCCTACTCAAGCAATGATTCGGAAAGGCTCTATGTACCTCGGGCTCAACTTCCCCGCTTTCTAAACCGAATGAAATGCTTCCAAGGTGAAACCTTCAGCATAACTTTATCTCCCACCTTGAATTCAATCGGTCTACGCCTCTTGTCGACATACGACTTTTGCCAATCTTTGGCTGCCTTCATAAGAGCCTTCAGTTTCTCAGTCGTATGCTCGA
This sequence comes from Flaveria ramosissima, assembly GCA_025215565.1. Taxonomy (NCBI): domain Eukaryota; kingdom Viridiplantae; phylum Streptophyta; class Magnoliopsida; order Asterales; family Asteraceae; genus Flaveria; species Flaveria ramosissima. The sequence goes on along the minus strand of CM046029.1, from coordinate 44,314,786 downwards.
TCACTTTAATGCTCCCCAAATCATTCTGACCAATGTCACCCTAACATACGGGCGTTCTACACCTCCTACCATATAGCATCTCAGAGGGTGGTTATCCAATGTTGGCATGATAACTGTTGTTGTACGAGAATTCAGCTAACGGTAAGTGTTCGTCCCAACTTCCTCCGAAGTCAATGACGCATACCCAAAGCATATCCTCAAGCATCTGAATAGTCCACTCTGATTGACCATCCGTTTGAGGATGATAAGCCGTGCTAATATGTAACCTCGTCCCCATCGCATCGTGGAATCTCTTCCAAAACATGTATGTAAACCGGATGTCACGGTCAGACACAATAGACACCGGTACACCATGACAAGTGACAATCTCCCTGATGAATTGATCTGCTAACCTCTCAGATGAATACGTTTCACGGATCGGTAGAAAGTGACCACTCTTCGTCAGGCGGTTGACTATCACCCATATGGCATCATATCCCCTTACCGTTCATGGCAGGTTCGTAAAAAAATCCATGGTGATATGCTCCCATATCCACTCGGGTATATCCAAGGGTTGGATCTTCCCGTATGGCTTCTGATGCTCCGCTTTCACTTGTAAGCAAGTAAGGCACTTACTCACGTACTCCGCTACCTCACGCTTCATACCCGGCCACCAATAATCTTTCTTCATATCATGATACATCTTTGTAGAACCGGGATGAATGGAGTATCGAGTCTTATGAGCCTCTTTCCACGTAAATCCCCATAACGAGGAATCCACATTCACCCAAATCGGGTTCTAACACCGAGAGTGTTTTCACCTAATTCTGTGACTAGAGCTCTCATCCTTTCGGAGTTAATCCGGTCTTCTTTCAGCGCTTCATCCTGGAAACTCCTTGAATTACTTCATCATATTAGAGGTCACAACCAATTGATAAGCCTTCACCCGGATTGGTTCGGGTTTCCCCTTTCGGCTAAGGGCATCCGCCACTATATTGGCCTTGTCCGGATGGTAATGGATTTCACAATCATAATTCTTATTCTTAGTTATTTTCTTCGTTGAGAAGAAAATTAATTGGATTGTGCTTGTTTGGTAAGTTTATTTATGCTTTATTTTTCATTCGGATTATTGATTTAGTCGTTATGTCCGGCTAGAACAATTTAGGTTTGACAATTGGGCTTGTTTATTTATTTTAATTCGTATCTTATGTGAAACGTTTATGTGATTTTTTATTTGAATGGTTTGTTTGCATGATTGTTGATCTTAAACCCGGATATACTCTAGTATATATTAGATTGTTAATAAACCTAATCAACTTATTAATTTTTCTAATAAAGTTCTTCAATTTTAAAACCCTGATCAAGTTTTAATTTTTGAATACAAGGAACAATAATGTTATGTGTTTGTCTATGAGCCCAAATTCATTATAGAGACCCCCTTTTCCACCGACTCTTTGGCCTTAAGAACGCTGATTTTAAGAATGAGTGATCATTAATCTAGTTAATCCTTCCAAACGACATGAGTGTTTAACTATAATCGATATTTCAATCACTGCAAATCCCATGCTAAGATCCTTAACACAGCCACACAGGATTTTTTACAGAAAAAACATGCTAAGATCCAAACGATATTTCAATCACTGCAAATCTCATGCTAAGATCCAAACGACATGAGTGTTTAACTATAATCGACATATTTTGTTAGTTTCAATAAATTTTTGTCATAAAAAACAACTTTATTTTTTTACAGAACCTTAACAAAGCCACACATGATTTTTTTTGCAGTTTTGACACGGTCATGTTAGCATGCCGTAATTTTTGTACTTATATATTTTTTTCCTAATTTTAGTATTTCTTAATAAATTCCCAAATTTTACTTTGTTTTCATAAAAAGTGTACTTGAACTTGAATCGTTTTGGTATGAACTTGATTAACCCGTATCCCTGAGGACACGAATTCTTTTTCCGCTCAAACTATTCTTAGTGTTTGTGACAGTGGGTTCATATTATAATATTTTATTTGTTGGATTCGACACTCAACATCCACATAGCTAACGACCCGACATGAAGCTAGATGAACTCTCAGAATAACCAACTCCAATCCTGCTTCCACTCTTAATAGTTGACTTGCTAGATTGAATAACATTTGAAATCTTCATATGCCTCGAAATACTCAATAAATAAATCCTCTAAAGTTTCCCTGACCATCTGAACTTCTTCATGAGCCTTATAAGCAGAATGAATTGTCTCGAAAGATAATTTAATTAGTTCTCTTTTATATCTAGGACCCATAACAAAACCAATATAAGTCAAAATAATTAGACGAACCTAATACTTATCAGAAAGAAATTTATTCTCCGCCAAAGCTACAATATCCAGTGATTTCATTATAAAGTATAACTCAATGAGGAATAAATTAGAAGTTCGATACTCAGAACGAACAAGCTGAAAATATAAAATAGGAAGTTAGTTGGAGTATTCACAACCATTCACCATTTTTATCCATAGAATTACATTAAAAATCACTATTTTTTCTCTCTATTTTTCAATTAAATAATATTTTTTATATCTTTATCATTAGTTTTTCTCTCTTTTCCACTCACAAACACTTAAACAAAATATATACTAAAGACATTATAGGGTTTTGAACAGTGTTTGTCAAAAATACAAATTAAACAGTAAATTTTTATATCTTTCACTCACAACCACTTATAACCATATCATATAATATAGGAAATACACTCACATAACTTTGGGGAATAGGTTGTGACTGCCATTATAGTACAAAGTATATAATGATAAAATATAGTAAACTAATTCCTGAAATTATTTTGGCAGCTCGTTGAAAAGGGACAAGAATAAGCAAACATTTCTAACTTTTTTTCTATCATCACCACTTGGCAATGTGTGGTATCTACTTTCTCAGTTGACATAATTCTAAAAAACTTCTTTAAACTCCAAAGCCATAGAAAACATAGCAGATATTATTCAAAGAGAAAGATCTCAAATATCTGGAGTTTGTCTTTGTATATTATAGGGATGATCCGATCCGCAAGGACCATGATTGGGAATTTTTTGATCGTCTTTCTCTGAGGAAGAGGCAAAATAGAATCAACTTGAATTCGGGACCACTATTCGAAATCTTAGTGAAACACTGGATTTGTTATCTCATGTCTGCTTTTCGTGAAAAAATACCAATTGAAGTGGAGGGTTTTTTAAAACAACAAGGGGCTGGGTCAACTATTCAATCAAATGATATTGAACATGTTTCCCATCTCTTCTCGAGAAACAAGTGGGCTATTTCTTTGCAAAATTGTGCTCTATTTCATATGTGGCAATTCCGCCAAGATCTCTTCGTTAGTTGGGGGAAGAATCCCCCCGAATCGGATTTTTTGAGGAACGTATCGAGAGAGAATTTGATGCATGTTGCTTTCAACCATGCAGTAACATCCAAGATAAAATGTTTTTTTCAATTTTAATTGTTAGTAAGCTCACTAAAAAGATGCAATTATTCTAGAGAGTCACCCACATGCTTCACACTCTCATGAACATTATGAATTATATATTGAATTATTGATAGATCATCTTTAAGTTTTGATAGACCATCTTGAAGTTTCTTTTTTAGATTCAAATTTTCCATCATCTTTCAAGTCACCACATTATTAGTTTTACATTTTCAATAGTTAAAGTAGCCACTTTCATCTCAAGCTTTTAAATACTTGAAAAATAAATTATAGTACGTACTCCATATTATGGTGGATGCACAACTACAAAACCTAAAATGCACTTGTGAATAAGGGTGTTCAATTTCAGATATTCGAAAAATTCGGATAGTGGATTTTACTATCCGAATCTGCCAAAATTCATATATCCATTTTCTAGAAAAAATATGTATTTAAAAAAAATCATAAAAAAATATGTTTATTAAAAAAATTTAAGATATATAAAGTTTTTATAAAAATATCCAAAGTACCTTAAAATATCCAAAATTTCTAATTAATATTTATTATTTAATATTTCATATGGATATATTTAAGATAATTTGGATATCCAAATATTCGAAAATCCTAAAAAACACTATCCGAATCCGTATCTGAATTTTTAGATATCCAAAATTCCAGGTATTTTCGATTAGAATTTTAGGATTCAGTTTCGGATACAGATATTTTTAAACACCCTTACTTGTGAATGTTAATGTCCGAGTCTACAAAGTGGCATTTAACTACAATATAGTGGATATTTTTAACGTATGTCCACATATTAGTAGTTATGCTTACACGGTTGACATTATTCAACAATTTTTGAATTATTTTCCTTCCAAGTTAGTAACTTGCAACAACATCTTGTGGAATTGATGCACATGAGATCTTATTGAATTCCGGATTAGGTTCCTTCATCATCACATTAAACAACTCATATTCAACAAAATTAAATGACAATTCATGCACCATGATCATATGAGAAAAAACCTCTCGCATCCTAACATTGCTAAACTTCAAGTTTTCCACCATCGATGAAGAACCTGATGTTATTTAAGAAAAACCTTCTAACTAAACACTAATGATATAATATTATATAATTATTAAAATCACTACCATTCGAAAGATTGGCGTGGATCAAAATACATGGGGTCCCTATCCAACTATGGGATAGTAAAATATTTGATAGAATTGGCGGTGAACTTGGTCAGGTGGTTGTCAATTCAGAAGCATCTACAAATGATGGCAATCTAACAATAGATACGGTGGGTATTTTGACGACGACGGAACAAACGATCTCTAGGACATTGTCACTCAAATGGAGAACCCTGGGAACCGAAAGTTCTCCGGAAACTCCTCGGGCCCCGAGATGTAATAAATCATCGGGAACCAACAACCGCATAGGAACGGTGGGAACATGAATGCAACAACCTTGAATTCGAGTGCAACAACTCGGAACCTTTGGGCTTCAAAATTGGTCAAGATGGCTCGAAGGATTCTGGGCTTCCTAGTAGGGGTAGTTCTCAAAATGGGCTAAGATCAAGGAAAAGGCCTAGAGTTAAAAGCCCACTGGCTGCCAACAAGTTGAACAATAATGGGCTTCCTATATGGGACCCCTCAAGGGTATCTGAAGAAAACCTCGACCAAAACTCGGACCATAGAATATGCGCTCCAGTTCATAATACAGAAGCTTCTCAAGCTGTGGAAGAAACACAAATTCATGCTCATGACCAACAATGAGAGGACCCTATCAAATAGAAAGGGTAAATATAGTTAATATTGGAGCTGTTGTTCAAATTCAATTGAATGATTTCGTACCAACGATACGAGAAACAATAATTGGTGAATGTGACAATTCTCTTTTCCAATGAATATACTTTCACTCAATATCAGGGGGTGGGGGATCCGAGTAAGGCTAAATGGATCAAAATTTTAAAATCTGAGCATAGCGTTAATTTCATTTGCCTACAAGAAACACAATTTTTTGTTAACTCTAAGATCATTACCAACAATTTCTGGGGGGAAATCAAAACATGATTCATCCGCGGTGGATGCAATCGGGAGATCAGGTGGACTGTTGAGTATATGGGATCCTTCATTATTCAAACAAGTGGATATTATAAAAGATCCAAACTTTATACTGCTGAAAGGGAGAATCAAGGGTTACGATGGGGTAGTCAATATTCTAAATATTTATGGGCCTCAAGAGCATAGTAGAAAAAAAGAACTTTGGGGGAAAATAGGAGTACTGATCAATGGTAAAGGTCGTTGGGTCATTATCGGAGATTTTAATGCAGTAAGAAACCAAGATGAAGGAAAAACTCGGAATATAACCCATCCGATGCACGTGTTTTTAATGATTTCATATATGCTAACAATCGTACGGAATATACTATGATGGGAAGGAAATTCACATATGCTTCAAGTAATGGGGAGAAACTCAGCAAGATAGATAGAGTGTTGGTCTATCAGAATTTTGTTAATGCGTGGCCAAACGCATCATTGATGGCGCTTCCTCGGGAATTATCAGATCATAGTCCCCTGATTCTTCGCACCTCGACAATGGATTTTGGCCCTTATCCTTTTCGATTGTTTGACTCATGGATTAAAAGGCCAGGATTTGAGCAACTACTAACACCAGTGTGCAACAATTTTATATTCTCCGTCCCTCTAGAGAAGTTTTTAGTGACAAAACTAAAGCATTTGAAAAACAAAATCAAGAAATGGATATCTTTGGAGAAGTCCACGTATGATTGTAACATAAGATTGGCTCAGTCGCACGACTGAACACTCAGTCGTGCGGATGGATCAACCGCATGGTTCAATCGCACGACTGAACCATACTTATGGTTCAGTCGCACGAATGAACAACACTAACCTATAAATACAACCCAATTCGTGGAAAAACGAAAGCATTCATTCTATTTCGACTCCAGACGTACCCTAGCCGTCCAGAAGCCTCCAAGTTCATACTCCAAGTTCATAGAATGCTGTAGATCGATTCCTAATCGATTCTTAACGTTTGATTCAATACTTTATTGATTCTTCGTGCGTTCTCACTGATTGGATCGCCAATCAAATAGGATTCCGCACTATTTGGTTTGGTTTACACGTTAATCATTCGGTATTTCGTTCAAATACCAGGTCCTAACAAGTGGTATCAGAGCTTTGGCTCTTGATTACGTGTGATTCAATCAAGTTTGATACAAAGTTTGTGTTTTAACACTAAAAACGCAATCTTTTTGTGTCAAAAGTTGTCTTGGACGTCCCCTGCTCATCAAGTTTCGGTTTCTACGGTATTAGGCGATTAGGGTTGGTGGAAATTCGAAGTTTTACGGCCAAAACACGTTTAACCTAGAAATTTTCGCAAAACAGCAGTTTCAGTCGCACGAATGAGCCATTCGCACGACTGGACTTCATTCGCATACTCCAGACGCATGATTGGACTGAGTCGCATCTTCATTCGTACGACTGAACCATCCGTACGCAGTGTTCATACGCATTAGCTTCATTCGCACGACTGAATCAATCGCTTAGTTCAGCCGCACGATTGAACCAGTCGCATAGTTCATTCGCACGGATAGCCCATTCGCATCACCTAGTCGCACCAGTTTGACAGATTGTTTAGTACACTTAAAGTTAATCGACATGGAAGATTAGATGTCAGCTTTTACTGCCGGGAAGGACTCAAGGATCCAGAACCTACTGTTACTTGAGAGTAAGGTGGGGAATCATAATAAACCACCAAAGCTCTTAACGTTAGATGAGTTTCCCCACTGGAAACAACGTTTTGAGATCTACCTCAATGGAGTGGATCCAAATTTGTGGGAAGCTATCGAGATAGGGTACAATATGCCGGTGGGAGCTGATGGGGTAAAGCTTACTTTGGGAGGGATGACTGATGCTCAGAAAGTTAAGTATAATGCAGAGAAGAGAGTCTATGCATTAATCACACAGTCTATTCCTAAAGATATTTTCCACCAGTACTCGGAGAATAAGCAGGCCAAGAAATTGTGGGACGAGCTGGAAAAGAGATATGACGGGAATGCTTCGCTGAAGGCAATTAAAGCTAAGGAGCTGAAGAAAGAATTTGACAACTTCTCATTGATGGGAAATGAGAGTTTGGACGATGTTATTGATAGATTCTACCATCTGATGAGTGAACTGCATACACATGGGGTTGCTACTACCATGGAAGAAAAAGTGTCAAATTTTGCAGACGGATTGCCAGAAAAGTGGGCTTCATTTGTGTCAAATCTGAGACAGAATGAGATGCTTGCAAAGTTGGATATCAATGACTTCATTCTAAAGCTGCGAGAAGAAGCACTTAGGATGAAGTATCGAGCTCAGACGTCATCATACACTCAGAATCCAGCTTTGTACAATGCCACTCCTCAAGCTAAGACATCTGGAGCACCTTTTCAGACTGCCTTTGTGTCTAGCTCTTCTGGTCCCTCACATGTCTCTCCTTCAGGATCAGAATCGTCAGGGTCTTCTTGTACCCATTACATTGGAACTGAAGCAAATGCGACTAGACTGAAGACCGAGAACCTCGGTAATGTGACTGTGGAAGTAGCTCGAGAGCACATAAATCTTTTGGCAGTAGTGGTGCATTCTTATGATGGACTTGTTGCTGGGAAGATTGGAAACTGCCATCTGGCAGATGAGGACTACGAGCAGGTGGATGAAATGGAGCTGGAGAGGATGGACATTATGTGGGCCTTAGCAAGTGCTGTCCGGAGGGCGAAGAAGTTTGTGAAAAAGACCGGACAGAACTTGGTTGCTACTAAGGATACCACATTTGGCTTTGACAAGAGCAAAGTGACCTGCTTTAACTGTGGAGAGAAGGGGCACTTCAAAAGAGAATGTGTGAAGCCAAAGAAGACTGGGAATGGGAACCCATTCTCGTCTTTGACTCGTCAAGACAAACAAGCTAGCAGTTCTACTTCATCAAGCAAGGATCCAAAAGCCTTGACTGCTCATGATGATGAAGGACAGGACTGGAGCTTTCGGTTTGTCTCTCCAGGGGAATCCAATATTGCAAGCGTAGAAGACTTAGATGACGATTCGCGAGTGAAGGAGATATTGCAGTTGAGATAGCGATGTCAAATAGTGAAGAGACAACTGCAACTGAGGTCAGCTACAAGCCTGAAGAAAGGACGTCCACAGTAAAGACAGAATCACCAGAACCAGAGACATCTGATGCTGCGTTGATGGCTAATTCTTCTGAATCTCCTCAGGTAAGTACCACTGACCAACTGTTTCAAAATCATGTTTGTTCTGATTGTAATACATTTAGAGATAGCATAGATCAGAAATTTGCTAGGTTATTAGATCACAATGATAACTTAGTAAAGGATTTGCAACTGTGCACTGAGGCTAATAGAGTTTTAAAACAAAATGAGCATAGTTACAAAGAAATATAGACCTTTTGACTAAACAGCTTAAGGAAACTGAAGTAGTTGCATTTAACCAAGCTAATAACATTAGGTACTATCTTAACTCCCTAGAAGACACTAAGAAGCAAAAGGCAGTTTTAGAAGTAGAAGTAAACTCTTTAAAGCAAAAACTGCACAGTTGGACAAGTTCATCACACATTGTCCAACACTTAGTGAGAGAACGTAACAACGGGGATGGTTTGGGTTATAAAGTGGTTCCACCACCACGTGAGACCTTGATGAACACTAAAAGTAGACCAATAAATAATAATCCCATCAAGGATCATGTGGTGTCTACTCCTCTTGTTAGTGATCCAGATTCCTCATGTTCATCAATTGAATCTGGAACAAAACAAAAGGAAACCACTTCAAAGGCAAAGGGTAAAATGCCTTGTGTTAATCTGGAGAAAGAATTTGAAAAGGTTAATATAAAGTCAGGGTCAAACAAAGTCAAATCAGAACCTAAAATGACTGTTAATGTTAATCTTTCACAAGTTTCATGTCAAAAACCAGTTAACCAAAAAGAAAAAGATGTTAAACATGTTAAAACAATTAATTTTATTAAACAAGAGAAAAATCAAAAAAACCAGAGTCAAAACGCAAATTAAGTGGTGCTACTAGGGTGTCACACACATCTCCACAAAGAAAGTTCAATCATAAAGTTGATAGCAGGTCATGCTACAACTGTGGAGAGTGTGGACACATTGCTTCCTATTGTCCTTACTATCAGACACCTAGGAAGAAGATTGAACTTCAGGATTCAAAACCTAGGTCTTCTAAGAGGAGTTCCTTAACTCCACCTAGAAGAACTAGTGAACCTAAAGTTCAACCTATTAGCCAGTCGACTGTTTATCACAAACAGGCATTGCACAAATCTGGCTTATGGAAAGAAAAGTCATCCTCTGTGTCTGATAATAATGACAAGAAGGAACCTGAGCTACCCTCACCCTCTAAGGGTCAATGGGTTGAATTCATGATGTCTGATGCCTCTGGGAAACCCAAGCCAGTAAAGGCTTGGGTTCCTAACCTAAACTAATGTTTTACATTGTATGTGCAGGGTGTTCGCTACAGTGCTGAAACCAACACGTGGATTGTAGACAGCGGAGCATCCAGGCACATGACAGGAAACAGGGCTCTTTTATCAAATGTCAAACAAATAAAAGGAGGGCATGTTTCATTTGCTGGAAACAAGGGAGGCTATATCACAGCTCAGGGAGAAGTTGGAAATCAGAAGGTTAAGTTTGATAAGGTGAACTACGTTCAACAACTTCAAAACAACTTACTTTCTGTTTCCCAAATCTGTGATAAGGGATTTAAAGTCATATTCGACAACAAGAAGTGTTATGTCCTAAAGAAAGACTACGTGATTCCGGAGGACCAAGTACTGATGACAGCTTCAAGATATAAAGACCTTTATGTTTTGGATCTCTCAACGGCTTCTACAACGGATCATGAAGTTCAGTGCTTTCTATCAAAAGCCACTGAGAAGGACTCCATCTCCTGGCATAGGGGAATGGGACACATTAATCAACGGAAGATGAATCACTTGATTCAGAAGGATCTTGTGAGAGGAGTTAACGTCAAGAATTTCCAACTTCCAGATTTTTGTGTAGCTTGCAAGAAAGGCAAACAGACAAAGAAGTCTCATAAGGAAAAGAAAGTTCATTCAATAGAACTTGCTCTTGAACTTCTTCACATGGATCTGTTTGGTCCAGTCAGTACAAAGAGCATTGCAGGCGACTTGTACTGTTTTGTGGTTACTGATGACTACTCAAGATTCTCTTGGGTAATGTTTCTGAAATCCAAATTAGAAACATTTGAGTCATTCAAGGAGTTAGTAACCACACTGGAATCTCTCTACAAGCTGAAAGTGAGACAGGTACGCTCAGACAACGGGACTGAATTCAAGAATCAATGGATGGAGGCTTACTGCAAGGACCTGGGAATTGTGCATCAATTCACTTCTGCCTACACGCCTCAGATGAATGGTGTTGCTGAGAGAAAGAACAGAAGCTTGATAGAGACTGCACGAATAATGCTGGCAGACTCGAAACTGCCTATCCAATTCTGGAATGAGGCAGTGGCTAATGCATGTTATACACTGAATCGAGTTCTGATAGTCATCGCCACGGAAAGACATGTTACGAGCTACTACAACGATGTAAATTGAATCTGGAGTATCTCGAACCATTTGGCGGCGCGTGCACACTTTTGAAGAAGACTTAAGAAGGTAAATTCAGCGAGAAGGCTGATGAAGGAATCTTCCTAGGATACAACATACCGAACAAGAGAGTTTACAACAACTCAACGGGTTTAGTAGAAGTGTGGTGTAATGTTGATGTTCAGAGATATACCACACCACCTACTGGCAAAGGACCCGCCTACTTTTTCGACTATGATGGATTCTTCAAGTCCTTCAACATCCCTATCTCTCGTTCTGATGACGAGTTGCTACTCAATGATGTATGATATCTTGAATACACCATCTCTTGATTCAACATCATCGAGCTCACAGGGAGAATCATCTAATCAGTCAGGGGGAGTAGTCGACGACAGTGACTCCTCCTCAGAAGATGAAGCTGAAGAAGATGACCAGAACAGTCAGGAGGAACAGGTTCCAATCCCTGCAAGTCCACAAGCATCTAATAGTGATGCTCCTTCGACTTCGGAACCTCAAACTCCATCTACCTCAGATGCAGAACCAAATGTTCATAATCTTGGCTCTGAGGTAGTTGTTCCTACTACTCCAGGATCACGTCTAAACGTCTATCATCCCCTAGACAATGTCATTAGGGATGTCAGATCAGGAGTACAAACCAGAAATCAGCTATACTCAGCTGATTATGCCTCTGTTATGGAAAAAGGTTACATTCATGATGGTGCTTATCGGTGTTTTGTCTCGCAGTTTGAGCCAAAATATGTCAGTGAAGCACTAAACGATGAGGCGTGGGTGAGTTCCATGCAAGAAGAACTTCTGCAGTTCAAGAAGTTAGGTGTATGGACTCTGGTAGATAGACCTAAAGGTGCTAAGGTCATTGGCACCAAATGGGTCTTGAAATGCAAGAAGGATGACCAAGGGGTCATTATCAGGAACAAGGCTCGACTGGTGGTTCAGGGATTTCGCCAAGTCGAGGGGATTGACTACAATGAAGTGTTTGCACCCGTGGCAAGGATGGAAGCCATCCGTATCTTCCTTGCCTATGCATCGTATATGAAGATTAAAGTCTACCAATTAGATGTGAAGAGTGCATTCCTTCATGGGGAAATTCGAGAGACAGTTTATGTCAGTCAACCCGAGGGATTTGAGGATCCTTATCATCAGGACAGAGTTTACAAACTCGACAAGGCCTTATACGGGCTTCATCAAGCTCCAAGGGCCTGGTATGAGAAACTCTCGACTCATCTTGTGATACACGGCTTTCGCAGGGGAGTCATTGACTGCACACTGTTCATCAAAGAAAAAGATGGAGACCTACTGCTTGTACAGATTTATGTCGATGACATAATCTTCGGTTCAAAGAACGAAGAATTATGCAAAGAGTTTGAAGCAGTTATGAAGAAAGAGTTTGAGATGAGTGCTATGGGGGAGATGAAATTCTTTCTCGGGTTACAGGTGGATCAGACACCAAATGGGATATTTCTACATCAGACCAAGTATGTGGGAGACATTCTCAGTCGGTTTGACATGGAGAATGCTTCTGCTGCTTGGACTCCACTTGCTACTAATCATGATATAGCACCAGATAAAAATGGAGATCTGGTAGATGCCACAATGTACCGAGGAATGATTGGATCCCTCATGTACCTCACTGCCTCAAGACCTGATATCATGTATGCTACATGTTTATGTTCTAGATATCAGGCTAAGCCTAAGGTTAACCATCTGATCGGGGTCAAGAGGATATTTCGTTATCTAAAGGGTACACCCACACTTGGGTTGTGGTATCCTCATGATGATGATTTTGAGCTCACGGCATATAGTGACTCGGATTACGGGGGCTGCAAGATGAACTACAAGTCTACATCAGCAAGGTGTCAATTCTTTTAGAGGAGATTAGTTACCTGGCAGTGTAAGAAGCAGACCTCGGTTGCATTGTCAACCTGTGAAGCCGAATACGTTGCTGCTGCAAGTTGCTGTTCACAAATCATCTGGATTCAACAACAAATGCGGGATTACAGTTTAAAGTTCTCGTCTACTCCTATCTTTGTTGATAACTCTGCTGCAATTGCAGTAACTAAAAATCCGGTACAACATCCAAAGACCAAACAAATCGGTATTAAATACCATTTTATAAGAGACTGTTTTGAAAAGAACTTAATCGATGTGGTAAAAATTAATACTGATTTTCAACGCGCTGACCTCTATACAAAAGCCTTTGATAAACCACGTTTTCTATATCTGTTAGAGGTCAACGGCGTTAAAAAGAAAAGTGATGTTATCCCTGATGATGATCATGTGTAGTCCGATGCAGTATAGTTAATTTTTCTTTCTTATTTTCTTTATTTATTTTATTTTCTGTTTAAATTAAATTCATGTTATCTAGCTGTATATTAAAATCCTAAAATAATTAAACCAGTTATGATTTTAGAATTTTAGGGGGAGAATAAGTCAGCCAGTAACATTAAAAAAAAAAAAAAAAACCAGGGAGAAGGAGAGGCTAGCTGATATAAGGTAAACCGTACCTGTGATACCGATTCAAACCCTTTGGAAAATGATAGTACACAGGAACAAATCAAGAGGGACTTTAAAAAAAATTTAATTTAGAAAAGATGCAAAATTCAAAGTATAAGTATGTGTAGTCTAAGCAATATAAAAGGAAAGATGATAGAAAAACTGGTAACTACTAAGGTAACACAACGAAAGTAGACCTAGAGGTTGCTAGACCACAAATGATATGTCGGTAGATTCAACACAATAGATGATTAGACCTGACTGGTGATCTCAAGATCAAACTAAGTTGTTCAACTGACTGTGGGCTTCCATCTTGTCACTGGTTAACACAATCAACAATATTCCAATAAGGGGTAATGAGCATGTAAACACCACAAATGTGTGCGGATGACCATAAATAGAGCAAAGCACGAGAAAAAAAAATGAAAGACAAATGCTATCAAGCTAATGACTAATGTTGTTGGTGCATTCTGTGCAAAAGAAAATTAAGCTGCTCTAACAAGAAGATAGGTTGTGTGCCTCTCTGCTGTGCGATGGCACTGACCTGAGGATAAGCATAACCTAGATATTCTAGAATTAATTGTTGTTTGCCGCCTCTCTACTGTGCGATGGCACTGACCTGAGGATTGTCTTCTCTTTGAAAGCTCTAAGAATAGTCTCTTCTTGTAAAAATACCCGTAGACCGCTCAAAAGCTCCTGAGGAATGTTGATTACCATATTAGTGTGGGATCCACAAATGTTAGTTGAAATAATTAAACCTAAAACTATCACCAGTTTGTGTTAAAAGTCTGTGTATGGATTTAAGAGGACAAATATACTTACAATCATTGTGGTTGCAATTCTTGAAAGTTCAAATCAATGTGGGAATCTAATAGTACCAGTATGATTTCCTAAACTTGCTAACGACACTAGATGAAAACCAAGAATTAAGCATCAAATGGTTTTGATAACAAGTCCCAAATGATTTGACTTGCCTGTATGATTCCAAAATTGAATTGGTTCAGGTGTGGTCAAACTAAATAGAAGCTGCCTATTCCAGAACCAAATCCAGTAGATTTTATCTTAGGGTTTATCTCTCACAAAAAGCCAAAAACAAGTTAAATTTTTGTACTTTAGTTTAATTTTCTAAGTTATTTAGTATTTTTAACTTATTTGTTTGTCGGACTACATCATGAAAATTAGTATGGGATCAACTCACCTAAAAGGGTCATGTCTGAGATGACCACATGTGTTTTCAAAGTGTTTAAAAGGGTCACGTCTGAGGTGACAAAGTGTTTAAAAGGGTCACGTCTTAGGTGACAAAGTGTTTAAAAGGATCACGTCTGAGGTGATCAAAAGTTTTCAAGTTAAAATGATCATGTCTGAGATGATCAAATGCTCATAATGTTAATTTCAACAGTTAAAAAGGGTTTAAATGTTAAATGTTCAAAATGGCAGAAAATTTAATAAGTATGACCCATTCGCACGAATGGACCATCCGTATGGACTTATCATACGAATGGGAGCCATTCGTACGAATGGACCATGAGTATGGAGCATCCAACCGAATGGCCCATACGATTGGCCCAGTCGGATGCTTAAAGAGCGAACGAATGAGTCAGTCGCACGACTGAGATCTAGTCGGACGACTGAAGAAGGGCGACTGAACCAATCGCACGACTGAGGGGCTGTTTGATTGTGCTGACTGAGTAAGATCTGACTGAGTAAGAAGCTGACCCAGTAAGAAGTTCTGACTGGGTCAGATCTTACTGAAAGTTGGCTGTTTGATTATGTATCTGACTGAGTCTGCTGAATGAATTTGAATTTAACCATATCGTCCGTTGTTCCGCAACAACTTTCCATGAGCTTCCTTTTAGGCTACTACCCTCCCGACCGTTGTTTGTTACTTCATGTATACATGCTTCGAGAAATGTTTTGTCGACATAATCCGACTTCCAATTAACTCTAGCTTTTTTTTCTGTCATGCCTAGATCAAGAACTAATATCAAAACATATATACTTGACAACATAAGCTATATACTTGACAACATATACACATATATACTTGACAACATATACACATATATACTTGACAACATAATCAACATATACTTGACAACATATACACATATATATATATATATCAAACCAACATATGTACTTGACACATATATACTTGACAACATAATCAACATATACTTGACAACATATACACATATATATAGATCAAACCAACTATTGTGCTTTCTCCAAATCACCTAAAAATCCAATATATATGCTGCTAATTGAAAGAACAGTCAAACAATATATATGCTGCTAATTAACAACCAACCTAAAAATCAAACTATTGACCTAAAAATCCAAACCTAATCATCTAACAACACATTATCAAGCACCAAAATGAAGAAAATTAGCACACGTACCTGCAGATCGAGGAGGGGAGATGGTTGTCGGTTTCGGTTGCAAGTGGGTGTCGCAAATGTGTCGCCGGCAGATGGAGGAGTGTCGCGGCGGTGGGGGTGTCGCGGGGGGGCTGTGCGCGGTGGGGCTGTGCGCGGTGGGGGTGTGCGCAGTGGGGTGTCGCGACGGTGGGGTTGTCGCCGGCAGAGGTGTCGCCGGCGGCGGTGGGTAGCGGGGGTGTTGGCAGAGCACCTTGTTGAACGGGATTGTTTCTTCAGAGCTTTGAGGAGGTTTGTGTGTGGAGAATGGGTCAGCAAGTATTTTTTTAAAGTCTGGGTCAGAATCTAACTTCTCGGTCAGCCGGGTCAGATTACAAATCAAACGGGCTGACCCGCTGACCGGGTCAGCCGGTCAGCCCAGTCAGTCCAGTCAGCCCATATCAAACACCCCCTAAGGCCCACTCGCACGTCTGAAAGGTGCGTATGAGCCCAGTCACACGATTTAATTTAGGGTTAGTATAAATAGAGGGAGAGTCGGTCGCAGAGACTCACCACTCTCAAATTAACCCTAAATCGCACAAACTAAAGTCACTCTGCCCAAATTTCATTTGATCTCTATAAACCCACGTGTCTTGCATACTGACCATTGACATCGATTCTACAGGTAACGTGCGGTGAAGAAACACTACAATAACATTCAATTTGACACTGAATCTGGAAAATCAGACCCGTTAAACAACCGAGACTTAAGTGACAAAATAACCTAACTACACGACTCAAACAAATGAAATTAAAGATGTTAGGTGTTATAAGAATGGATTGCGAGTCTAATGAACCAGAACACGAAGTCTAAAACTCAAAATTGGTGAAAAATTGAATTTGAATTGAACAGTCAGTACATCATGCGAATGGACAGGTTGATGAACTTCAGTCGCACGACTGAAGGGTGCGAATAGCTTAACCGCACGACTGAACCATGCGTATGAGTTCAGTCGCACGACTGGTGTAACCGCATGATGTTACATACGCATGAATTCAGTCGCACACTTAGTCGTACGCATGGGGTCATTCGCACGACTGAATCCCAGTCGCACTGTTCAGTCGCACGACTGATCTCAGTCGCACAACCTCATTCGCATGACAGAAAGATCTTTTCTTCAAGTCCAAATGTTTCATGACATCCTTAGCCAATGGTACTAATGTTTACTTTGTTTGTGTAACAGATGGCGAGTCGATGGACTATGAGTACGAAGCACAATATCTGTGCTCATCTGGATCTGACATCCAGAAATGCTGCTGATTTCTCGGGCATTATCACCTTCTTAAGGAGATCGAGGATTGCACACGCCATATCTGCTCCCTGTACTCCTTATCGGTCCATTTAGCAGGCCTTCTGGCAAGGTGCTACAGTTGATAGATCCTCTGACCTCACTACATCAGAAGTACCATTTTTGGAGAGGCTATAGCTATCACGGAGGAGGATCTTAGGATCGTGTTACAGTTGGGGGAAGATGCTGATTGTCCGACTAGATTACACCCCCTCACTGTCAGAGGATGCTTTCTTCGAGCCAAGTACTCTGGGGACATTAATGCTGGGGTGTTCAACAAGAGCAACCTCTGTCCCCAGTTTAAGTATCTTGCGCACGTGTTGCTAAAGTGTATAGCTTCCAGGAAGGGAGGTTTTGATGAGCTTTCCGACCAGATCCAGAACGCGTATGTTGTGTTGGTGCCGAACCACCCGTTCAGCTTCTCCAAGATGATCTTCACCTACCTGGTGGAGAACATCGAGGGGAAAGGGAAGGAGGGCTTCTGTATGTACCCAAGATTTATGCAGATGATCATAGACTAGAAGCTCCCCTCCCTGCCTAAGGAGAAGGATGATGTTATTGTCCTTGAGGTGATGGATGATACTACCTTGGGGAGGATGAAGGTATACAGGGGGAAGCAGGTGAAACCCCCTATCAGGAGATTGTTTGGGCATCTGGCCCGGGAGGAGTACGTGGTGCCAGCCAGGAGGAAGTGGCGCCATGACGATATTGATTCTGATGTGGAGCAGATTGCTCTACCCACACATGATTCAGATGATGATGACAGTAGGGATGCTGGAGATGACATGCCTATTCCACCGAGAGGCACAGCTACAGACGTTATACCTCCAGCATCTGCCCCCACAGGTGACATAGCTGAGTCTGCTGGATTCCACCAGGACTTCATACCTGGTGAGGAGGAAGAAGAGTCTGATGAGGAGCCTTTGACGAGGACTGTGGGAAGCAAGGTTGTTCCCACAGAGCATGGACTCCGGGCGGTTGGTGAACGCCCCAGGGATTCGGGAGAGACTGCTGCAGATCCCAAATATGCTCCTGAGACATCTAGCCGTGTTCTAAGGGGAGCATCCACCTCGACTGGATCGAGGAAGAAAAGGATGGCTCAGCCCCAAGGCCAGAAGAAGAGGAAGAGAAGACTCACCTTCGTCACCACCACAGCCACCACAGCTACCACCACCACTACCACCCCTACAGCCACACCATCCACCACCACAGCCACCTCAGCTACCACTACCACCACCACACCTCCCACCACTGTACATATGCCAACCACCACCATATCTTTCACTCCTACATCACCTCCACTATCTCACAGACCCAACCCCATCTTCACCACAGCCACCACCACCACTACTAGCCACCAAGCAGGACCCTCTTCACATCCCTCACATATATACGGATCACCTCTACCTCCAATTGGGGTAGAGGAACAACTTTCAGCGCTGAACCGGATGGTGATGCGGTTGTTAGCTGCTGATGAGGAGAAGACAGCGCAGATCCGTCACCTGACAGATCTTACTGCGGCGCAGTCTCAGCAGATCTCGGAGCAGGCTCGGTTGATAGATGAGCAGGCCCAACAAATGGCTGCTCAGAGCCACGAGATCGCCCAACTCCAAGAGCATAGTGTCACATCTGCTAAGAGGATTGAGGAGTTGGAGGAGGCTAAGAAGACCATCATGCTAAAGCTTAAGGGATCTAAAGAGGAGCCACTGAAGATTAAAGAGGGAGATGGTGATGATGGTGATGATGATGATGAGGATGATGATAAGGACGATGATGATGAGACTGAGGATGATAAGGGGATTGAAGAAGAGAGGACAGAGGAGAGGAATGAGGATGATGATGAAGAAGAAGGAGATGCAGCTGCATCAGCCTCTGCTCAAGGTCAGGAAAGGAGATCTAAAAAGAACCAAGACCAACGAGCTTCCTCCTCTGCTCCACCAAGCAATGATCCAGTGATCCAAGACAAAAGTAATGATTAGATGTCTATGTATTTGATTACTTTTGTATTTGAATCGTGTATTTAAACTTATGTATTCGATGTTTATATTAAGATTAATGCATTTCTGTTTTGATTATTAACTAATGGTTGATGTGTTGCATGTTTAAATCAAACAGATCCAAACTATCAGAGGGATGAATTTGATGTTGCTCCCCTCAGTAGGTCAAGACTCAGTTAACTATGATTCTTGATCTGCAAGGGATCGTCAGGAGGTCGGTGAGTTATACCCCTGAAGAAGGGGAAATAATTCACGATCTATCAAATGAGCAACTGGCTGAGATCTTCAAGCTAAATCCCGATGAGATGGTAAAGGATGCTCCAACGTGCGACTCGACAAGTGACGAAGAGCTAAACGACATGGATGAAATTGAGATAGAAGATGTCACTGTAGAGCACTACCCTCAGTATGCTGACAACGAGGGAAATGTGGTCCCCAATCTGGGTGAATCCCTCGTCAGTGATACGTTTGAGGTGTTAGATAAGATGGAGCAGGAGTCAAAGAAGACAGAAGGAACTGCCCAAGCCTCAAACGATGATGTTGACATCCGAAAGGCTGAATGGGCTGCTTGTTTTGAAGAAGTTCAAGCCCAACGCGCTGCACCTAAACAGAACGCCTACACCAAACTCTACAGAGTAAAGAAACATCATAAGGTGTCGGGCAGGATTATAGCGTGGGCATATTTTGAGGACCTAAACGTCTATGCAGTTAAGAGGGAGAAGGGCATAGAGTACTTTAGATTTCCACATGATCTAAAGACTCTACCAGGTTTTGAGCTCAACCAGCTGGCCAAACTGAAGCTGTTGTATGCTGACCCAAGAAAGATGTCAGGCTGGTTTGAGGCTGCCCTAAGGAAGGAGTACCACACCAGGTGGGTTAACTTCAGAACCCAACAACCTACAAGGTACATCAGAAGGTCTGAAGTTGATGCCATTACTGGAAAGCCAAAGATAGTGCTGAAGTGGAGTCCTCCGCGCACGATGTCAAGAATCCCGCTCAGGGAAATGCCACAGGACTTCACTCCACATTTTTTAAGTGGTGGTACTATGATTGGAGGACAGGAGAAGCGGCCATAGTCCTAAATAAAGAGGGCCAAATGGATACTATCAGGGTATTTGACCCAATGTGGCTTACCAACTTGTCAGCTAATGATGTCTACACTCTATACAAGTGGCCACTGTTCTATGATAGGTAGGATATAGTACAAGCCCTCCAGTTCCAGAACGTCATAAGACTCTGTTTTGCGTTTGAGATTCACGCAGGAGTCACAAGAGAGGATAAGTACAAGAAGTATGAGGAGGTAATGCAGAAAACAAGACATTAGAGAGATCTACGTCCAAGGGGGAGTTTGTTGATACATGTATGTACCTAGATCAGGATATGAATGTAATAGATCTTGTTTGTCTGATACTGATGTAATGTTTGGAATGTTAATGAAAAGATATTGGTTGTTTGTGATTTATAATGTTTAATATTTCATTAATGTGTCGATGTTGAATTGGTTAATTAGGTTTGTGATTGTTTGAATTGTTACACATAATGTTATATTAATTAATACATTCAAACTTAACAAAATGAAGTTCTCATGCGAATGGCCCATACGAATGGACCATACGCATGAATAACTCCATACGAATGATTCACTCGCACGACTGAACCAGGAGACTGGATCAGTCGTATGATTGTAACATAAGATTGGCTCAGTCGCACAACTGAACACTCAGTCGTGCGGATGGATCAACCGCATGGTTCAATCGCACGACTGAACCATACTTATGGTTCAGTCGCACGAATGAACAACACTAACCTATAAATACAACCCAATTTGTGGAAAAACGGAAGCATTCATTCTATTTCGACTCCAGACGTACCCTAGCCGTCCAGAAGCCTCCAAGTTCATACTCCAAGTTCATAGAACGCTGTAGATCGATTCCTAATCGATTCTTAACGTTTGATTCAATACTTTATTGATTCTTCGTGCGTTCTCACTGATTGGATCGCCAATCATTTAGGATTCCGCACTATTTGGTTTGGTTTACACGTTAATCATTCGGTATTTCGTTCAAATACCAGGTCCTAACACATTGCAAAAGTAATTTGGCAACAAATTTGTTCTTGATGCAACATTCCTCCACTTTATGCTTTTTCTACACGACACTTACTCCATATCCATAACCATTGCAACCTGGCTGGGAACAAGAGTAAAATGGTTGAGTCCATAATTATAGTGGCTGTTGGACGATATGGAGGGCAACAACTTAATCTTCTCATCCAAAGAGGTGCAAGCGTTAAAGATAATGGAAGAAATCAAGGTTTTGGGATTCTTATGGATTAAAAACTGCTCAGCTTGTAAAGAACTAGAATGGGATAGGTGGAATCATGTCCTTATTTAACCTATTGTAATGTTGTGGTGACTTTCCCTATCTAGCGACTTGTTAGATTGGGATTCAATTTTTTTGGTGATAAATAAAAATATTTTGATGTTCTAAAAAAAAGGAAGTTCAAATGAAATAAAAAAAAGAACCTGATGCTTTTCAAGAAGAAAGATTTAACTTCAACTATCATGAATTGGCGGCTTTTACTTTCATGCAATACTTTTTAATATGTGTATTTAAAGGGGTGGTGGTTTTATCCTTAAACTTATTAAATTTCTCACCACAATATATACATTGATGGACTTCCCTTCCATGAGCATCAGTTCTTGTGCGAAAATAAACCCAAATGATTAATGTCTACTTTTTTTCTTTTAGGATAATGGGCATTATCTTCTTCATTGTTTACTTTTTTTATCATTAGCATTATTTTCTTCATCATCAGCATTCACTTCTTCATCATTAACTGCAACAAAATCATCGCTATTAGGTGCTTTTTGTGATATTGGAGTATCTACGCTTGCATGAAATTTTGTACCACTCGAACCGACAAGAGACACCTCTCTATTGTCAACCTAACTGTAAAAAAAATAGTTAATGGCTACTATAATTTAACAACCAAATAGTACACATAAATATGAGGAAACCATTATCACAATAGAGAATAGTAAAAAGAAAATATAATTTTAAGAAAATTTTAGTTAAAATTGAATTTCTAATTGGATTTTAAGCCTGCACACAAGTTAATTTTTCAAAAGCAAAACTTCCTAACTAATTGGCCTAAACATGTAAAACATATTTATGAGTTTATGAATAAAGTTAAAGTATATGTAGGTAAATTTGTTCGTACTAACATCACCTGCATAAGTTATTCGGGGTCATTCATGTATGAGTGGGCGGTGTTGAAGCTGGCTCACGTGCCATGTTGCCCCTAACACATCCTCTCATCACGTATAGCACACAGTCTACTAGGTTTATGTGTTTAGGTAAACTTTATAGGGTTTTATTTTTAAAATCACAATATTTTCTAAGTTACTTATAAAAACTTAGATGTTATCTAGTTTATCATACTCCTCATAGTCTACAACACAAGTTAGATTGAACTCAATTCCAAGACCGTTTTTAAGAAATGCATTTCTATGTAAGACTTGATTGATTCTTAGATTTTCCTTGTTAATTTATATATTTTCAAATTTCAATATTTAATTTTGTGAATATTTTATATATTCTAATAATAACATTTAGAAACTTACCATCTATAGTAGTGTATTTTGATTGGTCCAGGTGTCAATTTTCGTATCTCTCTTTTTTGATTTATTATTAATTTTCTTTTTGACAGTTTTTGTTTTGTTTTTTTTTTATGTAAATAAAAACTAAATATTTTACCTTTTGATTTCTTTTAATAGTTAAACTAAAAGTTTATAAATCAATTCTATAGTTTGTCTTTTAGTCACACTAATGTTATATTTTTAAGATTTATAATATACCATTGTAACATCTTTAATAACCACGTTAATTTAGTTGTCATGTATCTATGTTTCGAAGCCGCTTGAGAGTCGTAAATATAAACGTATAACAACCCAGACGTGTAGTCGTACCACGGCAAAGCGCGCGATGGCCTCCTAGTTATATCTATAACAATTAGAAGATTGGGTCTACAGTGTTGTAAAAGTCTATCAAGCTATAAAATACAAATGTTTAATAAGCTTCAAGTATAAGGCGTGTATCTTCATCAAAATGCCAGGTGCTTCCACCGGTAACGAGCCGTTCAACTAGCCAGATGTGACCAACATCGCTGAAAGCCACAATAGAACCATCTGCTGCCGTTGGTATGCCGGTAGAGAACGAAACAAAAAGGGAAAAGGGTAATGAAAGTGGGGCTTTTGGTAAATATGTCGCCGGAGCCATCGGATGTCATGTGGCTGCAAGTTATCTGTGGTTGATGGTTGGAGTATATTTAGAAAATATAAAAAGTGAGGGACTTTGAGATTGGTTCCATATTCAACTTAACATTAAATCATTTTATATTAGTTGTGTAAATAACTTTGTGGATCACGAATTTAACATATCCATGGTGCTTATTGCGTTTTCAAAACCATTT
The DNA here is from genome assembly GCA_025215565.1 of Flaveria ramosissima. NCBI lineage: Eukaryota > Viridiplantae > Streptophyta > Magnoliopsida > Asterales > Asteraceae > Flaveria > Flaveria ramosissima. Next base: position 44,291,043 of record CM046029.1, on the reverse strand, counting down.
TTACTGTTTTGCTTATTTCATTTCATGTTTGTATTATTGAATTTTAGATCATAGATATAAATAAAAGGGAGACACTTTATTTATTTATTATTTTAATTTAACCTTTTCTTTCTTTTATATTTTTATTCAACTTTTCATTGCTTTTATTCTATTTTCATACAATTGATTTATGTATTTTTATTTTTTCTTATTTCTATTTCTTCAACTTTTTTTAAACAAAATAGTTTTTACTACATTTTTGTTATTACGTTTATCTTTTTTAAATTTAATTATGTTGAACTGGTAGGTCTTATAATATATATTTCTTTTTATTTTTGATTCAATTTAGTTTTCCTTTAATATTTTATTACTTCCGAACGTTGACGTGACATAAATTCTATTTAAAACGAAAGAGTGTTAACCGCAGGAACGCGCGATACTTCTGCTAGTTATATATATATACAATTTACAAAGGGATGTACAGGAAAGTACAAGTTTGTAAAGCAAGTCATGTACAATTTTTTCAACATAATTATTATTACATGTAGGTGATATAACTAGGTCACCCACATCCTTTTTATTTTAGTTTAATATATTTTAGGTGCCCATTAGCCGTCATTTTATGTTGACCATTAAAATATTTACATTTATTAAATATATAGGAGTAAATGTTTTCACATAGTCTAAAAACTTATGATTATATCTTATATATTATGAAATAAACATTACAATAGAGTTATGTGGGTTTTCACTCTTATTACATATCTCATTACTTATATAAGTTATGAATTCATATTATTTTTTATTTCTTTTTATGTTTTCTAAAATATTAGGATTTAATATATATTTATTGAGGCATGAAATTTTAACCAAAGATCGAGTTTGTCTTAAATAGGATATTTTAAATTTTATCATTTGAATGTTACAAACATTAACTTCACCTTCTTTGCATCATTTTTTTTAAATATATAACTATAATTAACAACTAAACTATGAAAAAAATGGTAGCCTCGCCTGCATAACCGTTGCGACACGTTCTCAAAAAGTTCTTTTGTTGTATGAACGCACAACATGCTTATATATGCATATGTTTATAGCATTTTATATGTTTTCGTTGAATGCATAAATAACTTCACCATTAATGTTAGTTAATATATCACTACATTCGATTTCACTAAATCACATGTTATCCCGCCTCATAATATATGTTGATATGATCGTTCGTATTCTTCTTTCTTTCTTTCTCTTTTTTTCTTTGCCATGTATAAGATGCATGTCTCCCTCACTTAGCAAACCAATTTCGATCCTTAGCAACACCCCATACCCTGATGTACTGTTCCATAAAGCACCTTTTCCGCTGCATCTCTGTAAAGTCACCAACTTACATGAGTTGGTGAAAAGGGCCTTGCTTTTGGTAACTGTACATTGAGGTCATGAGTCTTCAACTTTCCACTTTATGTACTTTATCCTTTTGTATTGTATAAGGATGTGAGCTATGGCATGTCATAGTCACAAGGTCAAAAGGCAGATATGCCTTTTGATCCTACAATTGATTTTGTTAGTGTCTAGTCAATTGTATCCAGCTGGCTTTCAAAGTATAGCCGGCTGTAGGTTGTAGTATAAGTATTTCAAGTTCTTGTATCTTTTCTTTATGCTTTGTAACACTTGTAAAAGAACTTGAGAAAGCAATATACTGCCTCCTTGAAACCCATACTCTCTTGTTCTGTCTCTTGCTTTACTTGTGTTCTTTGTATCACTTTGGTTTCCTAGTTCACTGTTTGATTAGAGTTTAGTTAATCTCCTCATTGTGTTGTTGTGTTGTAATTGTGTTAAAGCCCTTAAACGGTCCTGCAATTGGTATCAGAGCTTTCCAGGCTCTTGATATAAGATCTAACCATCTTAAGATCCCTCACACACACAAAAGCTAAACTCTTCAAATGGCTTCCATCTCAAAGACTGATATGGAGACTGGAACCATGAACAAATCCCCACTGATCACTCTTGATGATTTTGACACCTGGTGCATGAGGATGGAAGGCTTTATCAGGTCTCTTGATTCAAGAATGTGGGAATCTGTTGAGAATGGACCTTTCATACCCAGCACCCCCTCTGCTACTGGTGCTGGTATGATTCTTAAAGATGTGGCCAACTACTCAGATGAAGATAGAAAAAGAGTAGAGATTGACAGGAAGGCCATGACTGCTCTTCAGACTGCTCTCCCAAACTCTGTATACAGAGGTTTTAAGAAGTGCAAGACAGCCAAACAGCTGTGGGATGCACTGAAGCTGATGTATGAAGGCTCCTCTGAAGCCAAGGAGAACAAGAAAGATCTTCTGAAGCAGCAGTTTGAGAATTTCACCTTCAAAGCAGGTGAAACCATGACTCAACAATACTTTAGGTATGTTGAGATTGTGGATACCCTAGTGGATGGAGGAGTTCCTCTTGAGAACAGGGACATTGTAAGGAAGTTCATGTCCTCACTTCCTAGGCAATGGACACACTATTGTGTGGTGATCAAGAGGACTGAGAACCTTAAGACTCTTACTCTTACAGAGTTGTATGGGATTCTCAGTGGATACCAGATGGAGATGAACATGCAAGGTTCATCTGGCAACTCCAACAATCAAATGGGTTCAGCCCTTCATGTGGTTGAAAGGGACAGCATAGAACCTTAACATCATCTCATATGCTACCCTGACAACTCACAAAAGGGTCCTTTCATCACCTTCCCGGAGACACCAAGGGAGAACTTTACTCAAGGAAGCCCATTTCCAAGAGACAAGTTCTTCTCAAGCCTTTGTGTCTGCAGATGAAAGCTGTGGGAATTATCTTTTCACTCTTGAAGACCTGGACTGTATCCATCCAGATGACCTGGAATACATGGAGATAGTTCAGCAGATGGCTCTCCTCACTCACAGAGCCAAGAAGTTCTACAAGAGGACAGGAAGAAGATTTCCAAGCAATGCTACCAGTGGTAAGTTTGGGCTGGATAAAAGCAAAGTTAAGTGTTACAACTGTAACCTTATGGGTCACTTTGCTAGGGAGTGTAAGGCACCTAAAGCAAAGGGGGCCAAACACAACCCAGACCAAACTTTACTGACAAAGCCCCTCAGGCTGAGAAGACAAAGCAACATGCTGCTGTTGCTGTTGAAGAGGGAGGCTTTGACTGGAGTTTTCAGGTGGAGGATGCTTCTCCAAACCAAGCACTGATGGCTGACCATGATGAAGCCAAGGTATTGGAACATCTTTGCTCCTCTGAATGCATTGCTAAAGTAAATAGATACAGGTCCTACAACCTAGAGATGAGATCTGATCTTGAGTCATTAAACATATTAAAATCTGATTTTAGAAAGTCTGAAAATGATTACAAGTTAAAGATAGAGGACTTGGAGAAAACCATTTCAGTACTAAAACATGAACATACAGATTTTAGAACTCAGATCCAAGATCTCATCACTAAGTTGACTGAGTGCCAGGCTGAGCTTGTGATCAGCAAAGCCAAGGCAGAGAAGAGTGTTCTTGAAGAAGAGACCTTCAAGAACATGATATCCTCATCCCTGCACAACAAGGTTTGTTATCAAAATAGACAGGGACTGGGATCAAATGAGATAGCTCCTCCACACACAATCTTGTCTGTAAGATCTCCTAGGTGTGGAACTTGTGAAGATGAGCTTCCTCTCATAGATCCTATAAGTGAGGATGATGAAGAAGTGATAGTGAAGAATTCCTCTGAGAAGAGTGAAGAAGAGGATTCTTCCAAGGGCCACTATCCTTCTGAGGAGAAGAAATCAACTGTGATGACCAAGTCCAAAAGAAAGAACTTGATCAGGAAGAGCAAAAGGAAAGCAAAGAAGGCTCAAGAAATCAAGGCTACTTTTGATGCTAAGCAGAAACAAGTTTTTATCTCTGCAGGTTTCAAAGTAGTAAGGACTGAAGACATCAACCAAGACTCCTCAGCTAAGAGTCATGGTTCTTGTTCAAATCATCTCAGTACAAAGAAGAAGACTGAGCTGCTGTGTACCACTGCTGCACAGCCTGGACCATCAAACTCCAAGAACAGTTCACAGCCCAAAGGAACTGTCTCAGCATCTACCAAGATGAAGGTGGAGAAGGGATGTGACCAAAGCCAGTCTTGCTCTCAAAGGGAGACTTCTTTGAAGAAGAAAATGTTGTGTGTTATGTGTGAAAGTACTTCTCACATTGCTAAGGATTGCCCATACAATCCTAAAAGTACTGTCCACATGACTAAAACAAAGACTTCAAAGAGTCTCAAGAAGTCTCAAGCTTCGGAAGGAAAGTCTGTTTCCTTCGGAAGCTCCAAATCAAAGAAGAAGGTAAATGGAAAATTACCTTCGGAAGCAAAGTTGGTCTCGGAAGAAAGGAGTTCTTCCGAAGCACTGAAGTCTGCTGCAGTGACTGTAGATTCTTCCGAAGGATCAGTCATCAAAACTTGTGAAGTTCCAAAAGCTTCTAAGGTTTTGAAGGTCAAGTCCAAGACTCCAAAGGTGGTGTGGAAGTCTAAGAAAGACCAAATGACTGAGGTTTCTCCATCAACAACAGCTGAAGATCCCCATAGTACAACCATAGGATCTATTACTGTTGCATTACCTTCTATTACTATTAATGAGCCCAAGACAAGTAAGGCTTGGGTTTCCAAATGTAACTAATCATTTTCTTTGTGCAGGAACAGCTCAAGACAAACAGGAATGTCTGGATAATTGACAGTGGCTGTTCCAGGCACATGACAGGCAATAGGTCTCTACTCCATAATTTTGAGAGAATTGATGGAGGACCAGTTGCTTTTGGAGGAGATGAAGGTGGTTACATTTCTGGAAGGGGCAAGGTCACAAATGGTAAGCTCAGCATTGAGAAGGTAAACTTTGTTAAGGAGCTTGGGTACAATCTTCTGAGTGTATCCCAATTTTGTGATCAGAGTCATAACATGCTCTTTACTGAGCATGAGTGCATTGTTCTCAAGCCTGGTGTGGTCATTCCTCATGAGCATATCCTGCTCAGAGCCCCCAGGAAAGGGAACATGTACAAGATGGATTTGCAAGAAACATCTCCCTCTGGAGAAGTTTCATGCTTTCTATCTAAAGCAAATAGTGATGAGTCTTTCCTATGGCATAAAAGAATGTGCCATGTAAACTTTAAGAACATGAATAAATTAATTAAACATGATCTGGTAACTGGAATGCCAAAGAAAGAGTTTACAAGTGATGATCATTGTGTTGCATGCCTGAAAGGGAAGCAACACAAGGTATCTCACAAGCCTAAGGAAAAGAACTCCATCACTACTCCCCTACACTTGTTACATATGGATCTCTTTGGCCCCACCAGTGTAATGAGTTTAGGAAGGACCTCTTACTGTCTGGTGATCACAGATGATTTTACAAGATTCACTTGGGTCTTCTTCCTTAGAACTAAGGATGAAACCCCTGAGATTCTGAAGAATTTCATCTTAAAAGTTGAGAATCAATGTGATCACAAGGTCAAAACCATAAGATGTGATCAAGGAACTGAATTCAAGAACCAAATCCTTGATACATTTTGTGATGAAAAAGGTATTACAAGACAATATAGTGCTCCCAGGACTCCTCAGCAAAACGGAGTTGCTGAGAGGAGAAACAGGACACTTATTGAAGCTGCAAGAACTATGTTGTCTGACTCTAAACTGCCTATCACCTTCTGGGCAGAGGCAGTTAATACTGCTTGCTATGTGCAAAACAGAGTTTTAGTAGTTAAGACACATGGTAAGACTCCTTATGAACTTTGGCACAAGAGGAAACCTTTCATTGGTTTTCTCAGGTCATTTGGATGTCCCTGCACCATCTTGAATACCAAAGATCAAATTGCCAAGTTTGCTGAGAAATCAGATGATGGACATTTCATTGGATACTCTTCTCAAGCTAAAGCTTATAGAGTATACAATCTCAGAACTAGAATTGTTGAGGAGTCAGCCAATGTGACTTTCAATGAGCACACTCCTGTGTGGCTGGTTCTGGTCCGGATTGGCTGTTTGATCTTGATTTAGTTACCAACTGTTTTAACAAATCTTGTGAGCATGTTTCAGGATCTGCAGAAAATCTAAATACAGGTGATCCTGATCCAAGATTTGAGCTAGGAAGACCTTCAACTCATACATCTTCAGCTCCAGTTGGAACTACTTCAGCAAATGAGGTTTCTATCAGCACAACAATGACAAATTCAGCTGATACATCTGGCATGCCTTCAAATTCCAGCTCAGAGGCCTCTCAACCAGATAAAGACACCTCACTTGTAGAAGACAACAATGGTGATGGTGATAGTGATCAGGAATTTCTTGATGCTAATAACCATACCATAGATGACAACATCAATGATGTCTCACACTCATTGGATCAAGTTAATCTTGATAAGTGTGATAATGTGGAGGGTGAATCTTCCAGACCAGATCTAAATTTCTCAAATTTGGATCTTTCTCAACAACTTGCTGTGATCCCTCAGCTAAGGATCCACAAGTCTCACCCCACCACAAACATCATTGGAGATGTTGTCACAGGGGTAAGAACAAGAGGACAAACCCATGAAGCAAATGTTTGTCTTCACTCTTGTTTCTTATCTCAGATAGAGCCCAAGAAAGTTGATGAAGCTCTAAAGGATGGAAGTTGGGTTGAAGCTATGCAACAAGAGCTGCTTCAATTCAAAAGGCAGAAAGTTTGGAACCTTTGTCCTCTTCCTCATGGGAAGACTACCATTGGAACCAAATGGGTTTTTAGAAACAAGAAGGATGATAGAGGAATCATCATCAAGAACAAGGCAAGACTAGTTGTTCAAGGATACACACAAGAAGAAGGGATTGACTACACTGATGTCTTTGCTCCTGTAGCAAGACTAGAAGCTGTTAGGATATTCCTGGCATTTGCTGCATCCAAGAACTTCAAGGTCTACCAACTTGATGTAAAGTGTGCTTTCTTATATGGAGTGATTGATGAGGAGGTTTATGTCAAACAGCCACCTGGTTTTGTAGACCCTGATCATCCTGATTATGTCTGCAAGCTTGACAAAGCTCTTTATGGGCTGCATCAGGCACCCAGGAAGTGGTATGAGACACTATCTGAGTATCTTTGTAAGCATGGATACAGGAGAGGTACTATAGATGGAACTCTCTTCATCAAAGGACAGGGAAATGACTTATTGCTGGTTCAAGTATATGTAGATGACATCATCTTTGGTTCAACTAATCCAAAGCTCTGCAAAGACTTTGAGAAGCTGATGAAAGACAGATTTGAGATGAGTTCAATGGGAGAACTCAACTTCTTTCTGGGAATTCAAGTGAAGCAGGTTGAAGATGGCATCTTCATAAGTCAGTCAAAGTATGTTCAAGACATACTCAAGAGGTTCAACATGACTGATTGTAAGATTGCTAAGACACCCATAGCCAGAAACCACTCCCTTGGTCCAGATCTTGAGGGGGAGTGTGTAGATGAGCACTTATACAGGGCTATGATTGGGTCTCTTATGTATCTTACAGCTAGCAGGCCTGATATCATGTTTGCTACATGTATTTGTGCAAGATATCAAGCCAACCCTAAGATGTCTCACTTAATCACTGTGAAAAGGATTTTAAGATACCTCAAAGGTGCTTCAACACTTGGTCTATGGTATCCAAAGAATCCAAATTTCAATCTGTATGCCTATACAGATAGTGATTATGGTGGTTGCAATATGACTGCAAAGTCTACATCTGGGGGATGTCAATTCCTTGGTGGAAGGGTGGTCTCATGGCAATGCAAGAAACAATCCTGTGTGTCTGCATCAACTGCTGAGGCTGAATACATTGCTGCTGCAAGCTGCTGTGCTCAAGTGCTTTGGATTCAAAATCAGATGCTGGACTATGGATTTAACTTCAAAGAGACTCCTATCCACATAGACAACAATAGTGCTATCTCTATCACTGAGAACCCTGTGCAGCACTCAAGGACCAAACACATCAACATCAGGTATCATTTAATAAGAGATAACTATGAAAAAGGATTAATTAAACTAGTCAAAGTTCATACAGATGAACAATATGCTGATCTGTTCACAAAAGCTTTTGATGAACAGAGATTTAAGTATCTGATATCAGCTATTGGGATGATTAACTTTGAGTAGACTTTTTCTTAAAACTAATTCTAATTATTTCTTCTTAAAATATGTGTGTCCTAAGTTGTCTAGTTCATCACTTTCATAAGCTCATGTTTTCTTTGGATGTAAAATTCTTTTGAAGACTTTCCTTAGATTCTTGAAAAATTTTGATACTTCGGAAGATAAAATTTTATCTTCGGAAGAAAAACATGTCTTCAAAATACATAACTGTCTAAGAGATTTTACCTTCGGAAGAAGTCAAATTCATCTTCCGAAGCTTAAAATTCTTATCTCAGACACTTATTTATTTTTAAGGACCTTTTCCTTCCGAAGCAAAATTAACCTTCGGAAGCTTTGTTTATTTCTCTTCCGAAGCATAAATCTTCAAGACTCTCAGGAAAATCTTCCGAAGCCATTTTAGCTTCGGAAGCTTTTTCAATCAAAACTTCCGAAGACAAATAAACTTCGGAAGCTTTTCGAATTCCAAGAAAACTACTTTTTGAGCAAAAGTAAACTACCTTTTCAGAGGTGGGACCGACTTTCGGATTTCAAAGTTTATCCTCTTTCATTAACTTTGGTTCAAATCCCTTTTCATATAAATACCCAACGGTTCCCCCTCTTTCCCACTATCTTCCTCAATTCTACTGTTTCTCTAACCTAATTCTCTAAACCGCCTTTGCTTTCTACCTTTCTTCACCCTTAAGCTTCTGAAATGGCCAACCTTAACCGCAGAAACAACCCTGATTTCTCCATGCAACTTCACAGGCAACATAATCAAGTTGCTCTGTTAAGCTCTGAGAAAGATGCAAGTTTCTCAGAGATTTGCCAATTCTTGACTCTGTCAAACTACTTCACCTCCCTGACCATTGATCCTACTCTATATGAGGATCACTTGCTTGAATTCTGGAAGACCTGCCAAGAGGTCATTATGGATGGGGAGAAGGCACTGTCTGCCACAGTGCAAGGGAGGACAATCTTCATCACTCCGGCCATCATTAACCAACATCTTCAGCTGGATGATGAAGAAGGTGAGGTGTCCTTCCCAAAAGAAGCTGTTAATCATTCTTTTGAGCAGATGGGCTATGAGGGAGATTTCTCTGTAAAGACCTTTAGGAAAGGGAAGGTCTCATCCCAATGGAAATTCCTGCTCCATGTGGTTATCCACAGCTTGTCAAACAAGCATGGTGGATGGGACCAGATTCCTGAGGATCTCTCCTTTATAGTTCATGGAATGGTTCAGGGGGTCAAGTTCAGGTATTCACAATTTGTTTATACTAATTTACTTGCAAACTTAGACTCCTTAGAGTATTACATGTTTCCTAGATATGTTCAACACATTCTCAACTGTGAACTGGGCTCACAGTTGAGGGAAACAGGTAATATTCTTAAATTGGGACAGATGAAGCCCGGCATCTTTAAAATAATGAAGAAGCCAACTGTAGGCTTCTCTGGGGTAGAAACAGCCCTAGTCCCAAAAATGTTAGAGCTCATTGCTCAAGGTGACAACCTAGCAACACAAGCTAGTGTTGAACCCACACCTCTTTTGTCCTTACCCTTAAAAAGACCAGAAATCACCCTCACCTACCAAAGAAAATCCAAACGAACCCCTGCTCAGGCTATTGAGTCTGTGCAGGCCCCCAAATACTCACCTTACAGGAAGAAGTGGACACTAGAGCTCCCACTTCTCCTGAGGAGCAAACCACTCCCATTACTTCACCTATCAGGGCTGAGGTTCCTCAAGCTCACCCTGATGAGCTCACTAGCCCAACAACCTTAAGCCTTCACTCTGAGTCTCAACACTCAAGTGAACAACCTTCAGGGGACAGCTACCATCCCCAGCCTTTGGATCTCAACCAACCAATTCCCAACCTATCCTTTTACACTGATGAAGACTTAGGATTCAGTGAGTACCATGAGTCTCTCTTCTCCTCCCCTACTCAAAGAGAGATGAGTACCTCTGACTCTCCTCAGTCTATCCCCCATCAGTCACCTATTACTGAGGTGGACACTTCTGAACCTGTTCAGGATGTCCATATGGAAGAGGCTCTCACTTTTGAAAGTGATTACATCATTAAGACCTCAACCATGGCAACTCAGCCCATTGGCATCTCAACTGAGGCTGCCAGTGAGCAGAGGAAAACCAGCAGCCAAGAAACTCAAGCTGGTGGTGAGAGAGAGGACTTTGGTCCAATCATCTCATCCCCCAATGAATCTTCTGATGAAGATGAGGGGAATTTGAGACTAAAGGTGCAAAAACTGTCAAAAACATGCACCTATTTAGTCTCTAAGGTTAGTCACTTGGAATCTCAGGTGACTACCCTGCAAAACAGGGTCAATGATCAGCAACTCCAGATTTCATATCTGCAGGAAAAACTAGCTGGGAGACCTTTAAGGAGAGCTCAACCAGGAACACAAGAACCTGTGGAAGTGATTGACTTATCCTCCAGCTCACCTATGCAAGTGGGTGATGCTACCAAAAAGGGGGAGAAAGTTGTTACAACCACAGAACCTGGGAGTTCTTCAGAGAGAATGGACATAGAGGACTCACCATCCTCACTTGCTGTTGTGCATTCTCAGCAACTTCCTCAAGTTCACATTAATGTGGACTCTATAGACTCTCTCATCAGGAGTCTCTTTGAGGAAGGTATACCAAGGGCTGTCTCATCTCCACCACTAGGAACTGGCAATCACATCATAAGGTGGAGGTATGATGATGACAGGAGAGCCCTTATACTTCAAAGAGTTCAAGGCCAACAAGAAGTTTTTCAATTCCAAAGCCTGAGCTTTTATGAAAGACTGGATTTAGTCAACTTGCCACTTGTCAATCCAAGCAATTCAAGACAAGCTGACAGGCTGGCTCAAAGAATCCAAGACAGGATCCTTGCAGAGTTTACTCTAAGAAGGAGACTTAGGGAATCAGGCAATGTCATCGGTCAACTGGATGTTGAGGTGGACCCTAAGATTAGTTTCATAGGGGAAACCTTGACTGAAGGCCCAGTGACAGAACCTGAGACCCCTGTCTCATCATCAACAACTGCTGCTGAGGTCCAAACTCCATCTGAGACACCTGCTGGTGAAGGTGTTTCTCAGCCTCTCTCTGGCCAGAGCATGGAAGCTACTCCAAGCAATGAAGGCCAAGCCTCAATCCACCCTGAGTCACAAAGGTCTGTTGGTGACAAAGGGAAAAGGATAATGACTCCTGAGGAAATTGAGGAGGAAGAGAGAGAGAGGAAAAGGAGACTAAGGGGAGAAAGTTCTACTGGGTCATCTAGCTTCATGCAAGCTGCAATCAGGGCTGCTCCCAGACCAAATACTCAAGATGATGAGTTAAGGGCAGTCAGGATTACCTACTTACAGACCAGGAACTATGACATTGATGAAATCATCTCCCTCCCCTTAGAAGAGTTAAATGAACTGGCTGACAGGGAAGTGTCAAGAGAGTTGAAGGAGAAAGAGGATGCAATGATACTTCTCCAACTCAAAGAGGAGAAGAGACAGAAAAGACTTTACAAGCATGCTCCCACTCTCTCACCAGTTCAAGAAAGTCCTGCACAGGAAGATGTGGCTCCACAAGAACCTCAGGTAGATAAAGAAGAAGATAGGATCAAGATGATCAACTACCTGAGTGCCACAGGCTTCTATCAGGCAGATGCACTTCTTCCCTTGTCCTATGACTTCATTGAGTTCGAGTATCTAAAGCAACTTGAGCTTGAGTTAGTCAAGGAAAGAAAGACAACTAAAAGGAAGCTAAGGGAAGAAGCTGCAAAGTCAAGAGCCATCATTCAAAAGAATGCAAAGAAGTCTGCTGACAGACAAAGAATGGTGAGCTTCTTGAAGCTGTATGGATTCTCCGGAAGGAGACTTGGCCCCATGTCTCTATCCACTATGGATGAGCATATTAGGGTGATCAAGCAGAAGATTAAAAGTGGAGAACTCATTGACTTGCACTCTCTTCCAAGTCAAGTCCCACCTGAAGTGGAGGTCAAGTTTGAACAACCAGAGACACCTCAACCAGCACCTCCAGCTGAGCCTCAGCAAGCTTCATCTTCTGATCCTAGGCAGGGTCAAACTCTCTCCTTCTGAACCTGTGTGAGAAAGACACTGATGATCAACATGGTGCTGCAGACCAGTCTTCTCAGTTAAAGACATCCAAGAGGAAGAAGAGGATGGCTTCTAAACCAAAGACTAAGAAGAAGAAGCCAAAGTCATCTACCTCTGCACCTCAGGCTGAATCAGATCAACCTGAGGAAGTGCATGATGAGGCAGCCCAATCAACTCCTATTCAAGTGGCTCCTCTAACTAGTGAGACACCCATCTTGTCCTGGACTTACTCTACCAATCCAGAGAGATGGAATGTTATCAGAGATCAAGGTGTTGAGAATGTCTACTCATGGCAAGACATAATCAACTTACCTCTGCATGATCTCTTTGAGATGAGAAGATACTATGAGAGTCTTGATGATCCTGACCATCTCATGAAGAAAGGAATGGTCCTGATTGTACTGAAGACTACCAACATTTGAAGATCTTCCAAGTGTTTTGGTAGCATCAGCCTAGGGGGAGTTTGTAAGGATTCCTGAAGTCTGATGCAACCCAAAACAGCCTAAGTGTCTCAGCAACATGCACTAAGTACTGAAGTGAAGAATGCTTCGGAAGTTTTACACAAAGCATTAGAAAATACTCTAAGTGTAAAATCTTCCGAAGCCAAGACCAATATCTTCCGAAGCCAAACATGAAGTCTTCCGAAGCTTCAGAGACAAAGTCTTCCGAAGCTTCAACCTATGAAGACAGATTTCTTCCGAAGACTTTTAGTACACATGCTTTATCTGATGTACTGTTCCATAAAGCACCTTTTCCGCTGCATCTCTGTAAAGTCACCAACTTACATGAGTTGGTGAAAAGGGCCTTGCTTTTGGTAACTGTACATTGAGGTCTTGAGTCTTCAACTTTCCACTTTATGTACTTTATCCTTTTGTATTGTATAAGGATGTGAGCTATGGCATGTCATAGTCACAAGGTCAAAAGGCAGATATGCCTTTTGATCCTACAATTGATTTTGTTAGTGTCTAGTCAATTGTATCCAGCTGGCTTTCAAAGTATAGCCGGCTGTAGGTTGTAGTATAAGTATTTCAAGTTCTTGTATCTTTTCTTTATGCTTTGTAACACTTGTAAAAGAACTTGAGAAAGCAATATACTGCCTCCTTGAAACCCATACTCTCTTGTTCTGTCTCTTGCTTTACTTGTGTTCTTTGTATCACTTTGGTTTCCCAGTTCACTGTTTGATTAGAGTTTAGTTAATCTCCTCATTGTGTTGTTGTGTTGTAATTGTGTTAAGCCCTTAAACGGTCCTGCAGTTTTTTTGAAGTTTTTTAAATTTGTTTTTTTTTAATTTTCCACTAAATTTTTTAGATTTCTCTTTTTTTCAAATTTTTCTTAACGTCTAATATTTTGTTTTAGTATCAATAACATCACCTTTCCTCTATATTTAGATATTTGGTTTTAATATTTAAATTAGTTTTGAGAACATTTTGGTTTTTTTAACTTTTAATATATAGTTTTGTATATTTTTATTTATATTTTAATATAAATTTTATTTAAATTCGAGTTGGGTGAAATATAGTGTATTTCTAATTCCTTTCACAACAATTTAAAATTGAATCTGGATTTGTTCCACAACTACGTGATGCTTATTTAAATACCAAATACAACGTTTGTAAACTTTTATAAACTTTTTTATACAAATATACTGTTAAACGTGTTTTTCATGAATGATTAGATTTTTAAAATTGAAGCGTTGTAGCTTTATGTGTTTCTCTTTCCCACATAGTGTCATCGTTGCAACGCACGTCTTTACTATATTTAAACTTCTCTAAACTTTTTGAAACGTCAGTTTTTTATTACGATTTATCGCGGCGCAACGCCCGCATGCATTTTACTAGTTTACCTATATATTAAAAATGTAAAGTGATGAACAGTAGCTGTAGGATCTTGAGCCGTCGGTTTATAAATCAACGGTTATAATATCAAGTTAAGGAGGAGCTGCCAGGTATCAGGCCATTGAACACCTACCAGTTACACGTGTTTGCATCGTTTTGTACAACCTTTTCTCTCCGATTTCCCTAGATGTTTCTTTGGGCTTTTAGTTTCGGTGGGAATCGGTCTCCTGTCCCCTTTGCTCACTGATATTGTTGCCGGTGGTGACAGCGGTGGCAATCGATCCCCCTTTTCTCGTCGGTGTGCATCTATCTCTACGTTTTGTTTAAGTTCCCTATGCAAGCCCTTTTCTCTGTTTCCCCTTCTACGGGGGTTTTATGGGTTTTGGTCGAACTTCAAAGCGTGATGTTGCCGGCGACGAGGACGGTGGTGCTCAGTTCAGTCACCTCTTTAGAAGCCCCTAATATGTCGTTTCTTATGAGGTGGTTTGTGATGATTGCGGCGGTGGTAGTGGCTTTACCGGCTCCGCCTCCCGTTTTCGGTTGAGGTAGAGTGGGTGTTCAAAGGGGGTGGTGAGGATCTGGCCATATATGCATGTGGATCTGTGTGATGGTACCAGTAGTAACTTTGCCCCTGATTGTCTCTCCGCCTCCCTTCGTGGTTGAGGTAGAGTCGTTGTCGGCAGTTGCATGTGACGATTGCGGTGGTCCAACCACCTTTACCCAGCCCTGATTCTAGCCTTTCACCCTTTTGTTTGGCAGTTGCAAGTGATGATTATGGTGGTTCAAACACCTCAACTAGGGTTTTCGTATATGGTTTGTTTTGGTGTTATAAGCATGTCTTCATGTTACCTGATATTGATAATGTTTACCATGCTGCTGTAGATGTCTGCCGAAAGCCTTGATGAAATTGTAGTTCATGGTTTGGTTTGACGTGGTTTGTACCATATCCCGAACATCTACCAGTCGCATGTTCTGAGACTTTAGTCGACAGCAAAGTACACCTACCATTGTTGGTTCTTTAAAGGTTTCTCAACGCGCGATGTTTACGGGATGACAGGATCTGTGTCTGGTCATTGTTTAGAACATCGATGGCAGATCAGCAAGGACTAGAAGAAAAGAGATCAGATCGATGGCCCCAGTGTTCGAATCTGTATAGAACACTGATCATTGTTGGTGACATGATTTAGTCCCACAAACAGCAGGGGAAGGAAAGCATAGAGCAGTGACAGTGCAACAAGTTCATGGTGGGTTGAGGTTTTGAAGTATAGGTCCACCATCAACATGGTCTGCCTTGACATAGGTTCCTTTACATTATTAATTTTTTGCTTAATAACTAGGCAAATCTTATTATTTTGGCATGATAACTTTCAAATTTGACTTATAAAAGTCAAACTAAACTATAATCAGTAATTATAAATTTGTTGCATCTTCTGGTTGGCACTTTTAGGTCTTCATTCGTTAATTTCTTTTGGCTCTATTCATTAATAAGTAGATTCTGAATTGTTGTCAATGCATGAATGTCAATTACATGACACAATTGTAAGAGTTTGCTAAGGAGTACGTGGATGCCTATAAGAAGTTTGATTCTATTACTTTCAAGTAACTTGAAGTATTGAACTCTGCCATTGTACTATGGGAACTCTCAACTTTTATTAAAGGTCCGGTGGCTATCGTATTTACGTTTCATTAGGTGGGTAAGGGCTGCAACGATTGTTGGTGGTGGTGTTGTGCCATTATGGTTTTGACAAAAAAAGGGTGTTGATGTTGAGCAATATCAACCAAAGGATCTCTTAGTCTCTGCACTTGCATTTATTTGCTTCTAATTACTTTCTTTTTAAAGTAAATAACATCAAAATGCATTTACTTTCACTATTTGGGTTCTTTATTATTCTACAATGAGGTATCTTTGTTCTAATCATTCTTTTATTTCTTCCATTGGTAAAAGATCCGTTGAAAAGCTTAATTTAATGGATCAGCCGTTGACCTGTTGAAAAGCTTAATCTAATGGGTCAGCTTTCTTACGTATATAAACCAGCCAATGTTTGTTAACAACGTTCTAAGCTACCTTTTGCTGCCTGTGTAGATACAAACACCAAAACGTAAATGCCATGTGCAATGACAAGTAGTCGTAGCTGAATTAGCGATCAAAAAAAAATTAGGTTGGTAGATAAGTAACTACAGATGTGCTTAGGTTTTTTCTAGCTTTTATCATTTCATTTCAGATGACTTAGCCAATAACGCAACATACAAGGCATGATAGAAAACATGAAACAACCAATCGCGCAACGCGTGATATGGAAAATACCTAGTCTAATACATTTACCAAAGACGTGAACAGTGCTAAAACGACAGTGGTACATTTAGACGGTGCTGCCACATGATAGATTTTAGTTGTGCCAACAATTCTTTTTTTCATATTGAACTTTTTTTTTCCATGGCGTTGAAGGTATTTGTTGGGAAACTTAACACTAAGTAGTTAATTTGTAAGACACTAGCTTATGTGGTTCGATCCTCTGCTACCTCTCTCTTTTTACTATGGGTGTGAATTTTTGACATGATCTAAAATCACAACACAAATCATTAAATTTTCAGGTTTGTGTTTACTATAAACGGGTTCGGTCAGTTTGGGGTCGAACCGTGAACCCCGCTTAACTAAACAGGTTGGGTTCGGGTTCAACCCGACGGGATGGGTTGACCCGTTTAACCTATTTTTTATTATTTTATTTCTTTATATATTTTGTATCATAAATTAAATTTTGATTCTATTTCAAATTTTAAAAATTAAAATAGAAATTGGCATAAGATTTCCCAACTAAAATATGATTGTTCTATATTAATAGGTATTTTTTGTTGTAAAAGAAGTAATTTTAAAGTATTAATATGTAAATAAATATTAATTTAAAAATTCGGATCAATCGGGTCGTGTTAGTGTCAACCTGTAAATTTTCATGTCGTGTTCAGGTTGACACTTCTGACACAATTTTCGGGTTCGAGTTCGTATAAAATTTTCAGGTTTGAGTCGGGTTGGACCCGACAACCTGATAACACAACCCCTTTAGCACCACTACCTACCACCACTCTTATTTTTTTTCTTTTTCCCCGATTTATAACTTTTCCATATTCTAGTATTTTATTTGCTAATTTTTTTCACCCATTTGCCCCTTTTTATACTCTTTTTGTTATTTTACAGATAAATGTTTTTCTAGTCCTGTATGGTTTGGTAAGCGTTATTTAAATCTATGTATTTAAAATTTTCATTTAAATTCATATGACTACACATAATTAATATTATTAATATTTTCTGTTAAACCTTTTCCAATATGAAGGGAATTTTAGTCAAAAAAATTTTTTACAAAAGCTCATGAGATGCTTTATGCGTTTCATCTTTTTAGGTAATAAAACATAACTAATCCCAAACCCAAAATCAGTCTATAATGGTTGATGTTCCTTATTGCAAATACTACATCCCCTACCGAGTATAGGGAGGAAAGAGACTGGTTCTCGGAGTGAAAATTCATCTTCTATGATTCTCTAAAAAGATTGAACGTATAAAACCTCTCACATGCGATTAGTTCTTGATTTTGTAATTGTTTTGATTAAAATATCACTCGAGTTGAGAAGCTTTAACTGAAAAATGTTAATAGTGTTAACTAGGTGTAGTAAAATGGATGTAAAGAAATTTTATATAAAACCTTTTCATTTAAATGACAAAATTTAAAAACTTTGTATTCAAATGATAAATTTTTATAAAACCACAAAGATGAATAAAACACTTACTATTTCTTTAATAATTAAAAATTATTATTTTCAAAGGCATTTTTTCCTCACATTTCATAATACACAACCATGATTGTCACATGTTCTAGTCGCGGATGCGGATTTGATCTGCTCCCAAGCTAATCCTTTTATCTTTAGTTGTACGAACATATAAATGACTATCTATAGTTACATTCACAAGCTACGCATTTAACCTCATGTCTTCACGCGTAGCACGGGCATCGATCCCTAGTTTCTATTTTATATTTTGAAAAGTTTAAAACTTATAGATTATATTATAGATTTTCATTGCATCTCACACTTCATAATTAAGTTTTACCTTGTGGGGTGTGTAGAATGCAATGATGAAGATAGAATCGGTTGGACTTTGGAGTTTTCAAGTACAAAAATCAAACAATATCTAGAAATACATTCGCACACGCCAAGAAAAGAAGAAAAAGAGATCAACCACGCAACTATTGTCGATTATTATTTAGATACGTACTAAAGCTAGGCTTTTCAATAGTTATATTTGTCGGTTTGTTTTTATATTATGAGTCCAACACTATTAGTCGGTCATTTCAATAGAAGGAACAAATCGAAGGTGGAAAATAAATCGTTAAAACTAGGTGGTATCTCTAAATTATTATAATTGATTTTATTGTTCTTTATGTATGTACTCATTTGCATTTTTCGTTTATAACAATCATTAATTACAAATTACATTAGTGGTCATTTGTGTAAGAGTTTATAACACTTTATGTCATTTCTATCAATGAGGTTAGATTTGTTGTTACTTTTTGTAAAATGACCTTATGATAGTGATTAATAAAAAAACAAAAAAGTAAATAAAATAAAATTCAACCCCTCACTTTTTTCACAATTGGTCTATCACCCTATCCGTAATATGTCTCTCCTTTGATCTTTCTTCAGCAGGTCCAAGGTCTACAAGATGACTCCAAAAGTGTCGTCGTATAACTATGATGGTTTATTATGGTTACGTACAATACGTGTGATATTAGACGTGCACGCCAGACAATACTATGAAGCAGATATGATGAATGAGAATCAAGATCATCTTTGATATTTCCTTCCACCTAACCTAAAACAACATTCGATAAAGACAATCAAGTTCTTTGAAGAATGGTGTGACAATCAAGTTCTTTGAAGAATGGTGGTGAGAATGGATGGTTGATTTTGCCCATTTTCATCTTTTGATCGATTGATGATTTTGTTAAATACCCTGATCTATTTTTTGCTTTCGGCTACAAATCGTATCTTAAAAGTGTGCTTTTGCTTGTTAATGGTCTTTACAATAACTTTCTCTATGTCCTTTCTCTCAGATCATCATTCGATAATAACAATGATGTTTACGAGAAAAATAAAGACAATCAAGTCTCTTGAGAATGGTGTGACAATCAAGTTCTTTGAAGAATGGTGGTGAGAATGGATGGTTGATTTTGCCCATTTTCATCTTTTGATCGATTGATATTTTGTTAAATACCTGATCTATTTTTTTGCTTTCGGCTACAAATCGTATCTTAAAAGTGTGCTTTTGCTTGTTAATGGTCTTTACAATAACTTTCTCTATGTCCTTTCTCTCAGATCATCATTCGATAATAACAATGATGTTACGAGAAAAACATATCCTAATATTACCTTCTTTAACAAGAGTATTATATATATGTATATATATATATATGTATATACAATATATACATATGTATTATATATGTATATATATAATACTATATATATATACATAAATATGTATATATATGTATATATATACTTATATATATACATATCTATGTATATACATATAATGATTTATACAATATATATATATACATATATATATATATACAGATATATGATACACATAGATATAATATATATATATATATATTATATATATATATATTATATATATATATATATATTATATATATATAATATATATATATATTATATATATATAGGGTAGGTTATCTTGAGAACCACCCTTTTAGTGAGAACTCTACGGAACCAACCTCAACCACACATTTTAGTCACATGGAAGTCACCATGCCACTTCCACCCTTTTTTTTTTAAAACGTTCATAACTTTTTTCATGACATTATTTTTTCATAAAAATTTCACCATTAATTTCATTATTTTTTTATCTTTCCAACGCCTACCATATTGATATTATTTTTTTAAAAAAATCGTTCACCCGTATTTACACATGTGTAAATTAGTCATTACATATGTGTAAATTTGTTTTACACATGTGTTACTTCCAAGAATTACATATGTGGTAAAATGACGTTCGTAAAAAAACGAGATTTTTTTTTATTTTTATAATTTGTTTTATTTTTTTAATGGTAGAGGGAAACGAGAGAAACACTTCTGTGTTTTTACTTTTTTTATTTTTTATTAGTTTTTATTTTATGATTTTTTTGATTATGTTGTTTGTTTAATTATCACATGCAAATCACATGTCATTTCCCTTTTTTTTTAAATGTTCATAACTTTTGTTTACGATATCATTTTTTTAAAAAAAATTAACCATTAAATTTAGTATTTTTTTATCTTTCCAACGCCTACCATATTGATATACTTTTCTAGAAAAAATCGTACATCCGTTTTTTATATATGTGTAAATTTATACACATGTGTAGTACTGGATTTACACATGTGTAAATCCGATATTACACATGTGTAAAACGAATTTTGTTAAAAAAACGGGAATTTTTTTTATTTTTTATATTTTTTGTATTTTTTTTATGAAAGAGGGAAAGTAGGGGAATATTTTTCTGTTTTTATTTTTTTTATTTTTATGTTATTTTTTGATTTATAAATTTTTTAAATATGTTTTTGTTAATTACGATTTTACCATTGAGAACTAGTGGTTGAGATTGGTTTCAAGAGTTGTCACAAAAAAAAACTAGTTCTCATTTGATCTCTCCCCTATATATATGTATATATATGTATATATATATATATATGTAATTATATAGTATATATTATATATATGTATATATATATGTATATATATAGTATATAATATCTATATAGTATGTTATATATATGTACTTATACATATATCTATTCTATATATCTCCTCTCTCTCTATCTATATATGTTCTATATATATCTCTCTATATATATATATATATATATATATATCTCTACACATATATAAATAGTATTGTATATATATGTACGGCCCCATTTCAAGCAACCTCACAAATGATTTTGAACATTAAAAACACAAGTTGTTAAACCAAAATTTCATCAACTATAAGCAACAAGATATGAAAAAAAAAATTTATCATCAATTACAATACATTAAACTTTAACTACACATAACTATGCCAGGATGTTAGTCAATAACATGATCTGAGGTTGTAAGGCCCCGTTCCCGGGACGCTTACAGTTGGTCATTCATCGCACATAAAACATATAATTATATTACATTAAGAAATCATTGCAGCGGAAACATTCAAAATGACATCACGTTTCATTATAATTACTTTTGCCAAATAATACATCATTATCCGGTTACAAAATTCATGTTTGCATTACATCACAAAGCTATATAATTGGATGCCATCCCAAAAGAGCGAGTAGCCTTGCCGTGCCATCCTCAGCAATCATTTACCTGCCAACTGGAAAATGTAATAAAAGTCAGCGTTGCTGAGTGAGTTCTAGTTTTAAAAATAAATATACTTTACTTTCATTGAAAACCATTCTTTTATCATGCGATCATTCAACATACGTATACACAGATAATGTCATTATTATCTTTCATCTCATTCATTATCTTCCATTCTTTTCGTTCATTCTTTCTTCCGAGTCTTTTGCGACAACATGGTCGCTCACCTCAATGGCAATCTCAATGATTGCACGCTATCCGAGTCTTTTGCACCCCTAGGGTTGCTCACCCCAATTGCCCATCACGATAGCAAGCTATCCGAGTCTTTGCAACAACAAGGTTGCTCACCCCAAGGCAACATCACGATAGCACTTTACTCGAGTCTTTTGCAACGACAAGGTTGCTCACCTCATAGGCAATCTAAATGATTGCACTTCGTCCGAGTCTTTTGCAACACAAAGTCGCTCACCCCATATATATGCTTGCAAGCCTTTCTTTCGTTCATTCATCATTTATTAATGCATGCATTCTTACTTCATGTTCCTCTTTCATTATCTTTCGCTTTACATTACATAAACTTCATTCATTCATTCATTAGCATGACATGTAAAGCCACAAGAAAGATAAGCATACATCATTATAAGGAACATATCATACACATTCATCATCATCATACAGGGCAACATCATACATTCATAATATGCATAAACATGCAACATCATCATCATCATGCCCTACATGCTCTCTAAGGCCATAACCTTCCTCTTACATGCTCTTACGGGTTACTTTACGTCAAACTTACATCTGCACCTTTCCCCGAAGGCCAGAAGTCAAACTACACATTCCTTCGAGTGCAACAGCCCTATTCGGGCGTATGGACACCCTTCAGTCGCATGGCCTCCATGCGACTGAACATCATGCGACTGGACTCATGCGGATGGTCATCTATGCGAATGAACATCAATCGTGCGTATGGACCTTGTGCGAATGGAATTACTGCGAATGGGCACCTATGCGACTGACCTCATGCGAATGGACTCATGCGACTAAGCATCTATGCGACTGAACCCTCAGTCGTGCAATCCCCATGCGACTGGACTCCCAGTCGTGCGACTGAAATCTTAGTCGTGCGATTGAACCCTCAATCGTGCGAATGAATCCCAATCGTGCGAATGACCTTCAATCGCCCTCATTCGGCCGTATGGCCTTCATTCGGTCGCCTAGCCCTAGCTGATGCAGAATGGAGTTCATCCCGAACCCAATCTGCCATTTTCGGCCTCCAAGCTCATCCAAACCCATTCTAAGCCTAAATTAACCCTCCTGGACCTTAGGAATGCATACCATAACACCATACAAGCACACACAAGCCCGAAATCATACTCTAAACACATCATACACATCACACCCAAATGGGTCAAACACACACACACAAAAACGGGTTTTGAACATTTCCAGCCCCAAAATCAGTTGAAAACAAGTAAAAGTGGGGTCCTAGAACTCACACAATCGAGCACAAAGACAAGGCTTCGATTTGGCTTGCCACTCGACGGATTTGGACACCCGAATCACCCGAAACACCCCTTTTTTCCTTTTTCTCCTCTTTCTCTTCTCTTCCTTTGAAATCTGAAAAATTGGTGTTTGTGGGGAGAGTGGGCTGCCCTCTCCCTATATAACCACCACATATCCAACTTTTCTTCGTTGGCGAGTTTGGTCCCTCGACTTTGAACTTTATTTCTTTCCTTTCTTCGCCGGCTTCAAAATAATAAATTTCCGGGTGTTACAAGTCCACCCCCTTAAATAGGTTTCGTCCCCGAAACCTGTCATTCCTCGAACAAACGTGGATCTCCCAGTCGTTGACTCGGATCCCTCCCTGTGCTTCCACTGTACACACAAGAGGAACCACTTATTCCTTAGCCTTTTCTCCTTTCGGTCGATGATTGCCACTGGTTGCTCCACATAATTGAGCCGTTCATCCACTTCGATATCTTCCAATGGGACAATCATATCTTCATCTGCTAAGCACTTCCTTAGATGAGATACATGGAATGTCGGGTGAATTCCACTTAACTCATCTGGTAACTCCAGTCTATAGGCCACCTCTCCTACTCGAGCAATGATTCGGAAAGGGCCTATATACCTTGGGCTCAACTTGCCCCGCTTTCGGAAGCGAATGATACCCTTCCAAGGTGAGACCTTCAACATAACCCGGTCACCCACCTGGAACTCAATCGGCCTGCGTCGTTTGTCAGCATACGACTTCTGTCTATCTTTGGCCGCCTTCATGAAGGCTTTGATCTTCTCAAGCTTCTCAGTCGTAGCCTCGATTACCTCGACGCTTCCCAATTCCTTCTGACCAATATCACCCCAACAAACGGGCGTTCTGCATCTCCTACCGTATAGCATCTCATATGGGGGCATGCCAATGCTGGCATGATAACTGTTGTTGTATGAGAATTCGGCTAACGGTAGGTGGTCATCCCAACTTCCACCAAAATCAATCACACATGCCCGAAGCATGTCTTCCAGTGTCTGAATGGTCCTTTCTGACTGACCATCAGTCTGGGGATGATAAGCCGTGCTAATATGTAACCTCGTCCCCATAGCATCGTGGAACTTCTTCCAAAATTTAGATGTAAACCGGGTGTCGCGATCCGACACAATAGACACCGGCACACCATGACGAGTCACAATCTCCTTGATGAACAGATCAGCCAACCTCTCAGATGAATATGTCTCGCGGATCGGTAGGAAGTGAGCACTCTTCGTCAATCGATCAACTATCACCCATATGGCATCGTACCCTTTCGGAGTACGCGGTAGCTTTGTAATGAAATCCATGGTGATGTGCTCCCACTTCCATTCCGGTATATCCAAAGGTTGTATCTTCCCATACGGCTTTTGATGCTCGGCCTTCACCTGTAAGCAAGTAAGGCACTTACTCACGTACTCCACCACATCGCGCTTCATACCCGGCCACCAATAATCTTTCTTCATATCATGGTACATCTTTGTGGCACCAGGATGAATGGAGTACCGAGTCTTGTGAGCTTCATCCATTATCTTCACCCGTAGATCCCCAAAACGGAGGAATCCACACACGATCGAATCGGGTTCTAACACCGAGTGTGTTTTCACCCAATTCCCCAACCAGACCTCTCATTCTTTCAGAGTTAAGATGATCTTCTTTCAATGCCTCATCTTGAAACTCTTTAGCCTGCTTCATCACATCGGAGGTCATGATCAGCTGATACGCTTTCACCCGAATCGGCTCGGGCCTCTCTTTCCGGCTAAGGGCATCAGCCACCACGTTGGCCTTGCCCGGATGGTAGTGGATCTCACAATCATAATCCTTTATAAGCTCCAACCACCGTCTCTGCCTCATGTTCAGATCCTTCTGCTCGAAGAAGTACTTCAGACTCTTGTGGTCAGTGAATATGATGCACTTCGTCCCGTAGAGGTAGTGCCTCCAAATCTTTAATGCAAAGACCACGGCTGCCAGCTCCAAGTCATGAGTAGGATAATTGACCTCATGAACCTTCAACTGTCGGGATGCATAGGCTATGACCTTTCCTCTCTGCATTAACACGCACCCCAACCCCTAGTAAGAAGCATCGGAATAAACCACCAGATCTTCACTTCCATCGGATAATGACAGAACAGGAGCTTGAGTCAATCTCGCCTTCAGTTCTTCAAACGCCTTCTCTTGAGCTTGACCCCATACGAACTTCACCTCTTTCCGGGTCAACTTAGTCAGTGGAGAAGCAATCTTCGAGAAGTCTTGGATAAATCTTCTGTAGTAGCCCGCCAAACCCAAGAAACTGCGAATCTCGGATGGCGTCTTTGGTGACTTCCATTGCATAACCGCCTCCACTTTCGCCGGTTCCACCATAATCCCGTCAGGATTCACCACGTGACCCAAGAACTGAACTTCGCGCAACCAGAACGCGCACTTGGAGAATTTAGCATACAACTTCTCTCTTCGTAACGTCTCTAGAACTTCCCGAATGTGACCGGCATGTTCTACTTCGCTCCTTGAATAAATCAGGATATCATCAATAAACACAATCACTGATTTATCCAACATAGGCCGACACACCCGGTTCATCAAATCCATAAAAGCAGCTGGCGCGTTGGTCAAGCCAAAAGACATGACAAGAAACTCGTAGTGACCATAACGCGTACGGAAAGCTGTTTTAGGAATATCCTGCTCCTTCACCTTCAACTGATGGTAACCAGATCGAAGATCTATACTTGAAAACTAACTGGCACCCTGAAGCTGATCGAACAAATCATCTATCCTCGGTAAGGGTATCGGTTCTTCACTGTCAACTTGTTCAGCTCGCGGTAGTCGATGCACATCCTCATACTACCGTCCTTCTTCTTTACAAACAGGACCGGAGCACCCCAAGGAGAGATACTCGGTCGAATGAACCCCTTATCAAGCAACTCTTGCAACTGCTCCATCAACTCTTTCATCTCGGTCGGAGCCAGCCGATACGGTGCCTTGGCGACAGGTTGGGCACCCGGTACCAGATCAATCTGAAACTCAATCTCTCTGTCAGGTGGCACTCCTGATAAGTCTTCTGGGAACACATCTGTAAAGTCACACACAACCGGTACATCGGCTAGTTGTGGTGTTGGCGTATCCACATCCTTTACATAGGCCAAGTAGGCACTACATCCATGCCTCATACACTTTCCTGCCACCGCCATCGAGATTACCTTTGGAATCGTAGTAACCCGATCCTCATAAACCGTCACTAAACTACCGTCAGGCGCCGACAACCGAATCATCTTCTTGCGACACACAATGTTCGCCTCGAAATCCGCTAACCAATCCATCCCAAGAACCAAGTCAAAACCACCTAAGGTCATCACAAACGGTCTAACAGGAAACTTATGACCCTCGAGCTTCACATCACAATTCTCTATCATCTCAGAAATCCTGGTAGACTTACCTATGGCAGTTTCTACATCGAAGGGCGCATCAACACATCTACTACTAACAGGCAGCTTAGCACAGAAAGCAGCAGAAATAAAACTCTTACTAGCACCCGAATCAAATAACACAGAAGCTAAAGTTTGATTCACCAGAAACGTACCGGACACGACATCAGGGTCCGTTCTAGCTTCCTCCTGTGTCATGGTGAATGCCCTGGCGCTCGCCCTCGGTCCATCACCTCCCGTCCTCTTTGCCCCTGAACTCTCAGCCCTCAGCTTCTTACAATCTTTGAGCACGTGACCCTCTTCACCACAGTTAAAGCATCGGACCGTACGACAGTCCTTTGCCATGTGCCCCGCCTTTCCACACTTGAAGCACAAGTTCGACCCCAACCTGCACTCCCCACTATGCTCCCGTCCACATTTACCACACCTTCTCGACCCCGCACCCGACATAACCACACGGCGATCATCCACCCGTGCCTTCTTATTACCCATCGAGGCATCGCCCCGACCAAATCTCTTCCCCTGCCAGCCTCGTTCACCACCACTCTTTCTGCTACCATCAGTCACCACCACCGTTCTTTCATCATACAATCTTCCCGCTAAATCCACCGCCGACCTAAACGTGCTCGGCCGGGCGGCGATCATGTGCCTGCGAATATCCGCCAGCAAACCCTGTATATACCTCTTGATCTTTCGGGACAGAGGCGTCACTTGATCCGGCACCAGACGTGCCATCTCGTTGAACTTCGTGGTGTATTGTTGGTGTGTCATGGTTCCCGCCTCCAGTTGCAGAAACTCCCTTTCAACCTTATCCATTTCCCGATGAGGACAAAACTCCTCGATCACCATCTTCTTCAGTTCGGGCCACCTCATTCTCCCGATCGCCCGATTACCCTCTGCTTGGACAATGTTGTCCCACCAGCATAGTGCCGAGTCCACGAAGGAGTGGGTGGCAAACTTGACTTTCTGATCTTCTCGGCACTCGCTGATGTCGAGAACAGCCTCCATTTCTCTCACCCATCGATGAGCAGCGGCAGCATTGCCATTACCGTCAAAAGTAGGGGGCTTGCATCTCATAAACACCCCGTAGTTACAGCCTCGTGCCACCTCCCGCACAGGCTCCTCTTCCTCTTCCTCCTCATTATCGGAGAAAATCGTTTCAGGCTCCGGTTGCTCCCCCGAGGCCCGGTTTCTCTCCTTTCGTTCCCCCTCCTTCACAGCTTTGATGACTTCGGTCACCACAGACGGTAAGATTGTCTGCATGACCTGATGTACTTCCTTCACAACAGCCTCCTTTACCGAGGCCCTTAAGTTCGCACTCTCATCCCCAGCTTCTGGATGAGGAGTCTCAGGTTCTGCAGGAACCTCTTTCTCAGCTCTAGGCCTTCCTCTTTTAGGGCGTGGTTCAGCAACAGGGCCATCACGGCCTCCACCCCTAGAAGCTCTAGAAGATCTACCACCAGCCATTCTCTATCACACTGAAAGATTCAAACACCAACACGGTCATTCAAGGAAACAACTCAGTTTATGTCAAGTATAGTAAGTCCCTAATTACAGTGGCCAGTTGTGATTAGCCACTTACTGTACTCTTCATACCCCAAGTATTACCTGTCCTGACTACATCAGTATTCAAATCTACATACAACACATAACATATACCATGCGCACATAAAACCGGTTAACTTTAAGAAAATACCTGATGGCACGCAGCTACTCAATTTGGCATCCCATTCCTTTTCGTCCCATTTTCAGTTTAAGTTAAGGTTTATTTTGAAAATTTACCCATTTCACTTAAACTTTGGCTCTGATACCAACTTGTAAGGCCCCGTTCCCGGGACGCTTACAGTTGGTCATTCATCGCACATAAAACATATAATTATATTACATTAAGAAATCATTGCAGCGGAAACATTCAAAATGACATCACGTTTCATTATAATTACTTTTGCCAAATAATACATCATTATCCGGTTACAAAATTCATGTTTGCATTACATCACAAAAGCTATATAATTGGATGCCATCCCAAAAGAGCCGAGTAGCCTCGCCGTGCCATCCTCAGCAATCATTTACCTGCCAACTGGAAAATGTAATAAAAGTCAGCGTTGCTGAGTGAGTTCTAGTTTTATAAAATAAATATACTTTACTTTCATTGAAAACCGTTTCTTTTATCATGCGATCATTCAACATACGTATACACAGATAATGTCATTATTATCTTTCATCTCATTCATTATCTTCCATTCTTTTCGTTCATTCTTTCTTCCGAGTCTTTTGCGACAACATGGTCGCTCACCTCAATGGCAATCTCAATGATTGCACGCTATCCGAGTCTTTTGCACCCCTAGGGTTGCTCACCCCAATTGCCCATCACGATAGCAAGCTATCCGAGTCTTTTGCAACAACAAGGTTGCTCACCCCAAGGCAACATTACGATAGCACTTTACTCGAGTCTTTTGCAACGACAAGGTTGCTCACCTCATAGGCAATCTAAATGATTGCACTTCATTCGAGTCTTTTGCAACACAAAGTCGCTCACCCCAATATATATGCTTGCAAGCCTTTCTTTCGTTCATTCATCTTTCATTAATGCATGCATTCTTACTTCATGTTCCTCTTTCATTATCTTTCGCTTTACATTACATAATACTTCATTCATTCATTCATTAGCATGACATGTAAAGCCACAAGAAAGATAAGCATACATCATAAAAAGGAACATATCTTACACATTCATCATCATCATACAGGGCAACATCATACATTCATAATATGCATAAACATGCAACATCATCATCATCATGCCCTACATGCACTCTAAGGCCATAACCTTCCTCTTACATGCTCTTACGGGTTACCTTACATCCAAACTTACATCTGCACCTTTCCCCGAAGGCCAGAAGTCAAACTACACATTCCTTCGAGTGCAACAGCCCTATTCGGGCGTATGGACACCCTTCAGTCGCATGGCCTCCATGCGACTGAACATCATGCAACTGGACTCATGCGGATGGTCATATGTGCGAATGAACATCCAATCGTGCGTATGGACCTTGTGCGAATGGAACTACTACGAATAGGCACCTATGCGACTGACCTCATGCGAATGGACCCATGCGACTAAGCATTTATGCGACTGAACCCTCAGTCGTGCAATCCCCATGCGACTGGACTCCCAGTCGTGCGACTGAAATCTTAGTCGTGCGATTGAACCCTCAATCGTGCGAATGAATCCCAATCGTGCGAATGACCTTCAATCGCCCTCATTCAGCCGTATGGCCTTCATTCGGTCGCCTAGCCCTAGCTGATGCAGAATGGAGTTCATCCCGAACCCAATCTGCAATTTTCGGCCTCCAAGCTCATCCAAACCCATTCTAAGCCTAAATTAACCCTCCTGGACCTTAGGAATGCATACCATAACACCATACAAGCACACACAAGCCCGAAATCATCTTCTAAACACATCATACACATCACACCCAAATGGGTCAAACACACACATACATAAAAACGGGTTTTGAACATTTTCCAGCCCCAAAATCAGTTGAAAACAAGTAAAAGTGGGGTCCTAGAACTCACACAATCGAGCACAAAGACAAGGGCTTCGATTTGGCTTGCCACTCGACGGATTTGGACACCCGAATCACCCTAAACACCCCTTTTCTCCTTTTTCTCCTCTTTTCTCTCTTCTCTTCCTTTGAAACTGAAAATTGGTGTTTGTGGGGAGAGTGGGTTGCCCTCTCCCTACATAAACCACCACATATCCTAACTTTTTTTCGTTGGCGAGTTTGATCCCTCGACTTTGAACTTTATTTTCTTTTCTTTCTTCGCCGACTTCAAAATAATAAATTTCCGGGTGTTACAGAGGTTGCTCTATAATCCATGTCAAGCTCACATCTTTATTCAACATGCAGATCTATTGAATTAATATGCATACAAAAGTCAAGGTTGTCGAGTTAGTTCTAGTTTCTCTTTAACAATATACATTAACCAAAATTTCTCTTTAAATGTCTTTCTTCATCGTATTTTAGCTATACTTTAACTTTGACATTTCATTCGTACTTTATCAAGTTTCTATGCTTTATTTTGTACCATACTTTACATGTGTTCTTACATTTAATACTTCTTTAGCTTTTGTATGTTTGTTATTTAGTTGCACTCTATCCATTCTTTATCTTTAATTTAACTTTTATTTTCATCTTTCCATCATACAAGACTACTTTGGTCATTGCTCGTGTGTTACACAAGACTTTACTGTCGCTTGCCGTTACGCAAGTCTTCTGTCTGGCTAATGAAAGATTTCTATCGCTTTTCATTACCCTAGACTCCTATGTCAAGACTTGAAATACGTCAAGAACTCTAGACTTGCAAGATTTCTTTAGCATACTTTAGTATTTTCACAACTGTACTTTAGCGGGGTAATTGTCTTTGATTTTTTTTTTCAAGTTTTCTTTATCATTCACATGTGAAGTTTAACTTTCTTTATTTGTAATTAACGTTAGTTCTTTAAGTATAGTTGAACTTCTTTAACTGTGATCAACTTTATCTCCTTAGTTATTTTACTTTCTTTATTTGTAATTATGTTTTATTTCTTTAGCAATTTTGTCTATGATCACCTTAGCACTTTAACTTACTTTTTCATTAGTTACTATAGTTGTCGAATATTTTAACAAGGTCGGATACTATATCCAAGGTCGAGAACTGTTCTATCGGTCGAGAACTATAAGCCAATCAAGTTGTGTATTATAATCGAAGATTATCTTATACACCAGGTTCTGTATTAGAACCAGTTACTATGCTACAAGGTCGAGAGCTGTTCTATCAACCGAGAACTGCAAAAGGTTGATTATATTTTTTATTCTCGAGGAACTAGAAAATCTGAGTAAAGCGCGAGTACTAATGTCCAAGATCTGTCTTAGGGATGTAAACGAGCCACACCGGCTCGCAAGCTACTCGGATCGTCTCGAAAAAAGCTCGAATCAAGCCAAGCTTGAACGAGCTCGAGCCCGAGCTCGAAATCACATTATGGCACGTTTACTAAACGAGCCCAAGCCCGAGCTTCAGAAATGGAGCTTTAGCCGGCTCGTGAGCCTAAACGAGTTTTTTAAAATTTTTTACATATTAAATATAATTAATTTACATAAATCATATTATAATATATTATTATGACAAAAACTAAATTAAATAATATATTTTATGATATATCTATTTGAAGCATGATTAGAAATAAATATAAAAGTAATTATAAAAAATTAAAATTTTATAATTTAATAATAAATGAGATGAGCCCGAGCCAAGTTTGACTTTTAAAAACTTCTAACGAACTAAGCTCGAGCTTTTCAAAACCAAAATGAGTCGTGCTCGAGCCTAAGCGAGCTGGGGCTCGGCTCGACTCTTTTATACCCATATATGTCCTCGAGTACTATTTTATAAGCCGAGATGACATATCAATCCAGAGCTATATGGTACCAAGTACTACCATTTGTCACATACTTTAACATATAAAGTTAGAATTAATGATATAAAACACAATTTCAATGTTAAAAACCCATAAAAATGTACGTTTTATTATTAAAACTATGTATATCATCATAAATGTATCATCATATGCATACTAGTCCCAAAACATGATAATACATGTAAAAGAATGGGTCTAGAAATCACATCTTACGTAAAAATTCATAGAAAATCCCAAACTACAAAGAATATCAACCGAGATCTACAGATTAACATATAAAGATGCAAAATTTTAACAAAACTATTGATGCATACACACTATAAGTTCATAAGTCTAGCTTAAATTGTAACGCTCGAAATAAAGTCAAAACGAGCCAATTAATTATAATGGGCTTAGATGACATTATTTAATATAAATAAGATGGAAATGGGTTATCAACGGAGTTAACCTTTCGGGTTATGTGTTCGACGAGCTTAAGGTCCCGGGAATGCCCGGTATATATAAACGGATCAGCAAGAGCGACTCTTATTTGCAACTCAACACCCAACTTTTAGAGAGAGAGTGTAGAGAGAGAAAGTGGAGAGAAAGTGGTGATTCGAGGCTCGGTTGATCAAGAGATTGAAGATCGGTGTTTGTGGGCATCCAAACAACAAGAAAAGACCAAGAATCCAGGTAAGAAATATCGTTTAATCGTTTCTTTAAGAGTAAATTCGGATTCTAGGGTTTGGGGTTTTTGAAAGTGACAAAGAATCATCCAAAACTCACGTTTTTGTGTAAGAAAACATGTAAAAAGCTTAGATATAGCTTCATGGATGATAAACCAAGGTTTTGGGTGTAAAAGATTGAAGTTTTGGGTTAAAAATGGCAGCGAAATTATGTCGTCGTCTAGCAAAACTATGGATCTTTCTACGAAACTATAGTTTCGCAGGTAGTTTCGCAGACATGGATTTCCAACGAAAGTTGGGCGAAACTGGCAGCGAAGATGCCAGCGAAACTGGCAGCGAAACTGCTGGCGAAACTAGCAGCGAATCTGCTGATCTTGCAGCGAAATTAGGCAGGAATTAACCCATTTGAAAATTAACTTATCTGCAGGTTGCGTAGTGTGACCCTTGCTTAGAAGCTTGATTGAGAAGCTACTCACTGATTCTAGGTGAGTTCTAGATCCCCTATTTTAAAGGTTTTAAACTCGTTTGGTGCTGGAAATGCATACCAAATATACGTCTTAAATGACCAATATTTTAAGAGGTTTTAAAAGGAAGATCGATTTTCCTGGAGGCCATGCGACTGAGGTTCATTCGCACGAAGGGTATGCGTCTGAAGCCCATGCGCCTGAGGTCATGCGACTGAAGGCCATACGCATGAAAGCTATGCGACTGAGAGTCCATACGCATAGATGTCCATTCGCCCATAATCCATTTGCATAGGGTCCATTCGCCTGATGTCCATTCGCCTAAGTGTTCAGTCGCCCGGAAGGCCATGCGACTGGAGGGTGTCCATACGCCCAAGTAGGGTTCATACGCCTGAAAGGACAACGGTTTATCTTATGACCTTCGAGGTAAAGTACAGTTATGGGTTTTGACTTGGGAGGTTCCCATAGGCTTGTGTAAGTTGACTTTCGAGGTCATAGACGTGATGTCGGGCATGTGTGTGATGTTAGTGATGTGATGTGTGATTGATGCGTGTGTATGATTGATGCGTATATATGATGATGCCCTGTATGGTGATGTATGTATGTTTATTTTTATATTCCTGTTATGTATATGTATCTTTCTGTGGCTTTGCGTTGAGCATTAATGTATGTAACGAAAGTATTATGTAACGTAAAGTGGAAGATAATGAATAGAGGAATATGAGGAATGAACGCATCATTAATGAACGAATGAAAACGCGAAAGGCTCGCAAGCGATGTGTACTAAAGTGCACGGCTCTAAATGCCTTAAGCTCAACCGCGTGTGGTTCAGCTAATCCTAAAGTGTGCACGCAGGGGTTCCAGTCTTTGTGACTGACCTTCGGTGTGGTGCATGGTGTAGTATGTCATTGTACCCATTTTGATGGGGGTGTAGTACCCATGTTGATGGGGGTGTAGTACCCATATTGATGGGGGTGTAGTACCCATGTTGATGGGGGTGTAGTACCCATATCGTTGGGGGTGTAGGATGTCATTGTACCCATATCGTTGGGGGTGTAGAATGTCTTAGTACCCATATGTTGGGGGTGAGGAATATAGTTGGGATCTTTGTCGCTTACCCCGGTGCTAGTGCCAGGCTATGTGCAGTGTGGAAGTCATTTGTGAACTTCGGCCCAGTAGTCATATTGTTTGGGGCATAGCTGTTGACACTGATCCAGAACGTGAGAATGTAACAGATGAAATGATCCTGAACTTTACCTTAGGTACTGTGACCATGAGGTGCTGGGCACCGTTATAGAAGGTCTACGATAGGCTTAGGTCCGGTACCATGATCATGAAGGGTAAAGTTCATGGTGTTGTTAAATGGAAAAGATGTAATGATCCTGAACCTTATCCTAGGTACTGTGGCCAGAGGTGCTGGGCACCGTGAATGAAAGTCCACGATGGACTTAGGCCCAGTATCATGAGCATGAAGGGTAAAGTTCATGGTTTTAATGGAAAGAAAAGATGTAATAATTAATGAATGAATGAAAGTAAGAACGTATGAACGAACATAAGTTATAGTGTGAATGAATGATGAAGATAATAATTATATTATCTATGTGTATGTATGTTGTGTGATCGCTTACGAAAGTAACGAATGGTTTTATAAAGGAAGTAAAGTATCTTTTATTTAAAACTAGAACTCACTCAGCAACGCTGACTTTGATGTGTTTCCAGTTGGCATGTATGTTGCTGAGGATGGCACGGGGCGGCTACTCAGCTTATTGTGGATGGCATCCAATATTATAATGCTTTTGTAATGAAATTGTTTAATGAACGGTTGTAATATTCTGCAAAAGTATTTTGATGAAATGAAAAATGTTGTTTTTAATGTTTCCGCTACAACGTTTTATGAAAGTGAAATGTAATTATACGTTTTATGTGCGATGAGGATCCAACTGTAAGCGTCCCGGGAACGGGGCCTTACAAATAACATGGTTGACGCATGGAAACATTTTGTTACACCAAATACTTTTCAATCATTAGATAAAAGTTAATGAGTTAACACATATATAGTAAGTTAACAATAAAACCACAACCTATATGCGTATCCTCGATAAACATCTATACCATGTGAAAGGTATAATCACACATTATAATGCTACAACACACATTATACATATGTATATATATATATATATATATATATATATATATATATATATATATATATATATATATATATATATATATATATATATATATATATATATATATATATATATATATATAATGCTACAACACACATTATATATATATATATATATATATATATATATATATATATATATATATATATATATATATATATATATATATATATATATATATATATATATGTATATGTATATATAATGTGTGTTGTAGCACTATAATGTGTGATTATACCGTTCACATGGTATAGATGTTTATCGAGGTCTAATTAGGTTTTGATTATGCATTAACAAGGTGACGTGATAACACATTTCATTTTACGGTTTTATATGCTAGAAACTTATTTACATAAATGGATACATCTATTGTCACCCATATAACTACACACACAATATTTGCTTTCTCATTGCTTCATATACCTTTTTTCCATTAAAACACTTTGTATAAGAACCACCCTTATACATATGTTTACGTATGTGTATGTAACACATTAAATGTAACACAAGTTTACCCTATGAAGCGTATAAATGAATTTGAACAAAAAAATTGCAATATTTTAATGGTTAGGAATGAAGTGGTCGTAAGATGATATATATAATGAAGTTCGATATGGTTGAATATGGTAGAAAAGAAATCTAACGCTATATATTGAATATGTTGTTGTAATTTTAGAAACGTATATTTTTTCAAACTCAAATAACTTTAATACTAACAGTTAATCAAAAAGTGATATAAAATTTAAATAATTTTAATTTTAAATTAGTATTGCTATATTTTTTAATTGTTGTTTTTTTCTAATTCAATGCACGTTTGATTATAATGGTTCATCTAGAAAGTTATATGGGTTTGTCTAAATTATCTAATTATAATGGCATTTGTAAACTATGTTCAATTGTGTGTCTAAAATAATTACAACTACTCGTTTAAAGTGTGTGCGTCAAACACATAAACGACACATATGATTATAGTAGTGTCTCAAAACCATTACAAATGTGTATCTATACCATTTATAGCTAATCTATACTACTATATAAAATATCGTAGAAGAATAAGAAGATAAATTCATTTAAAGTATGAGACGTTTATACAACATTTTAAACATAGAGTACAAATGCTTTATGAAATAGTTTTACTTTCCCCTCTTTTAATTAACTTACTTATTATTATATTATTTAATACACATTATTAATACATTATTAAGAATGGATATTATTTAATTCACTTTATTATATATTATTTTATTTATAATAATATAAATTGACATTTAAATTTATAGTTACTAATCATATTTTTATAATTAAATACTATTTAAATTAAGTATTATTTTATTTAAATGCTTATATCTATACTACTATATAATATATCTTTTTGAATAGAGATGTAATTTTATCAATCATACAAGTTTGAAGGCAACATGTACAAATAAGTTCAAGACATTTAAAAGGGGTAAAATAAGGAATTGATTAATATTTTAAGACACTTTATGAGCATATGGTAAATTTATCAGATTTTATATATCTTGATATTTTTGCCATTTACTCTTTCATGTATTTAATATACATTATTAATATATTATTTAATAATATGATATTATTTAATTCACTTTATTAAATTTTATTTTAATTATGATACTATAAATTGATATTTAAATTTATATTTACTAATTATATTTTTATAACTAAATACTATTTAAATTAAGTATTATTTATTTAAATATTCAAGTATATAACTTATATGTATCTTTATATTTATAATAACTATAATTGTAATATTTTTCTATGGGCATAATGTGAGTTTAATAATTTTAATATTTATCTATATCATTTATATAAAAGTAAAAGGGGGATAGAATGATAATTTTACATACGGATTAAAACACTCATATGAAAAGTCATGCTTGAATTTCAAATATTAACCATTTTATTCCATAACACCCTTACAATAAATTATAACATATGATGCTTATAATACAAATGCTAAAGCATATACACGTGGCCGAACAAAACCGTCATTTACTTTCAATACCGTTCATTCATTACAATTAAGCACTCATCTCTCTTCCTTTTTTCCTTACCAGTTATTAACAACTCATTAACAATCACTATGGTAATTTGTGATGACAATTTATTCATTAACTTTCTCCGATCTATGCAAATCACCACTGAAAGCTGCCTCCGATAATCATAAAACTCTAACATGCAGTCATAAAAGAAAACCCCCCTCAAAAACCTAGGTAATAAAATGATTTCCAACCACAAATATCCCCCATGCTTTTATTAATCTTGTTGGAATAATATAGATGTATTAAAGACTTTTGTAATATACGTAATTGTTTTTTTTTTCATTCAATTTTTTCAATAATTATATTTTGATTTTATAATTTACGTCATAACACACCGAGCAGATACTGACTAAAACCAAGTTCTCAAAAAATCATGCAACAATCGTACCGCCGTAACACGCGGACATTTCCACTATTAACCTAATGTATATATACCATCATCCTAAGAAGATAATAATTGTGTGATTTGTTGATTGGTTAGAAGATAAAGATAACGTTATCGACTAGTTGCAAGTCAATCATGAACCTCAACTACATGGGTAGAGATCGTTGAACTTCCTTATGATGTAGTGGTCTCGACTAAGGCCTTTCATTTGGGCCCTCTTGAGCTGTGAGTCGATACATATAAGCTTGGAATGCACTCAACGTAGCACATTTGACGTCGTAGTACATGAACGTCACAAATCTATTGGCATTGAGTATGGAATCTTCTCCACAAGAATATACTAAAGTTACGCTAGATTAATTATTGACTTATACAGAAAGGAGTTGTTTTTTAACCATAAAAAAATTATATAAATAACTAAATCAAATAGTAATTATCTTTATATGATTTCTAATGATATCATAAAAAAGAGCAAGTTGGATGTATTATAAAGTAGATGTGTCACATCATAGAGTACCATTTGTACTCTTCACAATCAAGAAATCATTTATACATTAACCCCCCAAGTACATATAATAAAATGTTAACACTGTACGTATTGATATTTTAGTGTTAAAAGGGATCATATACACTTGCCACATGGTATCTCTCTTTATCTCATATTTTTCTTTTCTTTTTATAGATGACATTTCTTGGAAAGTCCAAAAAAATAGTGCTTACCCCTCTCTATATATATACACACACACACCCCTAAATAATCAAGATACATATATCTCAAGCATCTCCCTTTATCTCATATTTTTCCTTTTTTCAGATAAACCTTACAGGAATCCAAAACACGAAGTGTTTACTTATCTCTCTCTCAACATACCTAATGAAGATATATCTCCTTATGTTAGCTTTGTGCGTAAATGTATATGCATACATACATACAGGTACATGTACATGTCTCTCTTTATATATGTGCGCACTCATCATATGTATGACTATATATGTATACATAGACACGATGAAAATACTATAACATGATTCGACTATTCAAATTCTTTCTTTTATTCATTCATTTGTGTATTTTTAGTTGCACATCTTTATTTCTATCCAGACTTTTTATTGGTACTATTTCATTTTGGAGTCTCTAATTGATCAGGTTTAAAACCGAATATTTTTTTAATTAGCCTTTAACTCTTATAACTTTAATACTCACCTACGTGACATCATATAGTGTACAGATTTCCTTAATTATAATGAAATATGTGTGGTGTTTTCTTGACCAAAAGAGAATTTACAATAGAAAGAAGTGTGTTTGTATGCTTAGTATTATATTTAATTTACTCTCCGAATGATGTCTCTTCTATCACACATTTTTATTAAGTGTAAATGCTTTCACATATTTCTTTTGTATATTCTTGCCATAAATTAATAAAATTAAGGACCAAATTAGAAACGTTAGTGGTTTAAGAGAAAATTTCTCCCTCTTTCTTTCTATAGTTTAATTTTTAAAAAAAGTTTGTATGATCGTTCTCACTATTAAATATTTGTTTATAATATAACATGAACTTTATTATTATTTTTATTATTTATACGAAATAAAGAATGTATTTACTTGAATGAAAAAATAAAAATAAATGGATAAGATAAAGGAAATTTATGTGAAAATCCTAAGAAAAAAGGTGACAAGGAAATCTGGCTATTTGACTAAAGCAAAATAATAGCCCAAAACTTTTTTCAACGCGTTATGACAACTAGCTAGTGCACGAGATACGAATTACATGGTGTATTAATTATAAGTCTAGTGTTCCCCTGGTACATGATATGATGCACCAACTCCTATAACAGTATCGGTCTGGGGTGTTTTCATTGTCAAAATTTTTATCAGAGACCTTTACCTCTTAATCACTGTTACACGTGACGTTTCTTGATTATATATT
The DNA here is from genome assembly GCA_025215565.1 of Flaveria ramosissima. Lineage (NCBI taxonomy): Eukaryota > Viridiplantae > Streptophyta > Magnoliopsida > Asterales > Asteraceae > Flaveria > Flaveria ramosissima. The sequence goes on along the minus strand of CM046029.1, from coordinate 44,251,518 downwards.
TCTCACGCTTCTCACAAAGTAATAAACATTTTTAAAAATAAACAGCTATACATTTACGCGTATATATACTATGTAGAAAGGATAACATTCAATCTAAAACTATATTGTTGTTATATGTAATTTATCATTTCTCCTAGACTATCAATTTATCACCTACACGGAGAGTTCTATGATAAATAATGTTATGGCAGATTAGCAAATATAAAGGGAAATTAAACAGCATTAGTTAACTCTTTTTTTCATGTAAAATCATTAAAGTATACACATGTTATAAAAGTAAATGTTGTTAGAATCGCGGTATATCAAGAAGTTCAATTTTTTACAGTAAACACACGCCCTTAATTAAATTCGACTTTTAAAAAAGTTCATATACATGATTAATATGACCACGAAGAAGATTATGTAGCATGATATATTTGACCAAGTGGTGGTGAAATGTCGACAGATCGATGGGGACATGAAAAGACTGAATTCGTACGATGTAATAAAAACGATGAGTGGACATTTTGTGGCTTGCGTCGACGGCTGTGGTCCGCCACCGCATGTGGCTGCCGGAGTTTTAAAAGGTACACCACCACCTTCTCTTTGTAACCTTCTCTGCTCTACAGAATTACATAGGGTTAATTTGGGCATTTAAAACGGGTTAAAGAGTTTCTATATTGTATCAAAATGAAACGTTTTTACGTCCAGTAGAGGGCATTCAAGTGGTAAAATGGTGTGCTTTTTAAACAACATTTGCGGGATTAAATCTTGTAAAATAATGTCTGATTAATTTATAAGTACAGTAGTTATAAGATAGAGAGAAAGTGTTTATTAATGAAAACTAAAATGCTTTTCTAATGCTATGTGTGAAATCTTTTCTTTCGGTCGGTGATTAGGATCCACTTGCTATTTTCTTTTTTGTATTTTATTGGATTCTATGGGTGATTTATCGGCATATAACAAAAAAAAAAAAAAAAAAACTAACTCAAAGATTGAATCTACAAATAGTTGGATAAAAATACAACTTATAGGTACATGTACCTTTATATTTTTTACGATCCTTTAGTGATTTTCACCGGATATATGGCAAAATTAAATTATAGTAAATTATAGTTAAAGAGACATTATGTTACTCCCCATGAGTGTGTTATCTCTTAGTGCGATTTCATCACTCTTTTTGAGTTACTAGCGTTCCTTTTTTGGATATTATAAGATAAGAGAAGTGTAACTTTCATGAAAAAGAAGATCAAGTGATAAGTAAGGCCTTTTCTAAAGTGTGTTAGACACTAGAAAATCATTAGGAACATAGGGTGAAGCTTGATATTTAAATTGATTTATATCTAAAGAGTTGGCAATTTATGCAACACCTAAGATATTGAACAATACGTACCGTTAGGCACATGCACAAAGTTGAAAGGATGTGAAATAGTCATTGTATTGAAAATTAAATTTGTTAATAGATATTTTTCGGGCTAATTAGTTTAGTGGCATGGTTTAAACATGTATGAAGTTCTAACTTTTAATGTTTGAACATACATCAAGGTCTATCCTTCATATCTAAACATATATCACAGTCTACCCTTCAATATCTAAACACGTATCAAGGTATTGCCTATCAATGCCTATTTCACTTTAGCGTGCTAGTAGTAGCTTGTGTTGTTTTGTGATAGAGGCAACAACTTTATATAGAAGAGCAAGTTTAAAATAGGATTCAAGGTTTGGGTGGATTCTATTAGAATTAGATTTAGTGAAGAAATTATATATTTAGGAGTCAAATGTAGAAGTTAAAATAGAAAAGTCAAAACCAGAAAATAACGAGAAATCAGGTTTTGTTTCGGTTGATAATAACTGCCATATGTAAACTATATATACCCTGCATGTACCATCATTTTGTGTAATGTGTATACAATGTGATTTGTGTTCCTGTTCTTCACCTCAAGTCACTACACATTTTTTTTTGCATACTCTATGATTATGTACATCCAAATTGATCCTACATCATAGTTGATCTTGGGAGTAACATCGTATCAGAGCTAAGGTTGAAGAGGATCATCAAATTAAAGGCAATCTCCATTGATTTAAAAAGATAGGAAAGTGTAAAGTATGAAACATATATGAAACTATGAAGAAGAAACTAAGAGAAAGGCAGGGATCTAAACCCCAAACTTGATTTAGACAAAAGGTCATGGTTAATTCAAACGAAGAATTTGATTTAGGCAAAGGCACAGCACATCAAATTTCAAGTATAATGATAAAGAATTTGATCACGTAGGAAAGAAGGAAAAAGATTGGAAAGTTGCGGATAAGGTTAACAAAGAAAGATTATCCATTTTGTCGTTGGTGTGGACTTTGATGTAATTGAAAGGTTCAACTGGAAGAAAGAAAAGAACAATCGTGAAAACAAATAAAGAAACAAAAAAGCAAAGATGGGTATCATATGTTTGAAAATATTGAATTTTTGTTCAATTCGGATAATGGTTAACAATCATTCGAAGAAGCAAAGCAATTACCTTCAACACGAATCAGAACTGATCCACTTCAATCTTAATCATTGGATTGGGGGAGTCAAAGTCAGATTTGAAAATTGGAAATTAATGAAGAAGGAAGAAGATGGACTCCGTATGTGAATGGACAAACATCAAGTTTAAGTAGTTTCTTGATTAGGGGAATGAATGTTGGAATTAGATATAATCAAGAAATTAAATATTTAGGAGTCGAATGTAGAAGTCAAAATAAAAAGTAATAACTTGAAAATAGCAGGATTTAGGAGTTGTGTCGGTTGATAATAATCGTAAAATCTAAACTATATATAACCTGCATGTACCATCATTTTGTGTGTGCGAATATAGTGTGTATTATGTGATTCGTATTCATGTTGTTCACACCGAGTCATTAATTGCACATTTTATGTGCATACTCTATGAGCATGTACATTCGAATTGATCCTATATCATAATCAATTTTGGGTGCAACTGATCAAGATAGGTTGAGGAGCTTAAGATTGATAGCCAATACTAAACAAACATGAATGTGCGCTTAAAGTTTAGACTGAAATAACATGTTTGTTTCTTGAATTGACGTGTGTGCTAAATATGTTAATCCTAATTTGGTGGTGTAGATTGATAATAAAGGAGGAGCAAAAATGATAAAGTTTGGTTTGGGTTTATTTAGTTAGAGCTTGAGTTAAATAAAGATATGTTGGGGTATCTTAGAACTTAGTATTTTTGTTATATAAATATTAGTTATTTAGAAAGTTATGAGTAGTATAAACAAGGGTCTTTATATAAAGTTTTGTTTTCTTAGATCAACATAACACAACAAAGAGTTGTGGCTTAGAGTTTGGTCACAAACACGTTTATCATTGTGTTTGCTTGATCCAATTTCCAACGAATAAAACTATCAAGTCCTATTTGGTGTAGTTAATTAAGAGAGATCAAGCAAGGGCGGCAAGGAACAAGATCAAGACCACCAGAGAAGGTGAGTCAGATATGTGTGTTTGTGAATAAGGAAAAGGAGAAGACCAAGAAGACTAAGAATAGATCTAGTGAACGGATCAAGGAGAAAACCGATAAGGTTATTGAAGATTGAATCTATGAGAGATCATTCAAGAAACAAGTTGTGTGTGGTGGTTGCATAGAAGACATCATTGTGTGAAGGCAAGTAGTGCAACAAAGCTGGTTAGCTTGTGAGAAGCAACCAAAATGAATATGAGTGATTTAAATTATGAGTCTATCTATGTGAGATTTTGGTCAAAAAGTAAAATAGATACGAGGAGCAAGTCATGATAGCTTGAGTTACATAGGAAAAAGAAACAGAAAAGAGGAGAGAAGTTGAAAAGAATAGAAAGGAGAGAAAGTTAAGAAATAGTGACCTAGCAGCAAGGTTCGACGGTTTTTCTAAGTAAGGAGAAAAGATACGACAACGTTTGGTTTGCATAAAAGAACGAGAGTTATGTCATCATATTAGAAAAAGGGAAAAGATATGACAAACGGTGGTTTTTGAGTAGGTGATCTATAACAATAAAGAAATATTATGAGTAAGACATCGATTAAGAGATGGATGAGATGAATACATTAAAAATGATCAAGGAGCTAGTTTTGATGGTGGCCCAATGCCTAAGTGATAAAACAATGAGTCCAATCCGAGAAAAGAATTAAGTAGCAAGTATGATAGGCTTGTGTAAAAAGCAAGTGACGATTCCTCCTGTTGGGTTCAAGAAGTCAAGGTTTGTTAACAGGTTGATTAGTGGATCAAAGGGACGTGTTACTTGGAATCCAAGACCAAGGAGGAACACATTAGGAATAATGGAAATAATTAGTAACCAAATTGGGTTGCGTGGATTGATAATTAAGGAAGGGCAAAAGAGATCAAGTTTGGTTCGATTTAACTAGTTAGAGATATTATTAGTATCTTATCTTGATAGGAGATTGTGTAAACAAGTATAAGTTAAGTTATTTTAGAAGTTAGTATTTGACACAAATAGAGATTGCTTTTTAGCAATGTTAGAAATAGTATAAATAGAGCTCTTTATAAAAATTTTGTTTTGTGGTTCGATGAAGAGTTGTGTCCAGAAATTGCATCACAAACCAAGTTGTTATTGTGTGTGATTGATCCAATAGTTTCAAACATGCGCATCCCTCTACCTCTACCCCCACCCAGCGATGATTATAAAACACATGTAGCATTTACGTAAATATCATTGTATGTTATTGCATGACGTGCGAGGATTAAAAAATCCACTAGTTGATTTATTGTTCAGCCCTTAAGTTAAACATGACCTAGACAAGCTAGCTTGCCTCTAGCTACTAGATGGCACATGAATTGAGATTTTACAATCAATAGCTTAACACATGCACACAAACGTTAAGTAATAAATACCATTTCACCAAATTAATCCAGATATTTACCTGAGGATTTAGTTTGATTTTGTTTTCGTATATAGCAAAAGGGTTAAGTGGATACTTAAACCCATGAATCTTAGGTTATACTCAATTATCACCAATAACAAGACAGTAACAAATTTGGCATACTATAAGTTACTTAACAACACAAGCTTTGTACTTCTGCTGTTGATTAGGTTATTTATCCATATACTTTTATGTACTTAATTAGTTATGGTTCATATACAGCCTTGTACTACTTTTACTTTCTCGTCCCTGAATGTTAACAATGTTTTTAGCACATAAGGTTATGAACAAAATGATCTGGGCAAGTATGAGTCAACTATTTATAAACCCTTAAACAAACAAAAGCTAGTCTTTATCTCACCCCTCGTGTTTTAAAGAATGCAATTACAAGCAATCTAAAAACTGTATATTTTTTTGTGATAACAAAAAAGATGACCTACATTGAATAAAATATAAAGGTCAAGCGAAGAGCTAGAAGAACAAAACATAACCCGCCAGAGCGCGCATAATCATTTTCTTGCCATATCCACGCTTCTAAACCAAATTACATATATGCATACGCACACATGCATCTACTAAACTCATTTATAGGCCATATACACCGGGATGGCACCACATATGTTATAACTAAGATCTGGGTGAAATAGAATGTGACTCTAAGTAACTATGCCTCGGGCCAGTTAATGACTTGCCTGTTAAACGTACCCAAAAAAAGAAACGTGCCTAAATTTCGATGTATGCTGCTTATGTGTGTTGTTGAATGCCAGAGTATAGGCTCATGAATTAAGTGTAGTATATACGCAGATTGATAGGTGTGTCTCATATCATCACCATTCTCAGATACATTCTCTCCCCTTAACATAATTAGGTTGTTTACCTGTGATCTTCTGAATTGATTACTATAGTCATAATAGTTTACATAATTATGCACTGGAAATACAAAGCTACTAATCACTCAGTTTTCACCTGGAGTTTTCTCAACATAATTGCTTTTACATATCTTCTCATATATCTCAACCTATAATTCTTTGATCCAACTTAAGTTCACAAATTAGTACTATATGTCTATCACATCTGTCAAATTAATCTATTCACAAACATACACCCTTAGATGTATAGTAGTGATCTGCTATCAAGAAGTGGTATTTGAGTGGTAAGTTAGTAATAAAAGAAGCCTTGAAAATATACCAAATTAGTTAAACTTGGGTGGAATTCTTCCTAATACTCGCGGTATAGCTACATACATGTACCTAACTTCCACTCGATCATATTGATCAAAATTCCTAGTTGATAAGTTCATAGTTAACCACCAAAGATATAGTAAGGGTTTATTGTATAAACAGACTTGACACTATTATAACCTACTAATTAGGGTTTCTAATGTAATCTTTTCACTCTATTTATAGTTAATTAAACCTATGCACTCCACTCTCTAATCCTCCATCATGGACACATTTTATTATGGTATATAGTTCGGGCACCGGCCTGCTGCCACATGCCACCATTGATCCACACACTGTATCTTTATAAAAACTAGCCAGAATTTAGCTAGCAACGAATGCAATTCAGTGCATAGAAAAACTAGATAGACATTTAATGAGCAAAAGCGTGGGGCAGTGCATAGGAAAAATAGTGATATAATTGTTGATAATCTATCGATCTTGTTTCATCAAACACCAGGACACAAGGACATATATAAGAGATGAAAAACAAAAGAGATATGAGGGAAGCTGGATATAAAACTAATATTCATTAATTTTATTAAAGCAGTTACACTTAGAAATCGTTCATCAATAATTGTAACAGAAATCAATACAGGAACATCTACATGACTGCATATTACATCCAGAAAACATCAAGAAGAGCAGAACTCATGGTCTAATCTTATAATGCAATGGGCACCCACCCATGAGAGAGAAGATCCAAACATTAATATATGAACAACACTAACCTAATTGATGTCTCGTTCCCATGCTTTTACATTCATCTGTAAGTCACTAACCTGCTGCTGCAAAACAAATTACATGAAGATGATTAGATTAGTTCCCATTGCGTATCAATTAACGGAGTAATTTTTATAAAGAAAGGCCTATTAGACCAAAAACTACTATATCTATCTAGTCAGTAACCTAGTTACTGACTAGATAGATATACGTACTAATTACTGACACTCAGTAAGTAAGAAATCAAATGTTAACTGAGAATATGCTACTATTACCTCATGTGTTAATCTCGGACTATTAGGGTAATCCAAAATGTACGATGGAGTCCAATTGCCTGTCAACAACATAGAAGAATTATCATCAACAAATCCTTGGTTAAATTGCAAGTTTGAGCTCATATGACCTATGCTTTGATGTTGGCTTTCTTGCAAGGTACTCCAAAATCCTAAAGGATTTAGGTCTTGATCCTTTGCCTGATCTAGATATGGTCTAAATTTTGAATCTTGATCACAAACATGCTTATTGTTGTTCTTCGCGACCGTCCTCTCTCTTGCTCGTTCTCTTGCCCTTTCCCTTGTTGCTTTAGCTAGAGGGTGATGAAAATCAACATATTTCCTAACTCTAGTAACCTTTTCTTTAGGCTTTTTACCACCTCCTGAGGAAGAATTTGCCTTGATTTTTGTAGTTGCTTGATCATCTACAGGCTTTACAATGACCTGATCAGCAGTTCCAGACAGAACTTCACATTCTGAAGTAGAAGATGCACTGTTTGATACACCCATGAAGCTGCAGGTCCTGTCAGGAAGAAGGTCTAGAATGGCACTTTTCGATTTCGTTAGCAGCCAATCGACGGTTTTGCTCGCCTTGTCAAACCCAAGCAGGTCTTGCAACCCAAACAACTTTCTAGCCACATCAAGGGATAACCTCATTCTTCGATCTCTAGGTCCTCGAGCTGTGTTAATCTTGCTGTGTCTATCTCTTTTGTAAATTCTCTTCCTTGGACTGCTATTTTCAGGCTCCAAATGAGTATTAAAGTCACAATGATTAGCAACATGCCCATTGTTGTTACTATATTCTTCGATGGTAGATTCTACATTAGGCATCATCTCATGTTCTAGAATGACTGTATTGTGGTGGTTATGATCATCATTAGAGAAAAACTGTTGCTGTTGGAAGAACTCACAAAACACAGCCTCATCTTCTAAGGGAATATAAGTAGGGGATGGAAGAAAGAATGAAGAAGATGGAGTATTGTAACATTCTTGAGGGGTTTTCGAGTAGTCGTTTTCGTTGTAGTAATCTTGCATACAACCATTGTTCATCATAGAGGGATACATATCAATCTTTCTTAATTAACCTCCAGAAAGTTACACATATAGTGATGGTTAATTGACACCAAATGATAGATCTAAAGGGAAGCTTGATAATGAAAGACTTATTTCACTTCAAGAAACAAGTTTTCAATTAGGCTTATTTCAATGGATCTAAAGATGGAAATCCATTGAAACATTAAGAATTTGGAGTTTGAGAAAGACTGGCAAGCATGCTATAATTGCCATCATAGAGGTATATAGATATATACTGATGGTGAGAGAAAGAAAACACTAGTTAATAATGGAGACAAAGGGCCGTTTTCACCTTTACATCCCACCTTTTAGAGCAAAAGTTGAGCAATATTTGTGTAGAAGAAGAGGAGGAGGAGGAGAAGAGAGTGAGTTGCTTCTTAATAGTTAAGTGAGTGGATAGGAAGCACTTCTTATTGTGCCACTTCACGTGATTGATAGCAGCAGGTGTGTGTTTTCTTGTGTGTGTTTGTGTGTGTGAGAGATGGGGTATAACTAATCCAAAACACCTTTTGGTATGAAAGCGACCCTTGGTGCCTTGACCAAACACATGCATGCTTTCAGCTTTCTTATTCTTCTTCCAACATGATGGAGGGGGGTCCGGGTGGTTGAGAGATTAGGGTGGTGGTGGTGGTGGTGGTGGTGGTGGTGGTGGTGGTTGAGTACTGTGCAGTGGGTGGTGTTTAGGGTTGCTTTTCTAGTTGATCTCAGCTGGTTTATGGAAGCTAACTTGGGTGCTTGACAGGAGAAAGACAAGAAAATTATTATTATTTTGTTCTAAAATTAAAGTTAAAATAAGTATTGATGTGACATTGCTTGTCTTCTTTATCATGCCAGAAGGATATTTAGCCATTTGAATTATAATTTGATGCTAAATTATGACCTTGTATGTTGTTTTTTGTAATTGTTTACAAGGGTATTTGGGGAACTTACAATGTATCTAAAGTACTTAAATTATATAAAATAAAAATCGACTCTGTCATCTTATTTTTATTTGATTATTTCAAATAAATAAGGGTGTAGTTAAAACTATCTAAAAAAATTTCATCCTCATGTCTATCTCATCTTTTAAACTATTAAAAATTAGGTTCTATATCTCCAACAATTTCTTAAATAGTGTATTCGACAATAGACGTGGCCAAAAAACCGGTTCGGGAACCGGTTCGGCCAAAAAAACCGGAACCGGTTTTTGGCCCAAACCGGTTTGGCCCAAACCGGTTCCAACCCGGTCCCGAACCGGCGGTTCCTGAGCGGTTCTCCCTTTCTAATTTCCAAACCGGTTTCAACCCGAACCGGTATTCAAACCGGTTTCCCCGGTTTCCAAACCGGTTTTCAAACCGGTACCTCAAACAGGTTTTCAAACCGGTTTAACCCGGTTTTCAAACCGGTTACCGTTACCCAACGGCTATATAGCCGTTAGAACCCATTTTTGACCCTTTTTTTGAAGTTTTTTTACCATTATACCCCCACTAGGTTAGTATATATATGTATTTGATGTTTTGGTTGAATCACAACAACTTATAACACTCTCTACTCTCAAAAATCTCAAAAACGCTCAAACACTCTCTACTCGTTGTAAACGCTCTCCAAAACGCTCTCACAAAAATCCTTGAAATGGCTTCAACAAGTGCTCAATCTTCCGTTGGTTGTGAAGCGTCTTCAAGCAACGTGGTGGTAGCAATCCTTCCTACGAATAGGAACCCCGAAATATGGTGCAATTACGATTTATGTCAAATGGCTAGCTGTCCAAATAAGGCTCGTTGCAAGTTTTGTCATAAGTTTTTCAAAAAAGATGCAAACACAACGTTGAAAAACCATATTGCAAAAAATATTGTAAAGCGTTAAAAGGTGAACCTTCTCAAGGTCAAGCTTCGATGACAAACGAATGAAATATTTGGGCTTATAACGTTGATGCGGTTCGGGAGCAAATGGCGCAATTTGTAATTCAAGAAAGCTTGCCATTCAATCATTTCGACAACGAACGTTTGACTCGACTCATTCAACGAACTCTCCAACCACGTTACACCAATGTAAGTCGTGCTACTCTTCGAAGAGATTGTTTAAAAATGTGGAAAAAGGCTAAAAATGAATTAATATCTTATTTTGAAAATTTACAAACCGGTGTTAACTTAACTAGTGATGTTTGGTCGACACCTCACGGTTTACCGGACTCGTACATTTGTGCCACCGCCCATTGGGTTGAACCCGATTCGTGGCAAATGATGAAACGTACGATTGCGTTTGAATTGTTTGATTATCCTCACACCGGTCAAAACATTTTTTATGTTATTGATAAAGTTATTCAAACGTATAAATTAGAAAACAAAATATTTTCTATATCTTTTGATAATGCGTCAAACAACACTCTTGCGATAGATCATTTGAAATTAAAATATAAACCAATATGTGAGGGTGTGTTTTTTCATAGTCGATGTGTTGCACACATTATAAACTTAGCCGTTCAAGACGGTTTAAAAACGATTGAGGCCCAAAAAGATTGTTTTAAAAGAATGTTACGTGATATTTTTAGTAATAACCAAAGATATACTAAATATCGCAAGTTTTGTAAAGACGCAAATACTAAATGTTTAGGTCCGAATTGGGACGTACCAACATGATGGAATTCCACATGTAACATGTTTGAAAAGGCTATAGAACAAAAAGAAAGTTTAATAGCCTTTCATAATAGTTTGGTAAGTCGGAGAAAGGCAAATTCTTACCATCCATCGGGTTGGGCCATCATCAAAGAAGTAACAAAAATGCTTCAAGTTTTTAAAAATGCAACTACATGTCTTTCTGGAGTTTATCACCCAACGAGTCCGTTGGTACTTTACCAAATTTATTTAATGACTTCAAAATTAAATGAATTGTCGTTTAGGGGTAGACCTTATTCGGATATGATACCCCCAATGAAAGAAAAACTTAAAAAGTATTTTGAAAAAATGCCTTCCATTATTACATGTGCCGCAGCTTTAAACCCTTGTTTAAACAAGTCGGGAGTTGAAACTTTACTTGATAAAATTACTTTTAGTTTGGATTTAGAAGTTGGTAAACCAATGTATGGTACAACTTTAAAAGCTAATTTCAACAAACAATTACAACAAATGTATGATGTTTATTTATTAAAATACGGGGAAACATCACAAATTCATGATGCTTTAAAGCATGCGGCAAATGCCGAAAATTCGAATGATCCAATGTTTGATTTATATAATACTTTAAGGGATGAATGTAATAAACGTCAACGTGGTGACACTCCGAGTAGTGAACTCGGGAGGTATGGTCTTACAAACTTTTTAGCGACCATGACTCCACATGAATTTAAAAATTTTGTTGGCTTGGTGGAAAGGTAAGGAAGATCAATTTCCCATCCTATCCATCATGGCCCGAGATTTACTAACCGTCCAAGCTTCTACGGTAGCTTCGGAATCTGCTTTTTCTGTTAGTGGCAGGGTTATATCAATAAGACGAACTCGACTCACTCCACAAGCAGTTGAAATGTCAATTTGCTTGAAAGATTATTTGGATGCCGCGGAAAGAGTACAAGACAAACGTTCACTTGAAGGAGAACTGGAATACGAAGCAGAATTATACGAGGACGAGGTAGAGAGCGGATTGACACCAGGAATGACTGATGATGAAGCGGCATATGATGACTACCTTCGTAACAGTTCCGGTTCTGGTGGCGAGGAATAAACGTACAAGTATAATACGAATGAAGAAACAACTATGTTAAATGTTTAGTTTTAAATGTTTAAATTATTTAAATGTTTTAAATGTTATAAATTGTTATAAATGTTTAAATGTTATAAATTGTTTAAATTGTTTATAAATGTTATAAATTGTTAAAATGCTTAAATTGTTTATAAATGTTATATAAATTATATAAAATGTTATAAATTGTTTAAGTTATATAAATGCTATAAATGTTTATGTTTTAATTAAAAGTTTAAAATTTTATTTCAATAGAACAAAAATCCAAAGTTTCAAAAAAAAAAAAAAATTAAACCGGTTTGGGCCGAACCGGTTTGGGCCCGAACCGATTCCAAACCGACCCAAACCGGTTTGACTGGTTTGGGATTTTATGGTTTGAAACCGGTTTGAACCCGAACCGGTTTCGGGCCAAACCGGTTTTGACCATCTTTGACCAAACCGGTTTCGGTTTGGGACCCGAACCGGTTTGGGCCAAAAAACCGGTTTGTACACCTCTATTCGACAACAGAAACCGAGATCGAAATGTTGCTTCATCTTATTTTGGGTAGTCCGCAAAATATCTTCCATTACGACTTTTAGAGCTTTTTACACAATCACAGAGTGTGTACCTCTTTGACGAGTTTCTCATGTCTTCAACTTCATCTTGGGCAACAATATCAATAAGGAATTGTAGACTACTTGAGACACCCTTGGTTAACCAAAACTCATCAAATGAATCGGGTGGAAGAATTAATTTACAATTCATTGTGTTGCCAAATTTTTGATGAAAACGAGTGTGTAGAGTAGAAGCTATGAGAGTATAAATTTGGTACTTTTAGTGTTAAAATGGAATGAAGTAAGTTTATTTATATGGTTTAATGTTTTTTTTATATTCTCGGTTAACAAGTGGGCAAAATCACGGGTTATAGTCGCTGATTTTGAAGCCCGATTTGACAAACTGATTTGCCAATGATAATGTTACTAATCAAACTAAAATACTTGAGGCCCCTTATTGAACGTGAATAGAGTAGCCTAACCATTTTAGAACTAGCAAGCGAATCAAAATTATTTAATTATTTACTTTTAGTTATTATGAGGTAATCTTTTACTCATTAACTCTTACTCATTTTGTAATGTCGGTGCTTTAACACCCGGTCACTCGTACCAACAATATCGTCCGTTTTTTCCACGAGTAGCTCACGGACTTGCTTTTAGTTGCCCGAGTGAAAACTTCCCAAGGAGGTCACTCATCACTGGATCGCTACCACCTGAGCACACTTAACTGTAAAGTTCTCCTCTTATTCACAACCAATACCCCTAAAATGCGTTAGTGATATTAGAGACCATACATCACTTATGAACCAAGCATCTATTCTGTCCACGGCCGATGTGGTATTTACGTAAGGTGTCACAATCACCCCCCTCCCTTTTGAATTCATCGTCCTCAATGAGCCCGAGAACTCACCATACTCGGTAAGGTTTGTCGCACCATCCCGAACGACACAGGATGGCTCTAATACTATTCGGTAACACCCTGCCCCTTGTATCACCAGTATTGTACGCTTTGCCCACGAGTAGCTCACAAATTTGTTTTTAGTTGCCCGGGTGAAAACTTCCCAGGGAGGTCACCCATCCCTGGATTGCTGCCACCTCACCACGATTAACTATGAAGTTCTTCTCTCATCCACAGCCAATACGCCCAAAACACGTTGGTGATATTAGAGGCCAGACGCCACTTATTAACCCAACATCTCTCTTGACGGGCGATGTGGGATTTACATAGGGTGTCATAGGCGCAATATTTCTTAATTTTTTTAATTAATTGGCCATTATTTCTTCAAGTTGTTTTGTGATTTTATCAGCATATGTTGATCAGTTCACGTGATAATTGTTTTCTCATTAGTTCTACACAACTCAAGTTCGATCCTGTTTCACTCTTGGACTTCCTTTTTTTCTTTTGGTTTCTTACAATTATTCTCCACAGTCATTTACACTCAAATTTGTAAGGAGGATTATATATTCAATAAAAAATTAATTCATTTACGTACATGTCAGTATAAACTTGAGTACATTTACGTTTTGATCTTAATTTAGTTCGAAAACAATTCGGGTCAAATATAGAAAGTTTTCGGGCTTATTTTAAAGTAAGTTTTGAGTATGTCGATGTTTGAACATAAATTTTGTTTGAAAACGAGTAGGTCAAATATAATACGTTTTCATTCGATAGTATAAGTTCGAGTTACTATACGTTTGTTGATAAATTTATTTTGGAAACGAGTCGCAGAGATTGTAGACTAACTTTATTGCATCACATAAGGCACTACCACACATGCTTATATTTGTATATGTTTTGAATAGATATACGTTTTAACGTAAATTTTGTTTGGAGTCATGTCAAATATAATACGCTTTTATTCGAGGATATAAATTCGAATTACTCTACATTTCTACGTAAATTTAGTTAAAAAAACGAATGATCAGGTCGATTTTAGTCTGTACTTTATCATGTCGTGTACGATGCCGTCGCAACTCGCATCGGGTTAAAAACCTATTTTCTTTTCATATTTCATCCTCTTTAAACATACAAAATTATAAAGAGATATAGAAACACTTAAAAGTATTTTTTTTCCCTGTGATTTTTATAGTCTTGATTCATCTACCCTAAAAACCCAACCTCAAAATTAGTACAAAGGAATTCATTTAATTTTATACAACACATAAATTTAATTAATTATTTAATTAAAATTTAACTATAAATTAACTTAATTTATTTAAAGATACTAATTAGTTAAATCATTAAAAAATAAATTATTTTTAAAACTTCGAAATTTAGAAAACTGAGCCAACATAGTATATATGCAAGAAAACCTTCTTTTGACTTGCCTTCTCTCACGTCACTTTCACCAAAAAGATCCCATATCCATCTCTCATACAAAGCAAACCACAAATTAAAGGAAGACTTATATGCACAACACTAAAGGGATGTATATTGCTTATGGTATCCATCACATATATAAGCATTATCAATTTAAGTACTTAATGCATCATAAAGTTGATGTAATTAATTACGAATATATTGTTCTTCATCTTTCGGCTGAGAAATGATGATTTGAGTTCTTTTCAGTTGATCTTTTGCTTGTCTACATCATGGTTGTCTAGCTAATAAAATTTTTACCAAGAATAGTAAATCGTTTTATCTCATGATGCATAAAAAGGATTGTAGTTGATCCAGGAAGAAGACAGGTAAGTCTTCCCACACTGAGAACGTTGGTCCCTCGATTCTAGAATGCATTATTTCCTCGTGCTATGTGGAAACTTCCCTGGTTTCCATTGATATCATTTACCACCAGTTTACCGTTATCATCAAGGTCAAAACTGAACATTTAATGAATTTATAGTTTTTTAAAGCTTATATATAGTGTTGAAGCTTGAACAAATATATAAAGGGCCAGTGGCTGAAAGTCATAAAACTCTCTCTCACTAAATTAGAGGTCAAACTCAATATGTATAATATTTTCAGATTAAATACACATAAATTTTCATTTCTACTTGAAATAACGGGAGGTCGGGGCCCCTCAAGCCCTTTAAAAGTTTCTTTCATGCTATATATATCACATTCAAGCTCACAAATTTTCACAAAAAGAAAGATCCTTTTCTCATCCAACTCTCTTTCAAATATTCCATAATATATACAACTCTTCAAGTTCCAAGGATGTTAATGTCGAGACGAGTAGACCTAACCTTAAAATAGTCATGGCCTTGCCATCCTTAGGCAAAGTCAAAGAAAACGCTAAGTCGAGAAGAGTATTTTATTTTTGTTTAACTTAAATCTTTCATCACTTGTTGTACTTTTAAGTTATTATTTCTTTTATAATTTTATTATATAAAAGAGGTTTTATTTTAATATTTAAAAAAATGTTTTGGTTTTAAGATTATGCGGAGAGACAATCGCAAATCATCTCATAATGGATTGGTGGAACATTACTTTCTTGAAAACCATCAATCACACCCGCGATGTTTCAACAAAGATTTTTGAATGGATAAAAATCTATTTTTTAGAAATCTTCGATGATTTGAGGAATATTATTCATTACTTTCAAAAAACATATGATGCAAGAAGTTCTTGAAGTTTTATACATCTACAAAAGTGTACATCAGCTACATGACAACTAGCATACAGGAATGCTCCTGACGCGCTTAATGATTAGTTACATATGCCTCAAAAAACATCTTTTGTGTGCTTGCAAGAGTTTTATGACATTATTATTAGCTTGTATTCTAAAATATATCTACAAAGATTGACTTACCATGATGTTCAGCTTTCATATGCCGCACATGAGAGACAACATGGTTTTCTAAAGATGCTAGAGAGCGTAGATTGAACACAGTAGCTTTGGAATAATTGTCCAATCGAATGACGAGAACAATACATGAGAGTTGATTAAAAGAAACAAACAATGTTGCTTGAAACAGTAGCGTCTCCCTGATGATGAATTTGAGATGTATTTTTTAACCTTCAAATAATATAATAAATTTGATAGGAGAATATAACATACCTTTGTTTGAGGAACTCCTACTTGATTGTTTTTAAGTTTGACTTCTAGAGTTAATCATGCACAACCTATTGGGCATATAATTCAATTGATGTAGTTTCATATATGTACTTTGTTTTATCAAACAATATGTATTGTAGTTGTGTAAGTTCACATTCACAATTTAGTGTACTTTCATGATTAACTGGTGTGTTAAGATCAATATATATTATTATAAAAATAGTTTTATAAATTCAGATTTTAATAAAGAACTACTACTAGAACTCATATAATTAGGAAGTGGACCGGTCATTATGTAGTATAATACTTTTGCAAGTCCAGATTCCGAACCTTAGAGATACATTTAGCAGCTTCCGATAATGGACCTTTATCGATTTCTAACCAATTTTATCAATTTTGTATTAAATTTATAATTATTTCAAATATACTTAAACATGAAATTTAAACGGACGATAAAGATATAGATATAAGCTAAAACAAAATATCGGATGTGAAGAAACAACTATCTAGACAAGGATTGTATCGGTGATTCTAACGCTCTTGGGTTATGGTTAATTGACTGGTAACCAAATCTACACATACGTCAACTTAAGAAGTATCAAGATATGCTAGATTTCCTCTTGACCTTACTAACATAACCTATTGAATCCAAAGGTGATGTGTAAAGCTTATCGGAATGTAGGTTAATTATTCTTTCCTATCTCGCTAGCCTATTAGAATGTTCAAGTGTTCGTAGAATTAATTATCTGGTGACCTCACAATTTACAATAGATTTTTAGGGTTAATACAGTTTTGTGTAACAAAATCCCTGAAACCTAATAACCAAGACTAACTTATAACCCATCACTTCTTGGTCTCAAGATTAGTCAAATCACTAGTTTTAGATTAAGTATGTTATCTATTACTATGGTGATCTACATCTAGATTCAACCAAGCTTAATCAAAACATAGGATAATGACTAAATACATGTTTTTTTAACCAAAGAGCATAAACTAATCAACTAAAGCATAAAAGGAACATGATAAACATAATTATCCCAAAATCAAAGCAACTGATAACATCAAAATCAGTAACATAAACGCTTTATTTGAATATCAAACAATCAATACATCCCATACCCAAAAATATAGAAATTCATTCAATATTCATCATAAGTCTAGATAATCTAATGATTCATGAACATAAGAAACACATCAAATCTAGAAGAATACTAAACATTATGTGAATTAAGTTTGTAACTAATGAGAACCAAATTAAAAACATCAACCAAATGGTTAAATAAAACGAAAATCTCTTCAAAAGTTGAATCCTAGCCACCACAAGCTCTCCAAACCTTTGATTCTTTTTCTTCAGCCACTCCAAAGAGTTTATAATCGTGTCTACCCTTAAAAACACGCATGAAATGTCTAACTACGTAATATTAGGGTTTATGGCCAAATGCATGTGGTGCAGCCCGCATCACCAGGTTAATGTGGGGTGTATCGGGCCTAGGTCGGTTTTGTTCATTAAATTATTTGGTAGAGTTCTTCATGCGCAAGTAACCCCAATTTGGACCGCATCCCCTAGGCGATGTATGGTGCATTGGTTGTGTGTCCTTCAACATTCGTAATTCTCTCATACTTCCTTATCGGGACTTAACTCTCCATCAAATCTCTTCTGTTTATTTTTATTTATTTAATGTAAATAAATATGAATCCATCTTAATTTTCAAATAATCCATCAAAACTCATTTAAAAGTGGATATTTTTAACTATAAAAACCTATGTGTTTTGCTACCCATCACTTAACATGGTAACTTGCATTAGTTAACTTCTTTCAACCCATTTACTTTATCTTGCACATGGATTAAGTTTAAGGCATCTATTTCACATAACTATAATGATCTACATATTAAATTTATCATTCAGCATGCATTATGTAGTAGAAATTTCCCCTTCTTTTAATATATTGTTATGTTATTTTATTTTAAACATTTCATCAAACCCTTTATGTGCACTACCTTACATATATTTGTTTGAGGGACTCCTAACTTGATTATCTTTAAGTTTGATTTCTTTAGTTGTTAATCATACACAACAATAGCATATATCATTAAATTAATGTAAGGTCATAACTGTACTTGTTTTGTTGTGTTATATGTCTTGTAGTTGTGTGAGATCATGTTCATAATTTAATGTACTTTCATGACATAACATGGTAAGTATTAAAGAAGATACTAGAATTAAATAATATTATATGAAATTGAAATATAAATGTACTTTTAGATAGGTTCAGTTTGTTGAATATTATCTTAGTTTGCCTTAATTTTCTCATTTTCATATGTATGGTTTGTATATTCTCATTAGTTCTAATGCAATATATTAATTCAGAGCACTATCTCTTTTATATTATTATTTGGTATCAAGAGAAACATACAAGTCTGATGAGTACCGATCCAACTGTAAGGATCGTCACAATAGTCAGATCGATCTCATAATTGTGAATGCGGACTGTAAACAATTATGGATTGAGAAGTAGAAGAATAGAAATGAAGATCACAATGTAAATAACTTCTATTGATTGCTCTCTGAATTTGATAGATTACACAGGAGTTACAAAATTCAGGAAATGAACAAAAGCTTAACAATAACTAAACAAACTAGCTATTTATACTAAACTAGTAAGTTCTCGCATGAAAACAAGCTCTCGCGCGACAACCTAGTTCTCATGCGACAACAACCTGTCGCGTGATTACTTCTACTTTTCACTTGACTTGAACTTGTTCTTTATTTTGATTTGGTTTTCCGAGCCTCTAGGTTCAACCCCTACAATCTCTCCCTAGGCTCGGTAAATCAATGTTCTTCAAAATTCCATGTCATCCACGTTGTAACTGCCCCCATAAGCATACATCTTTTTATATAGGGCATTCGTAATCAACCAACCGAACTGTGCTGCTAGTAAGTGAACAGATTCATCAGTTGTAATCGGACAAGTCTGCAACTTCATTAAATCTTCTTTTCAAACTTTAGCAAATCCACAGGGTCGATGATACGGTACTCTTTGTCTACACACTTGATCAACGCATGACTCGTCTCCTTTTCACAACTCCACCCGATAAGCTTCGACAAGCTGTTAACTGGCACTGGAGCGTGTATAGGGATCTTCCTCACATATCTTGGATGTCTATAAACTTGTATCTTCATTGGTTTCTGCGTGTTCGGATCAATACGGTTCTCATCTTCAATGACTTTGGATTTGGCTGTCTTAAAGTCTTTGAAGTTGGTTTTGCTCCGTCTCCAAATCATATTCCTTATCCAATTACCTTTCCTATAATTACTTGGACTAATGAATGGAACACCACCCATAGCATACAAGTCTGATGCTTTAAGAGTATGGAAATCATGCTCATCTTGAAAATATTCTATCGCTCTAGCCTTTCTCTTAATCACATACAACTTCTTTTCATCATCATACGCCCAACTGATAATCAGCTCTGAATTTCCGTACCTTGTGAATGGTTTAGATTGCCGAAGAGTATGAACATAAGCTGGCGTGTGGAGGTGAAACAACTGTAAGATTACCAACCTGACGAACAGCCATTTGACCAGTTTGGTCTAATGTCTTGTCTATGGTCTTTGAAGTACCAGTCTCACCAACAATCTCTCCTTCTTCTAACACAATCTCAGAAAATAAATCCTTCAAACTGTTTCCAAAGATGTCTGTGTATTCCATATTTTCTTCCAAATCATCAAAAGATCCAAAGTCTACACTCTCCTATTCCTCCAAGATATTTTGCTGAAATGAGTAGAATTCCTTCTCATACTCAACTTTAGTAGCAGGATCTAACGGTGTATAATCAATTGTATCATCAGGACTTGGTCTGGAGACATTATCCGTTCCTAATGACCCAGAAGTACAAGCAACAGCACCCGTATCTCCCACTTGATCATCATCATCATTTCCACCATCATCATCATCACCATTACCACCACCACCATCATCATCATTACCCTCATCATCATCCACATCATGATCATCCTCATCACTGTCATCATAGTCAATCATATCCAAGTCATCATTATTATTGACTGGATCAGGAATAGGCATCATGTGTTTAGGCTCCACAAACAGCATTCCAACATAAGATATAGGTTGATCCTCAGTAGCCTGATTAGAAACATCTGGACTAGGCTCTTGATCAACAACAACATTGTCTGTTGTCCCTTTTGTAATAACAGGATCAAAAACATGTTCTGTACCATGAACTAGCTCACCAATCTGATCAGGACTCCCAGCCTGCTGTCCACTAGACTCTCCAACTTCTATGGTATGTTGGTGTGTAAATGATGAATACACACGAGAAGTAAGATCTCTTAGAGTCTGCTCCGTAATCTGAACATAAGAAAGCATAAACTGCTTCTGACTCTCTAAACTATGTATCCTTTCATCCCTTTCATACACTTTTCTATATAAATCATCACTAATTTGAGATTTCTCCAACATCTCCCTCTCAAGTTTACTAACTCTTTGCTCCAAGGTAACCCTTGTTGGAGATAGAGTAGATGTCTCTAGATGTAATCTTGGTTCTAGAGTAGTGTTAATGAAGTCTGTATCTCCAAATAAATCATCATGAACAGACTATCTCGGAGGAGTCCTCAAAATGTCATCAGTACCAACAGTAGTAGGCATAGGAGTAGATGTCACAGTTGTAGACTCTGTGACTATCACTGAAGTAACAACCTCACTAAGTGTGTCTGGAATATCAGAACACATAACATCATCGGTAGTCACAGTCATCATTGAAGTTCGACGCTTTCTCAACACACCACGTCCTCTACCCTTACCACTAGAACTCTCACTAGTCACCCTTGCCATCCTCTTCCTTCGGCCTTGGGTCTGAACAGGTGTATCTACAGGAGAATAATCAGAATCACGTTCCTCAGCAGTACGTTTTGACGATATTTCTCGTACTCTAGGATGTTCTTACAACACATACGGAACAATCCCGATCTGATCACTATCAGTCTCACTATCATCTTCTTCAGTTCTCAAATCTGCCCCTACTACCTCTTCCTTTCTTAATTCTTCATTTCTCAACCACTCATCAACCTCTTCTTCAGCAGACTTTTCACCAGAACGAGAACTCTAGGTGCTTCTTGAGTAGCACCAGAAAATGTACTAGCTGTATCATCTCTATGAACCTGAGCAGTCTCGGTCTGTGTTTCAGCTATAAATCCATCCATAAATCTACCAAGTTTTGCAAAATATGATCCATCCCATGCATTTCCCCTTGCTCCCATAAGATATGTAAAAATATCTTTCTTCATCACCATAACAGAATAGATCGGAGAATCAGATATAGCTAACTCTGGATGAGCAGCAATCACAATCATCTGTATAAATCTCGGGTACATAGCAAAATTTTTCCCTTGAGCTGCTATGACAGTCTTCTGCATCTCTGAGAAAATGGCATTGGATATGCTATATGGAAGATCATCAACTAATGAAACCAGCTGTGATCCAAAGATGGCACTCAAACTATCCATTTCATCCTTAAGATTATTGAGACAATGGATAACCACATGAAATAAGTACTTCCAAAAGTGCGGTAAGTACTTCTTCTCCAGTGAAGGATAACGATGATTGTATCCCATACGAACTAGGCAATCCTTTGCTGTATCATCATCTATCTTGATCGGTGCATGAGGAATATATTCTAACAGTAGAACATTGTTAATCACCTCTGCAGTAATAACAACTCTTTTCCCTTTCACCGTTGTTGTACTACATAACTCCCGCTTTGTGTAAATAGTCGGATTAGCAGATATAGCATGAAATGTCCGAGACGTCTTCAGTCCTTCAATCAAGGATCGGAATAGAGCTTTATCTTCAGTAACCTCTCCGAGATATGCAATGGCATTATGGTTTATACTAAAAACCAAAGATCTAGCCATCTGAAACAATGAACAAACATAATAAGTACATGTTAAAATTAGAATTAAAAATTTTCAACACTTAGAAATTTTTTTAACAATGTTGAACATTTCGCGCGAAAAGTCAAGTACTCGCACGACAAGTTTAGTTGTCGCTTGAGTTTGAATTTCAAACTAATTGCAACTTTTCACGCCACTGAACATTTTTCCACGCGACAAGTTCACATTTTTTGAAAACTTTTCGCATCTGTTCATACCCTAAAGACTTTTCGCGTGCGATAAGTCGGTTCAAATTCAAATATTAAAGTTGTCCAATTTTTCAATGTTTCAAACACTTAAACATGTTTATTAGGTGTCAACTTAGTGTTTATTACAGTTTATTATGTTTACTATGTTCAGTTTAAGATGTATTTGTCCATTAAGATTCAGGAATCATATAAACTCGC
Organism: Flaveria ramosissima; assembly: GCA_025215565.1. Classification (NCBI taxonomy): domain Eukaryota; kingdom Viridiplantae; phylum Streptophyta; class Magnoliopsida; order Asterales; family Asteraceae; genus Flaveria; species Flaveria ramosissima. The sequence goes on along the minus strand of CM046029.1, from coordinate 44,228,738 downwards.
ACAAATTCATCAATTAAAACATTGATATACCTTTAATCACTTAACAATCAATTGGCGACAACAATGAAAATACTCAGATCAAGTAATACAGGTTTTTGAACACTTAGAAATTTTTTATGAAATTTTCAGACTATTCGTGCGAATAGTCTACTTTTCGCATGAGTGTGCCTTTTAAGAACCATTGACTTCTCGCGTGAGAAGTCAATTGTTTCACACAGAACTTGTCGCGCGAATAGAAATGACTTTGATATTTTTTCAAAATTTTAACTTTTATTTTTATCAAATTTTTCCCAACTATTAATAACTTTTATTTTGCTATGAAAAATGATTTTATTTAACTAAGTGTTTACAATTATTTTAACACCCTTAATTTTTTCACACTTAGTAAATCAAAAACATAACAAAAAATCAAAATAAAAGACTATAATAAAAATTAAGTAAAGACAAATCTATTTGACACACAAAATCTATTAACTATTTAACTTTTTGATAAATTTTCAAGAATAGGATCATATCCTTTTAGAAATCAACCATTAATAATCATCCAGCATTGATTTTATATAAGATTGTTTATGTTGATTGTCGATATATTGTGTCCCTTTTAAACATAGACTTCAAGATTACGTAGACACATAAGCTGTGATTTTATCATGTTTTGGTTAAGTTATATGATTTCAGTGTGTCCCACAATCAAAAATTTTGCAAAAACACTTATCTAGCTTTAAGACACTATTGAGATTTCAAGTCACCCCAATTTGACTTAAACCTTTCACTTCTTATCAGCTTTCTTAGTTTTGGTTATTGTCTTATATAATATCTATTAGAGTATAAATACCATGAAAAATGTTTGTGAGCACAGAATATTAACAAGTTGTAGGACTTATCAACAGCCATCCGGACTTATGTTTTGCCCTCGCAAGACATTTAGGACTTACATGCCAAGATGGACTTACATGCCCCATCTGATTTTGCCTTCAATGTCATAACATATTCTCAAAAGGAAAAATATTTATATATAGTATGTATGTCTATGACATATCTTTTATTAATATGCACATTGGCATCTTTTATTCCTATATGGCCTTTTGGCATATCTTTTTGCTCTTTTTGCATGATATATCTTTTGATATTTGATTTTATCTTTTCTTTTCTTGCCGTTTGATATTTTTCACACACATACTGCAGGACCGTTTAAGGGCTTTAACACAATTACAACACAACAACACAATGAGGAGATTAACTAAACTTTAATCAAACAGTGAACTGGATTAACCAAGGTGATACAAAGAACACAAGTAAAGTAAAGAGACAGAACAAGAGAGTATGGGTTTCAAGGAGACAGTATATTGCTTTCTCAAGTTCTTTTACAAGTGTTACAAAGCATAAAGAAAGATACAAGAACTTGAAATACTTATACTACAACCTACAGCCGGCTATACTTTGAAAGCCAGCTGGATACAATTGACTAGACACTAACAAAATCAATTGTAGGATCAAAAGGCATATCTGCCTTTTGACCTTGTGACTATGACATGCCATAGCTCACATCCTTATACATTACAAAAAGAATAAAGTACATAAAGTGGAAAGTTACAGACTCAAGACCTCAATATACAGTTACCAAAAGCATGGACCTTTTTACCAACTCATGTAAGTTGGTGACTTTACAGAGATGCAGCGGAAAAGGTGCTTTATGGAACAGTACATCAGATAAAGCATGTGTACTAAAAGTCTTCGGAAGAAATCTGTCTTCATAGGTTGAAGCTTCGGAAGACTTTGTCTCTAAGGCTTCGGAAGACTTCATGTTTAGCTTCGGAAGATATTGGTCTTGGCTTCGGAAGATTTTACACTTAGAGTATTTTCTAATGCATTGTGTAAAACTTCCGAAGCATTCTTCACTTCAGTACTTAGTGCATGTTGCAGAGACACTTTGGATGTTTTGGGTTGCATCAGACTTAAGGAATCCTTACAAACTCCCCCTAGGCTGATGCTACCAAAACACTTAGAAGATCTTCAGATGTTGGTAGTCTTCAGTACAATCAAGACCATTCCTTTCTTCATTAGATGGTCAGGATCATCAAGACTCTCAGAGTATCTTCTCATCTCAAAGAGATCATGTAGAGGTAAGTTGATTATGTCTTGCCAGGAGTAGACATTCTCAACACCTTGATCTCTGATAACATTCCATCTTTCTGGATTAGTAGAGTAAGTCCAGGACAAGATGGGTGTCTCAGTTGTTAGAGGAGCCACTTGCATAGGAGTTGATTGGGCTGCCTCATCATGCACTTCCTCAGGTTGATCTGATTCAGCCTGAGGTGTAGAGGTAGATGACTTAGGCTTCTTCTTCTTTGTCTTTGGTTTAGAAGCCATTCTCTTTTTCCTCTTAGATGACTTTAACTGAGAAGACTGGTCTGCAGCACCATGTTGATCATCAGTGTCTTTCTCAGTTGGGTGTTCCTCCCTCACAGGTTCAGAAGGAGAGGGAGTTTGACCCTGCCTTGGATCAGAAGATGAAGCTTGCTGAGGCTCAGCTGGAGGTTCTGGTTGAGGTGTCTCTGGTTGTTCAAACTTGACCTCCACTTCAGGTGGGACTTGACTTGGAAGAGAGTGCAAGTCAATCAGTTCTCCACTCTTAATCTTCTGCTTGATCACCCTTATATGCTCATACATTGTGGATAGGGACATGGGGCCAAGTCTCCTTCCGGAGAATCCATATAGCTTCAAGAAGCTCATCATTCTTTGTCTGTAAGCAGACTTCTTTGCATTCTTTTGAATGATGGCTCTTGACTTTGCAGCTTCTTCCCTTAGCTTCCTTTTGGTTGTCTTTCTTTCTTTGACTAGCTCAAGCTCAAGTTGCTTTAGGTACTGAAACTCAATGAAGTCATAGGACAGGGGAAGAAGTGCATCTGCCTGATAGAAGCCTGTGGCACTCAGGTAGTTGATCATTTTGATCCTATCTTCTTCTTTATCTACCTGAGGTTCTTGTGGAGCCACATCTTCCTGTGCAGGACTTTCTTGAACTGGAGAGAGAGTGGGAGCATGCTTGTAGAGTCTTTTCTGTCTCTTCTCCTCTTTGAATTGGAGAAGTAGCCTTGCATCCTCTTTCTCCTTCATCTCTCTTGACACTTCCATGTCAGCCAGTTCATTTAACTCTTCTAAGGGGAGGGAGATGATTTCATCAATATCATAGTTCCTGGTCTGTAAATAGGTAATCCTGACTGCCCTTAACTCATCATCTTGAGTATTTGGTCTGGGGGCAGCCCTGATTGCAGCTTGCATGAAGCTAGATGACCCAGATGAACTTTCTCCCCTTAGTCTCCTTTTCCTCTCTCTCTCTTCCTCCTCAATTTCCTCAGGAGTCATTATCCTTTTCCCTTTGTCACCAACAGACCTTTGTGACTCAGGGTGGATTGAGGCTTGGCCTTCATTGCTTGGTGTAGCTTCCATGCTCTGGCCAGAGAGAGGCTGAGAAACACCTTCACCAGCAGGTGTCTCAGATGGAGTTTGGACCTCTACAACAGTTGTTGATGATGAGACAGGGGTCTCAGGTTCTTCCACTGGGCCTTCAGTCAAGGTTTCCCCTATGAAACTAATCTTAGGGTCCACCTCAACATCCAGTTGACCGATGACATTGCCTGATTGCCTAAGTCTCCTTCTTAGAGAGAACTCTGCAAGGATCCTATCTTGGATTCTTTGAGCCAGCCTGTCAGCTTGTCTTGAATTGCTTGGATTGACAAGTGGCATGTTGACTAAATCCAGTCTTTCATAGAAGTTCAGGCTTTGGAAATGAAAAACTTCTTGTTGACCTTGAACTCTGTGAAGGATAAGGCTCTTCTGTCATCATCATACCTCCACCTTATGATGTAATTGCCAGTTCCTTGTGGTGGAGATGAGACAGCCCTTGGTATACCTTCCTCAAAGAGACTCCTGATGATTGAGTCTATAGAGTCCACATTAATGTGAACTTGAGGAAGTTGCTGAGAATGCACAACAGCAAGTGAGGATGGTGAGTCCTCTATGTCCATTCTCTGTGAAGAACTCCCAGGTTCTGTGGTTGTAATAACTTTCTCCCCCTTTTTGGTAGCATCACCCACTTGCATAGGTGAGCTGGAGGATAAGTCAATCACTTCCACAGGTTCTTGTGTTCCTGGTTGAGCTCTCCTTAAAGGTCTCCCAGCTAGTTTTTCCTTTAGATATGAAATCTGAAGTTGCTGATCATTGACCCTGTTTGTAAGGTAGTCACCTGAGATTCCAAGTGACTAACCTTAGAGACTAAATAGGAGCATGTTTTTGACAATTTCTGCACCTTTAGTCTCAAATTCCCCTCATCTTCATCAGAAGAATCATTGGGGGATGAGATGATTGGACCAAAGTCCTCTCTCTCACCACCAGCTTGAGGTTCTTGGCTGCTGGTTTTCCTCTGCTCACTGGCAGCCTCAGTTGAGATGCCAGTGGGCTGAGTTGCCATGGTTGAGGTCTTAATGATGTAATCACTTTCAAAAGTGAGAGCCTCTTCCATATGGACATCCTGAACATGTTCAGAAGTGTCCACCTCAGTAATAGGTGACTGATGTGGGATAGACTGAGGAGAGTCAGAGGTACTCATCTCTCTTTGAGTAGGGGAGGAGAAGAGAGACTCATGGTACTCACTGAATCCTAAGTCTTCATCAGTATAGAAGGATAGGTTGGGAATTGGTTGGTTGAGATCTAAAGGCTGGGGATGGTAACTGTCCCCTGAAGGTTGTTCACTTGAGTGTTGAGACTCAGAGTGAAGGCTTAAGGCTGTTGGGCTAGTGAGCTCATCAGGGTGAGCATGAGGAACCTCAGCCCTGATAGGTGAAGAAATGGGAGTGGTTTGCTCCTCAGGAGAAGTGGGAGCTCTAGTGTCCACTTCCTCCTGTAAGGTTGAGTATATGGGGGCCTGCACAGACTCAATAGCCTGAGCAGGGGTTCGTTTGGATTTTCTTTGGTAGGTGAGGGTGATTTCTGGTCTTTTTAGAGGTAAGATAAAAGAGGTGTGGGTTCAACACTAGCTTGTGTTGCTAGGTTGTCACCTTGAGCAATGAGCTCTAACATTTTGGGGACTAGGGCTGTTTCTACCCCTGAGAAGCCTACAGTTGGCTTCTTCATTATTTTAAAGATGCCGGGCTTCATCTGTCCCAATTTAAGAATATTACTTGTTTCCCTCAACTGTGAGCCCAGTTCACAGTTGAGAATGTGTTGAACATATCTAGGAAACATGTAATACTCTAAGGAGTCTAAGTTTGCAAGTAAATTAGTATAAACAAATTGTGAATACCTGAACTTGACCCCCTGAACCATTCCATGAACTATAAAGGAGAGATCCTCAGGAATCTGGTCCCATCCACCATGCTTGTTTGATAAGCTGTGGATAACCACATGGAGCAGGTATTTCCACTGGGATGAGACCTTCCCTTTCCTGAAGGTCTTTACAGAGAAATCTCCCTCATAGCCCATCTGCTCAAAGGAATGATTAACAGCTTCCTTTGGGAAGGACACCTCACCTTCTTCATCATCCAGCTGCAAGTGTTGGTTAATGATGGCCGGAGTGATGAAGATTGTCCTCCCTTGCACTGTGGCAGACAGTGCCTTCTCCCCATCCATAATGACCTCTTGGCAGGTCTTCCAGAATTCAAGCAAGTGATCCTCATATAGAGTAGGATCAATGGTCAGGGAGGTGAAATAGTTGGATAGAGTCAAGAATTGGCAAATCTCTGAGAAACTTGCATCTTTCTCAGAGCTTAACAGAGCAACTTGATTATGTTGCCTGTGAAGTTGCATGGAGAAATCTGGGTTGTTTCTGCGGTTAAGGTTGGCCATTTCAGAAGCTTAAGGGTGAAGAAAGGTAGAAAGCAAAGGCGGTTTAGAGAATTAGGTTAGAGGAATAGTAGAATTGAGGAAGATAGTGGGAAAGAGGGGGAACCGTTGGGTATTTATGTGAAAAGGGATTTGAACCAAAGTTAATGAAAGAGGATAAACTTTGAAATCCGGAAGTCGGTCCCACCTCTGAAAAGGTAGTTTACTTTTGCTCAAAAAGTAGTTTTCTTGGAATTCGAAAAGCTTCCGAAGGTAATTTGTCTTCGGAAGTTTTGATTGAAAAAGCTTCCGAAGCTAAAATGGCTTCGGAAGATTTTCCTGAGAGTCTTGAAAATTTATGCTTCGGAAGAGAAATAAACCCTTGGATGCTTTGTATAAGAATAAACAAAGCTTCCGAAGTTAATTTTGCTTCGGAAGGAAAAAGTCCTTAAAAATAATAAGTGTCTGAGATAAGAATTTTAAGCTTCGGAAGATGAATTTTACTTCTTCCGAAGGTAAAATCTCTTAGACAGTTATTTATTTTGAAGACATGTTTTTCTTCCGAAGATAAAACTTTATCTTCCGAAGTATCAGAAAATTTTCAAGAATCTAAGGAAAGTCTTCAAAAAGAATTTTATCCAAAGAAAACATGAGCTTATGAAAGTGATGAACTAGACAACTTAGGACACACATATTTTAAGAAGAAATAATTAGAATTAGTTTTAAGAAAAAGTCTACTCAAAGTTAATCATCCCAATAGCTGATATCAGATACTTAAATCTCTGTTCATCAAAAGCTTTTGTGAACAGATCAGCATATTGTTCATCTGTATGAACTTTGACTAGTTTAATTAATCCCTTTTCATAGTTATCTCTTATTAAATGATACCTGATGTTGATGTGTTTGGTCCTTGAGTGCTGCACAGGGTTCTCAGTGATAGAGATAGCACTATTGTTGTCTATGTGGATAGGAGTCTCTTTGAAGTTAAATCCATAGTCCAGCATCTGATTTTGAATCCAAAGCACTTGAGCACAGCAGCTTGCAGCAGCAATGTATTCAGCCTCAGCAGTTGATGCAGACACACAGGATTGTTTCTTGCATTGCCATGAGACAACCCTTCCACCAAGGAATTGACATCCCCCAGATGTAGACTTTGCAGTCATGTTGCAACCACCATAATCACTATCTGTATAGGCATACAGATTGAAATTAGGATTCTTTGGATACCATAGACCAAGTGTTGAAGCACCTTTGAGGTATCTTAAAATCCTTTTCACAGTGATTAAGTGAGACATCTTAGGGTTGGCTTGATATCTTGCACAAATACATGTAGCAAACATGATATCAGGCCTGCTAGCTGTAAGATACATAAGAGACCCAATCATAGCCCTGTATAAGTGTTCATCTACACACTCCCCCTCAAGATCAGGTCCAAGGGAGTGGTTTCTGGCTATGGGTGTCTTAGCAATCTTACAATCAGTCATGTTGAACCTCTTGAGTATGTCTTGAACATACTTTGACTGACTTATGAAGATGCCATCTTCAACCTGCTTCACTTGAATTCCCAGAAAGAAATTGAGTTCTCCCATTGAACTCATTTCAAATCTGTCTTTCATCAGCTTCTCAAAGTCTTTGCAGAGCTTTGGATTAGTTGAACCAAAGATGATGTCATCTACATATACTTGAACCAGCAATAAGTCATTTCCCTGTCCTTTGATGAAGAGAGTTCCATCTATAGTACCTCTCCTGTATCCATGTTTACAAAGATACTCAGATAGTGTCTCATACCACTTCCTGGGTGCCTGATGCAGCCCATAAAGAGCTTTGTCAAGCTTGCAGACATAATCAGGATGATCAGGGTCTACAAAACCAGGTGGCTGTTTGACATAAACCTCCTCATCAATCACTCCATATAAGAAAGCACACTTTACATCAAGTTGGTAGACCTTGAAGTTCTTGGATGCAGCAAATGCCAGGAATATCCTAACAGCTTCTAGTCTTGCTACAGGAGCAAAGACATCAGTGTAGTCAATCCCTTCTTCTTGTGTGTATCCTTGAACAACTAGTCTTGCCTTGTTCTTGATGATGATTCCTCTATCATCCTTCTTATTTCTAAAAACCCATTTGGTTCCAATGGTAGTCTTCCCATGAGGAAGAGGACAAAGGTTCCAAACTTTCTGCCTTTTGAATTGAAGCAGCTCTTGTTGCATAGCTTCAACCCAACTTCCATCCTTTAGAGCTTCATCAACTTTCTTTGGCTCTATCTGAGATAAGAAACAAGAGTGAAGACAAACATTTGCTTCATGGGTTTGTCCTCTTGTTCTTACCCCTGTGACAACATCTCCAATGATGTTTGTGGTGGGGTGAGACTTGTGGATCCTTAGCTGAGGGATCACAGCAAGTTGCTGAGAAAGATCCAAATTTGAGAAATTTAGATCTGGCCTGGAAGATTCACCCTCCACATTATCACACTTATCAAGATTAACTTGATCCAATGAGTGTGTGACATCATTGATGTTGTCATCTATGGTATGGTTATTAGCATCAAGAAATTCCTGATCACTATCACCATCACCATTGTTGTCTTCTACAATTGAGGTGTCTTTATCTGGTTGAGAAGCCTCTGAGCTGGAATTTGAAGGCATACCAGATGTATCAGCTGAATTTGTCATTGTTGTGCTGATAGAAACCTCATTTGCTGAAGTAGTTCCAACTGGAGCTGAAGATGTATGAGTTGAGGGTCTTCCTAGCTCAAATCTTGGATCAGGATCACCTGTATTTAAATTTTCTGCAGATCCTGAAACATGCTCACAAGATTTGTTAAAACAGTTGGTAACTAAATCAAGATCAAACAGCCAATCCGGACCAGAACCAGCCACACAGGGTGTGTGCTCATTGAAAGTCACATTGGCTGACTCCTCAACAATTCTAGTTCTGAGATTGTATACTCTATAAGCTTTAGCTTGGGAAGAGTATCCAATGAAGTGTCCATCATCTGATTTCTCAGCAAACTTGGCAATTTGATCTTTGGTATTCAAGATGGTGCAGGGACATCCAAATGACCTGAGAAAACCAATGAAAGGTTTCCTCTTGTGCCAAAGTTCATAAGGAGTCTTACCATGTGTCTTAACTACTAAAACTCTGTTTTGCACATAGCAAGCAGTATTAACTGCCTCTGCCCAGAAGGTGATAGGCAGTTTAGAGTCAGACAACATAGTTCTTGCAGCTTCAATAAGTGTCCTGTTTCTCCTCTCAGCAACTCCGTTTTGCTGAGGAGTCCTGGGAGCACTATATTGTCTTGTAATACCTTTTTCATCACAAAATGTATCAAGGATTTGGTTCTTGAATTCAGTTCCTTGATCACATCTTATGGTTTTGACCTTGTGATCACATTGATTCTCAACTTTTAAGATGAAATTCTTCAGAATCTCAGGGGTTTCATCCTTAGTTCTAAGGAAGAAGACCCAAGTGAATCTTGTAAAATCATCTGTGATCACCAGACAGTAAGAGGTCCTTCCTAAACTCATTACACTGGTGGGGCCAAAGAGATCCATATGTAACAAGTGTAGGGGAGTAGTGATGGAGTTCTTTTCCTTAGGCTTGTGAGATACCTTGTGTTGCTTCCCTTTCAGGCATGCAACACAATGATCATCACTTGTAAACTCTTTCTTTGGCATTCCAGTTACCAGATCATGTTTAATTAATTTATTCATGTTCTTAAAGTTTACATGGCACATTCTTTTATGCCATAGGAAAGACTCATCACTATTTGCTTTAGATAGAAAGCATGAAACTTCTCCAGAGGGAGATGTTTCTTGCAAATCCATCTTGTACATGTTCCCTTTCCTGGGGGCTCTGAGCAGGATATGCTCATGAGGAATGACCACACCAGGCTTGAGAACAATGCACTCATGCTCAGTAAAGAGCATGTTATGACTCTGATCACAAAATTGGGATACACTCAGAAGATTGTACCCAAGCTCCTTAACAAAGTTTACCTTCTCAATGCTGAGCTTACCATTTGTGACCTTGCCCCTTCCAGAAATGTAACCACCTTCATCTCCTCCAAAAGCAACTGGTCCTCCATCAATTCTCTCAAAATTATGGAGTAGAGACCTATTGCCTGTCATGTGCCTGGAACAGCCACTGTCAATTATCCAGACATTCCTGTTTGTCTTGAGCTGTTCCTGCACAAAGAAAATGATTAGTTACATTTGGAAACCCAAGCCTTACTTGTCTTGGGCTCATTAAGAGTAATAGAAGGTAATGCAACAGTAATAGATCCTATGGTTGTACTATGGGGATCTTCAGCTGTTGTTGATGGAGAAACCTCAGTCATTTGGTCTTTCTTAGACTTCCACACCACCTTTGGAGTCTTGGACTTGACCTTCAAAACCTTAGAAGCTTTTGGAACTTCACAAGTTTTGATGACTGATCCTTCGGAAGAATCTACAGTCACTGCAGCAGACTTCAGTGCTTCGGAAGAACTCCTTTCTTCCGAGACCAACTTTGCTTCCGAAGGTAATTTTCCATTTACCTTCTTCTTTGATTTGGAGCTTCCGAAGGAAACAGACTTTCCTTCCGAAGCTTGAGACTTCTTGAGACTCTTTGAAGTCTTTGTATTGGTCATGTGGACAGTACTTTTAGGATTGTATGGGCAATCCTTAGCAATGTGAGAAGTACTTTCACACATAACACACAACATTTTCTTCTTCAAAGAGTCTCCCTTTGAGAGCAAGACTGGCTTTGGTCACATCCCTTCTCCACTTCATCTTGGTAGATGCTGAGACAGTTCTTTTGGGCTGTGAACTGTTCTTGGAGTTTGATGGTCCAGGCTGTGCAGCAGTGGTACACAGCAGCTCAGTCTTCTTCTTTGCACTGAGATGATTTGAACAAGAACCAGGACTCTTAGCTGAGGAGTCTTGGTTGATGTCTTCAGTCCTTACTACTTTGAAACCTGCAGAGATAAAAACTTGTTTCTGCTTAGCATCAAAAGTAGCCTTGATTTCTTGAGCCTTCTTTGCTTTTCTTTTGCTCTTCCTGATCAAGTTCTTTCTCTTGGACTTGGTCATCACAGTTGATTTCTTCTCCTCAGAAGGATAGTGGCCCTTGGAAGAATCCTCTTCTTCACTCTTCTCAGAGGAATTCTTCACTATCACTTCTTCATCATCCTCACTTATAGGATCTATGAGAGGAAGCTCATCTTCACAAGTTCCACACCTAGGAGATCTTACAGACAAGATTGTGTGTGGAGGAGCTATCTCATTTGATCCCAGTCCCTGTCTATTTTGATAACAAACTTTGTTGTGCAGGGATGAGGATATCATGTTCTTGAAGGTCTCTTCTTCAAGAACACTCTTCTCTGCCTTGGCTTTGCTGATCACAAGCTCAGCCTGGCACTCAGTCAACTTAGTGATGAGATCTTGGATCTGAGTTCTAAAATCTGTATGTTCATGTTTTAGTACTGAAATGGTTTTCTCCAAGTCCTCTATCTTTAACTTGTAATCATTTTCAGACTTTCTAAAATCAGATTTTAATATGTTTAATGACTCAAGATCAGATCTCATCTCTAGGTTGTAGGACCTGTATCTATTTACTTTAGCAATGCATTCAGGGGAGCAAAGATGTTCCAATACCTTGGCTTCATCATGGTCAGCCATCAGTGCTTGGTTTGGAGAAGCATCCTCCACCTGAAAACTCCAGTCAAAGCCTCCCTCTTCAACAGCAACAGCAGCATGTTGCTTTGTCTTCTCAGCCTGAGGGCTTTGTCAGTGTAGTTTGGTCTGGGTTGTGTTTGGCCCCCATTTGCTTTAGGTGCCTTACACTCCCTAGCAAAGTGACCCATAAGGTTACAGTTGTAACACTTAACTTTGCTTTTATCCAGCCCAAACTTACCACTGGTAGCATTGCTTGGAAATCTTCTTCCTGTCCTCTTGTAGAACTTCTTGGCTCTGTGAGTGAGGAGAGCCATCTGCTGAACTATCTCCATGTATTCCAGGTCATCTGGATGGATACAGTCCAGGTCTTCAAGAGTGAAGAGATAATTCCCACAGCTTTCATCTGCAGACACAAAGGCTTGAGAAGAACTTGTCTCTTGGAATGGGCTTCCTTGAGTAAAGTTCTCCCTTGGTGTCTCCGGGAAGGTGATGAAAGGACCCTTTTGTGAGTTGTCAGGGTAGCATATGAGATGATGTTGGGGTTCTATGCTGTCCCTTTCAACCACATGAAGGGCTGAACCCATTTGATTGTTGGAGTTGCCAGATGAACCTTGCATGTTCATCTCCATCTGGTATCCACTGAGAATCCCATACAACTCTGTCAGAGTAAGAGTCTTAAGGTTCTCAGTCCTCTTGATCACCACACAATAGTGTGTCCATTGCCTAGGAAGTGAGGACATGAACTTCCTTACAATGTCCCTGTTCTCAAGAGGAACTCCTCCATCCACTAGGGTATCCACAATCTCAACATACCTGAAGTATTGTTGGGTCATGGTTTCACCTGCTTTGAAGGTGAAATTCTCAAACTGCTGCTTCAGAAGATCTTTCTTGTTCTCCTTGGCTTCAGAGGAGCCTTCATACATCAGCTTCAGTGCATCCCACAGCTGTTTGGCTGTCTTGCACTTCTTAAAACCTCTGTATACAGAGTTTGGGAGAGCAGTCTGAAGAGCAGTCATGGCCTTCCTGTCAATCTCTACTCTTTTTCTATCTTCATCTGAGTAGTTGGCCACATCTTTAGGAATCATACCAGCACCAGTAGCAGAGGGGGTGCTGGGTATGAAAGGTCCATTCTCAACAGATTCCCACATTCTTGAATCAAGAGACCTGATGAAGCCTTCCATCCTCATGCACCAGGTGTCAAAATCATCAAGAGTGATCAGTGGGGATTTGTTCATGGTTCCAGTCTCCATATCAGTCTTTGAGATGGAAGCCATTTGAAGAGTTTAGCTTTTGTGTGTGTGAGGGATCTTAAGATGGTTAGATCTTATATCAAGAGCCTGGAAAGCTCTGATACCAATTGCAGGACCGTTTAAGGGCTTAACACAATTACAACACAACAACACAATGAGGAGATTAACTAAACTTTAATCAAACAGTGAACTGGGAAACCAAAGTGATACAAAGAACACAAGTAAAGCAAGAGACAGAACAAGAGAGTATGGGTTTCAAGGAGGCAGTATATTGCTTTCTCAAGTTCTTTTACAAGTGTTACAAAGCATAAAGAAAGATACAAGAACTTGAAATACTTATACTACAACCTACAGCCGGCTATACTTTGAAAGCCAGCTGGATACAATTGACTAGACACTAACAAAATCAATTGTAGGATCAAAAGGCATATCTGCCTTTTGACCTTGTGACTATGACATGCCATAGCTCACATCCTTATACATTACAAAAAGGATAAAGTACATAAAGTGGAAAGTTACAGACTCAAGACCTCAATGTACAGTTACCAAAAGCAAGGCCCTTTTCACCAACTCATGTAAGTTGGTGACTTTACAGAGATGCAGCGGAAAAGGTGCTTTATGGAACAGTACATCAGATAAAGCATGTGTACTAAAAGTCTTCGGAAGAAATCTGTCTTCATAGGTTGAAGCTTCGGAAGACTTTGTCTCTGAAGCTTCGGAAGACTTCATGTTTGGCTTCGGAAGATATTGGTCTTGGCTTCGGAAGATTTTACACTTAGAGTATTTTCTAATGCATTGTGTAAAACTTACGAAGCATTCTTCACTTCAGTTCTTAGCGCATGTTGCTGAGACACTTAGGCTGTTTTGGGTTGCATCAGACTTCAGGAATCCTTACAATCTCTACTCTTTTTCTATCTTCATCTGAGTAGTTGGCCACATCTTTTGGAATCATACCAGCACAAGTAGCAGAGGGGGTGCTGGGTATGAAAGGTCCATTCTCAACAGATTTTCACATTCTTGAATCAAGAGACCTGATGAAGCCTTCCATTCTCATGCACCAAGTGTCAAAATCATCAAGAGTGATCAGTGGGGATTTGTTCATGGTTCCAGTCTCCATATCAGTCTTTGAGATGGAAGCCATTTGAAAAGTCTAGTTTTTGTGTGTGTGAGGGATCTTAAGATGGTTAGATCTTATATCAAGAGCCTGGAAAGCTCTGATACCAATTGCAGGACCGTTTAAGGGTTTTAACACAATTACAACACAACAACACAATGAGGAGATTAACTAAACTTTAATCAAACAGTGAACTGGATTAACCAAGGTGATACAAAGAACACAAGTAAAGTAAAGAGACAGAACAAGAGAGTATGGGTTTCAAGGAGGCAGTATATTGTTTTCTCAAGTTCTTTTACAAGTGTTACAAAGCATAAAGAAAGATACAAGAACTTGAAATACTTATACTACAACCTACAGCCGGCTATACTTTGAAAGCCAGCTGGATACAATTGACTAGACACTAACAAAATCAATTGTAGGATCAAAAGGCATATCTGCCTTTTGACCTTGTGACTATGACATGCCATAGCTCACATCCTTATACATTACAAAAAGGATAAAGTACATAAAGTGGAAAGTTACAGACTCAAGACCTCAATGTACAGTTACCAAAAGCATGGACCTTTTCACCAACTCATGTAAGTTGGTGACTTTACAGAGATGCAGCGGAAAAGGTGCTTTATGGAACAGTACATCAGATAAAGCATGTGTACTAAAAGTCTTTGGAAGAAATTTGTCTTCATAGGTTGAAGCTTCGGAAGACTTTGTCTCTGAGGCTTCGGAAGACTTCATGTTTAGCTTCGGAAGATATTGGTCTTGGCTTCGGAAGATTTTACACTTAGAGTATTTTCTAAGGCATTGTGTAAAACTTCCGAAGCATTTTTCACTTCAGTGCTTAGTGCATGTTGCAGAGACACTTTGGATGTTTTGGGTTGCATCAGACTTAAGGAATCCTTACACATACACACACACACACACACACACACATATATATATATATATACACACATATATGTGTGTGTATATATATATATATATACACATATATATATATATATATATATATATATATATATATATATATATATATATATATATATATATATATATATATATGATATTAGATGAGTCAGAAAGTAACTGGCTTGAGTATGACTAAACTGTAACTCTCAGTCTGTGTTAGCATAAAATTGGTGTATTCACAAAACCTTGATGAGTTAGCCACTTCAGTCATAGATGATTACTTTCAGTGTATCATAGTACGTAGTGCTTTTCATTCTTGATCGTCAAGCCTATCAACATATCAAACATAATACAAGTCAGTTTCTTGTATGCCTTCAGATGTAATGAGTCAAAATCAAGAAATATACTATCATTTCATATATAATCCTGAAAATTTAATTTTTCTCAAAAGTCTGTAAACATAAAATCTTTTTGTATTTTTCTTCAATCTTTTTACTCCCCCTAAGAATAAAATCTTTTTCGAAACTTATCAAATTTTTCTCCCCCTAAAATTGTGATTATCTAGACAGAAAATAATAATTTTATAACAATCATCCAAATCATAACCTACTACAATCATTCAAATCACAGCCAACTCTCACTTCCCTATTTGACTTACAACCAACAATTTTCCATCATGGAGAAAACAGATTAATTCAGCCTTCATCGGTCTAAGTCTTGATAGCTTTATCCTTGGTGATACTAAACCTCCTTCAAGATTCCTTTCATCATCACCATCTACAACAAATCCCGAATACATCTCCTGGTTTTTTGTAACACCCGGTTATTTATTTATTTTGAAGCCGACGAATGAAGAAAAAGAAATAAAGTCCAAAGTCGAGGGACCAAACTCGCCAATGAGAGAAAGTTGAGTATGTGGTGATATTTGAAGGGAGAGAGCAGCCATAACCCTCTCTCCATACCCACATTTCAGCCAATAAAAAGAGAGGAGAGAAAGAAGAGAGAAAAAGGGAGAAAGGTTGGTTCGAGTGGTTTCTAGCGGTCAAAATCGTCGTTTAGCGAGTCCAATCGAAGCTCTTCTCGTTGTGGTCGTTTGTGTGAGTTCTAGAACCCCTCTTTTACTTGTTTTCAAATGATTTTGGGGCTGGAAAGCATAGAAAACCCGTTTTTGTAAGTGTGTGTGTTTGACCCATTTGTATGTGTTTGCGTGTGATGCGTTTGAGGTTTGGTTCCGGGCTTGTGTGTGCTTGAATGGTGTTGTGGTATGCATTCCTAAGGTTTAGGATGGTTGATTTAGGCTTAGAATGGATTTGGATGAGCTTGGAGGTCGAAAATGGCAGATTGGGTTCGGGATGAACTCCATTCTGCATCAGCTAGGGCTAGGCGACCGACTGGAGGCCATACAGCCGACTGAGGTGCGATTGAGGTTCATTCGCACGATTGAGGGTTCACTCGCACGATTGAGGGTTCAATCGTACGATTGAGGATTTATTCGTACGATTGGGTGCCAGTCGCGTGGGGAGTCATACGACTGAGGGCCCAGTCGCATAAGTGCTTAGTCGCATTAGTTCCAATCACATAGGACTCATCCGTATTGAGTCCATTCGTATGAGGTCAGTCGCATAGGTGCTCATTCACATTAGTTCCATCAGCATGAGGTCCATTCGCACGACTGGGTGTCCATCCGCATAGTTGTTCATCCGCATGGGTTTAGTCGCATGATGTTCAGTCGCCTGGAGGCCATGCGACTGAAGGGTGTCCATACGCCCAAGTAGGGCTGTTGTACCCGGGGAAATGTGTAGTTTAACTACTAACTTTCGGGGGAAAGTGCAGATGTAAGTTTTGGCATAGAAATTCCCGTAAGTTCATGTAAGATGACTGTTGAGACCTTAGAGGGTATGTTGGGCATAATGATGATGATGTTGCGTATTTATGCATGATGTATGTTATGTATGTATGATGTTGCCCTGTATGATGATGATGTTTGTGTATGTTGATGTTCCTTATTGCTACGTATGATTATTTTCTCTTGGATTTACGTGGAATGTTAATGAATGAAATGAAAGTATTATGTAGTCTAAAGTGGAAGATAATAAAAGGGGAACATGATAAATGAATGCATGCATTAATAAGCGATGGAATGTAACAAAAGTCTTGCAAGCATTGGATACCGGGACACGCCAATTATAAGGTGTTAGCCCAATGGTGTGTGGGTTAGCTACCCCAGGAGGATGCACATCGGGGTCTTTCTTTGTGATTGACCATTGTATTGAACCATTGTTTCTTGCCTTAGGTACTATGGCCAGAGGTGTTGTGCACCGTAATGGAAGGTCTATGATAGGCTTAGGCCCAGTACCAGGAAACTGAAAGGCATAGCACATGACAATGGTACATCTGAACTTTATCTTAGGTACTATGGCCAGAGGTGCTGTGCACCGCAATGGAAGGTCTATGATAGGCTTAGGCCCAGTACCAGGAAACTGAAAGGTAAAGTTCATGGTTTTAATGGAAAGAAAAGATGTAATGATGAACGAACGAATGATGAAGATAATAGAGATATTATCTATGTGTAAGTATGATGCATGATCGCATGAAAGTAATGAACGGTTTTAATGAAAGTAAAGTATATTTTATTTTAAAACTAGAACTCACTCAGCAACGCTGACTTTTATGTGTTTCTAGTTGGCAGGTAATGATTGCTGAGGATGGCACGGGGCGGCTACTCAGCTTTTTGGATGGCATCCATTTATGTAAGGCTTTTGTGATGTAATGCAACAACGTATTTTGTAACTGATTAACGATGTATTATTTGGCAAAAGCTTTTATGATGAAATGGAATGATGTTTAATGTTTTCCGCTGTAACGTTTTATGAAAGTTAAATGTAATTATATGTTTTATGTGCGATGAGGATCCAACTGTAAACATCCCGAGAACAGGGCCTTACATTTTTCAAGATCAAACCATTCTCAAGTGTCCTGTTAAGGAGTTGTTCTGACCTTATCCAGCCGCTGATTTCATCCGCGGAAACCTCTCAAGAAGCATGGGAACAACTCATCACCATTTTCGCTAACACCTCTCGTTCTCGAGTTATTTCTCTCAAATCAAAACTAACACGGTCGGTTACCGAGTTTTTTCAAGGCATGAAAAGCATTGCTGATGAACTCGCTCTTGTCAAGCGCCACCTACCAATAACGATCCCCTCGTTCATATCACTAGCCAATTAGGTGAAGAATATCAAAACATGGTTGCTGCCCTCCGCACTCATTACACCCCGATTAGCATTCTAGACCTCTTTGAAAAACTTGTTGATCATGAACGCATGCTAAAGCATATTGCACCATAGTCATTACTGGTCATGACTACATTCAACTACACTAATCGACAAACTTGACCTGGTTATTAATCAGTCGTTGACAACCAGAATTTCCTTCGGAATGCTCAAGTAAGCGCTGCTACAAGATCCACTCGTAATCCATCTTTTAACTCAAACATTGGTTGTGGTAGTCATCATATATCTTGTACCAATATTGTTTGCTAATTTCGTAATATTGAACGGTATGAAATAAAGGATTGCAAAAAGCTTGCACAGTTGTTCTTTGAAAATCAAGTATCGATAGGTGGTGCAAAGTCGTCGTCAAGTCACACCTCCCCAATCGCTAATGTTACTACTTCATGGCCCTCTTTATCCTCCTACATGTTTGACGTCGGAGCCTCTTGTCATGTTGATCCTGAACATGCAAACTTTCATACTCTCTCTAAGTACGGTGGCCCGGAGAGACCATTTTGGCGATGGTAAAACTCTCTCACTCACACGAGTCACATAACTCTTCACACACCTTTTGGCTCATTATTGTGAGAGGATGTCCAATGTGTTCCACAATGTAAAAATCAAATTGTCTTTATTGCTAAGTTATGTATAACTAACCGTGTTTCTATAAATTTTTTCCCACTCATTTTTATGTCAAAGATCATTGCACAGCGGCACGCGTAATGCAGGGATAGAACTAGCTTGACGTTTGCTATGCGTCAAATACACTCCATTACAATGGTCTCAGCCCTTGATTGACATCATACACTTGGACATCCTTCAATTCGTGTGTTCAAGTCCCTAGCCAAATGCTTAGGATTATTTTCAAAAGTTTCATTGTAGTTATTTTTCTATTAATAAAAGTCACAAAGTTCCATTTGACATGAATTCATTCATTACCACCAAACTTTTACAACTTATTTACTCCGATGTTTGGGGACCGGTAGAAAATTCTATCGATGGATTAAAATACTAAGTCATTTTTGTTGATTATCATAAGAAATACATTTGGCTTTACCCAATGAAATTTAAGTCTGATGTCTTTAAACTTTTTCCTCAATTCTAGTTATTAGTTAAAAAGCATTATCAAACTCCCTTAATATCTCTGTTCACTAATAATGAAAGCGAGTATGTTGGTCTTACCTCTTACCTTCAACTCAATAAATATATCATTTCGCCACTTTGCCTCACACCCCGAAACAAAAGGGTGTCGCGAAACGCCGCAATTATCACATTGTAGAAACTGCATCCATGGTCGGAGTAATGTGTCTTGTTGGAGTACTCATACTCCAAATCCTCCAAATTTATGATCCTACCACTGGACGTCTCTACCATTATCGCTATGTCAAATTCATCAAAATCACCTTCCATCCAAAGAGATCATTCCCTCCACCGAACCTATCCCAACTACCTATACATTCACATCCTCACATTTGTTATCCAACCCCCCCCCCCCCAATCACTTACTACATTATCTATGGTCTAGTCCCTTCCTAATCTTCACACCACACTTGCCCCAATCAGCCCACCACCCACCTCTCTTTCACTACCCCTACGCCTCACTCTAGTCATTCTACTATCCCTACCTCTCCTCCATCAACTACCAATATTCCATAAGATAAATCCGACCACCCACCCGTCCCTACCCCACCCTCACCTCCTTCAACCCTACTCCTACTCCTAACCCCTCCACACCCGATTCTATGTCTCCACCCTTACCATATCGCACTCATAAACCCAACCCAAAATACTATAACCCCAACCTTATCAACCTATCTACCATTCATCATATCCTTCACACCATTCAGCCTACCACACACACTCAAGCTCTTGAGTGGCGATGAGCGATGGATGATGAATTTAATGCTCTTATTTAAAACTCCACATTGAAGCTCGTTCTCCCTCGAATCACTAAACCATTGGTTGCAAGTGGTTATTTCGCATTAAACGTTTCCCGGATGGGTCCATTGATAAAGATAAGGCTCGTCCCATTTCTAAAGGGTTGTTACAAGAACATGGGAAGGACTATTTTAAGACATTTAGTCTCGTCACTAAGCCTGTAACCATCTGCACAATTCTCTCTATTGCATTATCTCAAAGTTTGTCCATTAGGCAACTTGATGTGAATAATGCATTATTGCATGGCATATTACACAAAGATGTGTACATGTCTCAACATCTGGGTTATGTCAATATAGATCTTCCCACACATGTTTTTCGTCTTCGTAAGTCTCTATACGGCCTTAAGCAAACCGTGCATTGTATGTAGAGCTCACCACATTTCTTCTCCACCTTGGCATATTAAAATCATTGGCTGATCCATCTTTATTTATATACATTCATGATGGAATCATCTCATGCCTCTTAGTGTATGTGGATGATATTGTTCTAATAGGGAATAACAATCTATTTCTACATAGTGTCAATCATACTCTATCCAACAAATTCTCCATTAAAGATATGGGTATGCTACATCATTTTCTTAGTATAGAGGTAATCTCCACAGTCAATGGTTTGTTTTTATCATAACACACTCATATCCAAAACCTTCTTACTCGTTTCAATATGGATGATGTGAAGCCAGCTACCACACCACTAAGCTCTACCGAACCATTATCTTCCATCGATGGCTCTCCCTCCATGGATCCAACCCCAATCGATAATTGGTTAGCTCACTTCATTACCATGCATTACACGACCTGATATATTCTTTGCTTTCAACAAACTCTCCCAATATATGTATGCTTCCATACAATTACATTGGCAAACCTTGAAGCGTGTCCTTCGATACCTCAAAGGCACCATTCATCATGTTCTTTTATTTAATCATTGTGACACCCTTGATCTTAAAGCATTTATGAACTCTACTTGGGGTAGTATTGTTAATGGTGGATGTTACACCACTACATACATAATCTATCTTGGGTCAAACATCTATTCTTGCCGTTCATCACGTTAAAAGTCGATCTCTTGCTCATCTACTGAGGTTGAAAAAAAGGCATTAGCGAATGGGGTCGCTAAACTTACATGTGTAAAGAACCTTCTCTCTGAACTATGTTTAAAAATCCACACACCACCAACCCTATTTTATGACAATGCGGGTGTTATGTATTTATGCGCCAATCCTATTTACCACTCTTGTATGAAACACGTTGCATTAGACTATCATTTTGTTTACGAAATGATAGTTGTGGTCTTTTTAAAAGTTTTTCACATCCATTCAGCTAATCAACTTGCTAATATTCTCACAAAGCCTTTGCAACGGGGTTCCTTCCTTCGACTTCGATCCAAGATTTGAGTCTCCGACGAATCCTCCATCTTGTGGGGACGTATTAAGGAAGATACTGAAGTTAAATAATACTATTTTAAATTTGAATATAAATTAGGTTTAATCTATTGTATATTGACCTAGTTTAGCACATCAATTTTCTTATTTCCATATGTATGTTATGTATAATTGGCTATATTTAAGCCTCATTAGTTTCAATGCAAGATATCAGTTCACAACACTATCTCCTCTATATTATTATAATAAGGTGCAATAGTTAACTTTTTTTAAAGCTTTTACTTTATTTTGCATATGAATTATGTTTAAGGCATCGATTTCACAATATCATGGCCACCTATATTTTAATTTTATCCTTTAGCGCATAAATGCATTGTGTAGGGAAATTTCTCATGCTTTTGAAGATATTTTTAAGTCATTCTAGATTAAGCATTTTATTAAAGTTGTCATATGTACTAAATTTTAATTCATGTTAACATAAGGATCGTATAGCATTTTTACCACTTAAACTATAAGAAAAACTATTCCAAAGCATAGTTTATGACACTGCCATACTCTTTTGATTTGATCATCTTCAATAAGTTAGCATAGTTTTATGGAGGTGTCATGAGGTTAATCATACACAAGATTCAATAGATATTCATTATAAAGTAAAATTCCAATTTCATGGCAAGAACGTTAGATCCTCTATTTTACCATCAATAAAAATAAATCGTCTTCTAAACATAACACATAAAAAGATGTATTACATCAAACTTTCATCAAGCATGAGCCAGGTTTCAAATTATTAGCCATGACCCATTTGCAATAACTCAAAGACTTAGAGACAGTGGTTTCAAGAGGAAGATAACAGTTACAGTAGATCTTGGTAGATTATCTACTTAGTATCTTAAATAATTATTTCCTAGTACGGTTTAACTAGAAGTTAGTGGATGGTGTTTAATTCGAATTGTTTGCTTTAAATAAACATTAAGAAAAAATATTTTTATTTGTTGATAGAAAACTAAATACTTAAAATTATTAATTTGGTTGCAATTAAATAAAAGATGATCACACCCGGATTGGATTTAGAATCAAAATGTATAACCTGAGTTAATTATTAATGCTAGTAAATTACATAGACATAATTTAGTTCAATGAGATGATAGTTAGGTAATTACAAGACTAAGGAATCTGATATGTTGCTACTTAGCGATTCTAGACCGAAGAAGGGCATGTACTAGGATGTTATCATGTAATTACCAAAACAAAATCATAAATACCAACATAACATCATGTTTTTTAATAATTCAAGACCACAAAATGGCTGATTGCAACATTGAATCCATAAACCCTAAATTGTTCTTCAAACATCGACATTAAAAACATGAATCCAGTTAGACATCAAATAATTCAAATATAGAAAGTATAATTCATTACTAACAATGATAGAAACTCAGATTGAATACATTCACTAACACAAACCCAACACCCGAAAGTGATCACATGTGAACTAGCCATGCATGCTCATTTTTGATGATAATGGATGATGAATTTGGGAAATCTTGAATTTGATGATCAAATATACACTTGTCGCTTGTATTTCTTTGTTCTCCTTTGTTCTTAGACTTCTCCCTTCACAGATCAGTCAAAAATCCTGAAATCCTCAATAACAACTCGGTAAAAAATGATGAAAACCATCATAAAACCGTCGGGTGGTTGTAGACTATGGCCATGGCCATAGAATACGGCGAGTCACACTAAAATCGGACAAGGTCCTCTACTCTACGTAGTGCAAAACGCCCATATGAAGTGGTGGTGGTTGTAGACTATGCCCACGGCCGTAATCTATCCCCACTCTAGCCTAGTTTGTTGATTTATTAATGTTTTGATTCCATGTTGCTTGTATACAAGTCTCGGTTTGATTTCCAACATTCCATAAGTGTGTGTCTTGATTCCTAAGCTTCTTTGATCTGCACATAAAACTAAACAAAGTAATATGTTTCACAATGTATTATGTGTTAAAAATACAAAATTAGACATACTTTATGCATGCATTAAACCCTCAAATCGTAATGCAACACATTTTTCAAAAATCAATTTAGCTTGTTTTTATAGCAATGATATACATAAATTAAAGTAAAATACTTGATTTTATGTTATACATTAGTAAAAGAATAATTTCTAGAAGAAAGTTAGAAACGTTCTACAAGCGAAGAAAGTGAAGAAATCAACAAAAATATTTATTCTAAAAATACCAACCATCCTCTATTTTTCTGTAATTTGATCTCAGCCATTGATATGATAAATGAAAACTTGACAAGAGTGTTCAAGCTTGAATACATGAATTTTAGAATCAGATACTAAAAGGAAAAAAAAAATTTAAGTCAACATAACATCAATAAATTATATAACGTCCAATAGGGACATTAAATTTTAACAAAATGCCTAAAGTTTACAGTCTAAAATAAACATAAAATTATGTTAAATCTTAAAGAAGTACACAAAGTGAAAGATCTAGAAAGACAAGGTAGAGTTATTAGCTTGGACTTTAGATAGCAGCATTACGATTAGGAAGAGGATAACAATATAATATCAGGTGTTTATCAGTTATGATTTCGGTTTATTCGGTTTTTAAAATTTTTAGGGCAATCTGAAGACCAAACCTATCTGAAATAAAAAAGTGTCTAACCAAATCAAATTTGACCGGCCAAACCGATAAGTTTATTACGCTCGGTTATCCAATTAAATATTTGGTTTACTCAATTAAATTCGGTTCAATTATCCGAATAAACCAAGATTTGTGGAACCGAATACTAAACCAAAATCAAATTCACAATTCGAATACGGTAAGGAACCGAAACGATAAACGAATTCACAATTTGGTTCGGTCTTTTTGGTTACGCTTACGGCTTGTTATTTGCTTTCTTTTTCACACCTAAGATATATGTACTAATAATTATATTACTAACAAATATAATTTATAAATAATAAATAACAAAATTCGGATATTCAAATATCAAAAATATCTGAACTCTTTTAAAACAAATATCGCTATTTAAATCCGAAAATATGTATATTCGAATTTTAAGATATCGGATTGAAATTTTGGGTTTTTCATATAAATGTTCGGATTTCACGTAATTTTAAATATACGTGGCTGGGATGCTTTATTAACTAACCTACAGGCAAATTTAGTTTTTTATAGATGCTTCTCATGAGTGTATAAGCCGGCCTCATGTATTACTTTTTTTTAATAGAAAATGGTATTTTAACGACGTTATTATGGTTACAACCGAAACAAAAATGGTTGGCCATATATTTCTATACTGTTTTTCTATTGTTGAATAGTTTATAGCTTTTTAGCTATCCATTACAATTTCTTTTTAGTGACCAATAAAATACATCAAAAGTACAGTTCCTGTTTGAAAAATAGACTTACTAGACCAAAAGTACAAGGCCAAGCAGAATGTCACTAGCGATCATCACCATATAGACAACATATATCTTCTGAGTGATACTAGCTAATCCTGAAGGCACATTACCTAATTTGTAGGGTAGACGAAAATCACAATCAACAGGAACATATATCATGAAATAATTGTTTATAAGGTACCAAACAAACCAAACGAACATGAATAATGCATTGTTTATGTTCTTTCATTATCGAACGTGATTTTGTGTTCGTATTTGTTGATTACGGGAAAAAACATATTCATGAACTGTTCACTGTTCACGAACACTTATCGAACGCAAACGAACACAGACAAATATTTATGAATATGACGAACCAAAAAATGTTCATGAACAGAAACGAATATAAATGATCACAATATTTATTTTTAGAATAAAATTTATATTTTTATCACAAACATTACACAAAATCCAATAAAAATAAACAACTATTTAACATAAATATAAAAAAAATACTTAATGTAAATTTCATAAAAACAACTGACACAAAAATCAAGAACATAAACGAACATATTATCAAACGTTCATGAACATAAACGAACGGGTGTGACGTGTGTTCATGTTCATGAGTTTTACTAAACAAACGATATTTTCATGTTCGTGTTCGTGTTCGTGTTCATGTATCTACTAAACGAACTTACTGCCGAACGGTTTGCGAACTGTTCGATCACTGAACGTTTGGTTCGCTCGCAACCCTAATTGTTTATATCTTTCTAACCAAATTTAATCAAATGGTTCCTCCTAATTGGATCGTATTCACAAGTTGATGGGTAAAACTTAACTTGAATATGAAAATCTTATTACACACATAGACCCTAACTTGTGACTTTTTTTAATAATCAACTTATACATGACTCGATTAATTCGAAAATTTATATATCTTTTTTATTTGTTTTTCATATTACTACTCTAAGTGTATGAAGTCACACCCAAAATGTACACATATAAAACTTGTGTTTACACAATAAGATCCAACGCAATTTATCTTTTACCTTTAAACTTTTGATATGAAATACCCAACTAGTTAAATTTTGACAATAAATGCCGTATAAAATTATAAAATAATAAAAGGATCAACCAGAAACCTTTGAGCTTGACTGAGACTTCCTCTTTAAAGAAAGTGCGTTTATGAAATTCCAACAAAATACTAACCCGAGCCCATTGAAACACTAAACTCAAACTCGTGGATTTAATTAGAGATTGTTCGGTATAATGTAATGTTATGAATAAGCGAATGGATAGATGAATGGAATGAATGTGAGAATGGAATGGATGAATGGAATGAATGTGAGAATAAAATAAATGAATAAGTTAAATGATTCATTACATTTTAATATTATGTTTGATTACCGTGTGTCTATAGAATAAATCATCACTTTATGTTATTTGTTAGGTAGGAAATATATAAGTGGTTATGATAGTAACGATCAATGATGGTGGTGGCCAGTGGTAGTTGCCGGTGACGGTGTTTGGCGGTGGTGGCCAGTGGTTGGCGGCGGCGATGTTGGCGGGAGGTGCTGGTGACGGTGGGGGTGGTTGTTGACAGTGGTCGCCAATGCTTTTTGGTGGTCGTTACCGGTAGTGGTGGTGATGGTGGCCGGTGATGGTTGTCGATGGCGGTGGTGTTGGTGACCGATGGTGCTGGTGGTTGCAAGTGGCGGTGGCGGCGGCGGTGGTGGTGGTGGCCGGTGGCGATTGATCTAGGTGTACGGTGGTGGTTGTGGTTGGTGGGTGGGTGGTGTTGGTGCTTAGGATGAAAGAAGGATTGGAATGAAAAAGAAAAAAAATAGTGGATGTAATGAATTTGATGAATAGAAATCAACTATATAATGATTTATCCTATTACTTTTACCAAACAAATAATTCTTTTTTCATTCATCCTTAATAATTCATTACATTTCACATCATATTTTTGCATACTAAACGTTACATTAATGTTAAGCATAATTGATTACTTTTTGTGTCATATATGTCGTCACATCCCTATCGAGCACTAACACCAATTAGTACAAGTGGATGAAACAAACATGTATAATCACTATAAACATTATTAAAGCATGTTAATGTATTTACTCATGCATCGTTATGTACTATTACTATTATTTTTGAAAAAAAAAAGACAAATATCAATATCCCCGGATCATATTATAATAATGTAAGTATTTCTTACACGTACCTGATTCCATTATTTGAGTATTCACATTAGTTTTTTATCCTAAACGTTATAATTATAATATAAATCAATATTTTTCTCTCTATTTTTTTCAATTAGATAATATCTTGTTATATATTTATCATTATATTTTTTCTTTTTTTATTGATAATCTTTTTTAAAAAATATTAGAAAATTAATAAGAATAAATAGTATCTTACCAAATATACAAATAAACAATAAAATTTTCTCTATTTTATATTCACAACCATTTAAAATCATTTCATATAATATAAATAATTACATATAAATATATAAGAAACCTAGTATGAATGCTCTTAAACCTGATATTGTCTAAAGATAAGTTGATGCTACAAATTATATCGAGATAATAAAAAAATTTAACATAAACTTAGAATGTTTTAATTAATGTTTTCAACCATACATCATTACTCTTATGTTGATAAGTTTTAGTGGTGAGACGCCTCTTAATTAATCATATGCTTTAGGTATATAATATCTTAACATTTCATTTTAACTTGACTTGAAAACATCTCATTATTATCTTCAATTTGTACTAACAGCTAACCTTACATAATTCATCTAATGGAATCATATCTTCAGCGGCGGAGCTTGAACATCCCCGTAAGGGGGCGGGGGCGAATTTAATTTTTTTTATAGGGAGCGAACTCGATATTTATATAAAAATTTATACTACCGGACCAAAAATTTACACTAACGGACTAAAATTTAACACTACCGACGAAAAAAGAGCGCCCCTACATATCTTTGAAATGATCAATCACAACAATAATCGACAAAATAGATCTTTTTTTAATTATTTTATTATATATAGGATCTGCTATACACAAGTCACTGACCATCTAATTTTGTATTGTTTTTAACAACAGTTTGAGGTTGTTTTATATGGTTGCTAATTTGAAGGTTAGGGCTCACATCATACACCCACATCTTTAAACTGCCGTTTGAGTATAACGTCAAACAGCTGTTTGAGTTTGAGAGTGGCTTGTTTGACTTAGAGATTGGTATAACAATAACACAACCTTTTATATATATATGGTCATTGATGCTTAGAGCATCCTAGCAATGACTTAAGTCCAGATGCCCCAACCATCATCATATTATAACTTTCTTGTTCTTTTCTCCTCCCTTGTTTCTTTCTCTCTCCTTCTCATGAAAGTTACTCCGAGTTGTTTGAAATACCAAATAAATTGCAATCCTTCTCTTCCCTCTCTTATCCATCTAGACACCACCTAATATTCAAACACTAAAATTCACCTCCAAGAGGTGATTTTAACCACAAACGATCTTAATTTGGTATTACCATTTAATCACAGCTTAATTAAATGGTAAGCCCTCAATTTCCAGTGTACTAGTTAAATTACTGTTGCATGTACTAGTACAAATCCCTTGAAATTTGCAGTGGACCAAAACATTGAAAGTCCATGTGAAGCACTACTATTTACTTTCCATATTTACATGCCGCCTAAACCTATAAATGTACACCATTCTTTCTCTCTCCATCTCTATCTCTAGAGAAAGCCCTAACTCACGCTGTCATTTCCTTTTAGACTGGCATTATGACCACTTACAGGACCACATGGGTATGGTTCTAGGGTTGCTTTCAACATTGAGATAAGCATGATTACCTGGAGGCCCTCAGCTCCTCAAGAATGTGTACTATCCCATTCAATTCAATTGTGGATGACAATCACACCATTTGATCATAAAACCCTAATTTCTAAGTGCTTTCATTTCAGTTTTACTTTAGCATGCACCTTTGATTTGTACTGTAGTGCCAAAAGAATTCGATGCGACTATCTAACTCACTAATTATTACAAACCCGCGTGCACAAGGACGTGTATGGGCCGTTTGTGGGTTCACTGGGTTGCCACATACGTGCCAGTGAGGTCACAAACGCCCTATTGTAAATGGTCTAGTTAATAAGTGCTTTCACTTCAGTTTTGCTTTAGCATGTACCTTTGGTTAATTTGTAGTGTAGTGCAAAAGGAATTTGATGCTCTACTCTACCCAACTCTTTAGTCCTGCAAACATCATCTAATTCACTAAAATGATTCCCACTTTGTACTTTGGTCACAACTCACAAGATTCATCTGAACTTAGGTATGATTTGATTATTGGAGCATATATACCAGGGGATGAATTGATTTCCATCTTTAGCAACAAGTTAAAGTGACCTTGTGATGACACCAATAGCCACCAAGCTTGAATAGTCAGTCCATTTTGTTTGATAGAACTTGCAATACTTGTATGACTTTTAGGGTTTGTAACTTTTGGATTTTACTTCCTTGGAAGCTAGTTTCAGTCCACAAATACCTTGTATTTGGACATATATCTATTAAAATATCTAATTAGGATTTGTTAACAGTATTAGTCCATGAATAATCAAATATTAGCTATATATATGCTTAATTGTTAAGGATACTTTCATTTTCTTTTTCATGGTCCAAAATTTCATGGTGATTAAAAATAAACTTTTGAAGTCAAATGAGTTATTAATTCCTTTGTGTCTAATAATATGTTCATGGAATTGGACTCAAAGGTCAAATTTTAATATATAAAGAGCTTATTGTTTAAATAGGTATTTTTTATATTTTCTTTTGTCAGATTAACTGTATAATAAAGATTGAACTTTTGAGTAATCCTATAATTTGTTAACATTAATGAAAAACAAGTTTCTAAGGCAATGTGTTATACTTATACGAGTGAGTAGGCGTGGGTGATGTGACAGATGCATTGGGGTAGAACACCGCCACCTTGGTGTGAAAGATGCGTGGCCCTTTAGACGTGAGTGTGGTCACATGTGTTGCCGTATTTCCTTAGTTGAAACTATGTTATGCCACATGGGTTTCATCCACGCGCCAGATATGGAGTCTATAACACATGCCATATATAAGACATTAATAGATCCATATTTGGTATTCAACTTAGTATTACTGATTCGCTAGGGGATAATTAGCCGCAAATTAAATTTAATCAATCAATTTTGGTTGCACATATGTATGAAATGCAGGTCTATTAACTAGTTACTCTTATGGAAAGCAAGAAATGAGAGAAATTTGAAGGCATTCTCTCAATCCACATAGACACTTCTAGATTAAATATAGGTGATGAAATTGTATACACGGGTTAAAAGTCACAATTCAAAAGCATATATCAAGTGGATTGGTGTTGTAACCCTATGGAGGTGACCCCAACTTGACCTAAGATATCCTCTTGTAATTCCTACATATACTTTTTTAAAAAAACTTACTGTTGAAAAATTAATAGTAATCATAAAAAATAGCAACAATAATAATAATAACAAGGATAGCAATTTAATACGAAGGTCAATGGTTCATGGATATTGTTCTAAAATATTTACAGCAAACCAGTGGCGGAACCATCTTGAGGAAGGTGGGATTGCTCGACACCATTCTTTTTATGGTTTCAAATAAAATGTATAATACATGAATTTCAAATGACATTAATTTTTTTTCAATTGAGACGATTTTTTTAAAAATAAAAAATGACCCTATTATCTATGATTTTGAAATAATATTATATAAGTTTTTTGAAGTAAATTGGTAAATAAAAAGTCATCTAAAATATTAAATAAAAATTGTTGTATTAGTTATGTAGATTGTTGAACAATAGAATTAAAAGCCCAAATTCATATATATATATATATATATATATATATATATATATATATATATATATATATATATTCGGTTCTCATTTCTATTACCCATATATTAATTAAAAGTTCCAAGGTAAATATATAGACCAAATCACATTTCCTAATACTCCCATTTTCTAAAACCCCATATTTTCGAAAAAAATCCCCATGATAACCTTTATGTTTAGATGTTTCAAATATATTATATATGGTTGGCCGAGATGTATCCTTGTGATTTTAGTTACGAAGAAAGAGAACAATCTGTAAATGAGCTCGACAGCTACATTGATAATATCAAAGAAGGAAAAATGTTTGTCAGCGTGAATGATACATCTAATCTTGCAAAAAAAATGGTGAAACAAGTATTCGATCTTTGTTGGTTGATCTATCGTTTATTAAAATTAATATTAATTCTACCCGTTGCAAACACAAGTGTTGATAGATTTTTTGTTTATTGAAGTATGTAAAGATGGAATTATATAACCGAATCGTTGTTGTGTATATGAACAATGCTTACATTTGCTATAGGAAAATTTGTTCTTGCAAAAGTTATCAACGAAAATTTGATTGACTAGTTTCAATATATGAGAACTCATAAAGAACAACTATAAAAGTTATTTTTCTTGTATTTTAATGATATTGTATTTTTATCTAATTATATCTTCCTTTATTTTGTGCCCAACTCGACCATTGACCACCCCAGAAATTTATGATGTTTAGGTTGGTAGAATCTAAATTAAAATCGAAAAATACTGACACCGGCATAGGAAATAATTCTCGGTTCTGCTAAAGAAGGAAACACTTACACCTACTTTTCCAAAGCATGAGTTCGACTCTACTTTAACTAACTTCACATGTATAGACTTGAAACTCGAACACCCTTACAATACATGTTGATAATTTTAATGTTATCAACGCATATTTTAGTGTATTGGGTTGATTTGTTGATCGGGAAAATAACGTTAGAGGCTAAAAAAGTTAGGTGTCACGGGAGTGCGAACTCAATTTAATTCTAAGTGTTATTTGGATTTGAATTCTATTATTAATATTAGTTTTAATAATATAAAGTGGGCTAATTTATACATAAATTACTTGGACTTAATTATTAAATATTGAGCTTGGGCTTTTAAATATTTTGTTTAATTACTAAAATGACCAGCCCATATTAATTATCTGATTTTAGGTCCTTGACCATAAATTACAAAAGCAAGAAAAGGAACTCACGATTAAGATAAGCATTTTAAAAGTCTCATTTCCTTTTGGATAAAAACAAAGGTCCATTAGTTCCTTGGGACTCTTAGTTAAAAATAAAATAAAATAAAATAAAAGAAAAAAATAAAGAAAAAATAAAACAAGAAAAAGAACAGAAGGATAATTATAATGTTTCTTTTGTCTCTCGGTCAAAGAGAAAACCCAAAAAAGGGTTATTTTCTCTCGGCTAGGAAAAGACCAAAGGGCTCACTGTTTTGGTGGTTCTCTTGCTCAAGAATTGGGATACCATCGGTACCGGAGTTTTATAAAAGATATTTCACAGATTATATCGAATAACCAAATTTAATGCTACTTTTCTATCTAATCCGATAAATATTTGTGAGTGTAACCTACAAATAGGTTAATCTAATAGTTCTCATACGATTTAAAGAATAATCTAACTTGTTTTTAAGTTTGAAGATTGGATTAGACCCGGATACGTTTTGGTTTGTTAATTTTCTGTTTGATTTATTATTCAAGACCCACAAAATCTACAATGCGTTATCTAAAAATAAAAACTATATTTCAAGCGTCGAGTAATTAAATTTTCTATCTAGTTCTCTTTTGTTCCTTGATGCATGTTTTAATACATCAATAAGCGTCTCTTAGATTACAAGTTTAGAACCTCTCATTTGAAAATTATAAATTCTATGATTTAAACCTTAACATGTAATGTTGTAACATAGTGGTATAAAGCTTATATATTTAACTATACCAAGTATATAGGTAACTGGCCACCACTTATATTAATGGATGCCATCTAATTGATTTTATTGCCGGTAATCGGCCGGCAGCCGGCTCCGTGGGCAAAGATTTTGAGGCTAGCTAGCGTCTTAGGCCGAAAATTTTAAAAGGACAAGAACTATATATTTTATTTAATATTTATTTTTTAATTACATATATACACACATTACACATATAGATTTAAATATAACTTTTAACTCGACAAACTATAAACTTACAGTTTATCATTCAGTCCAAGTTCCTAATTAATAGAGAAAGAGAGGTGTTGTCTAATTTTCTTTTAAATAAAGTTTTAAGTTTAAATTTCGTCGTTATCCTCTTAGTAGCGTTAGCTATGTATATACACATGTCTCAAAAATATTTTCATACATTCAAATCTATACATAATATAATATTTTAACAACAAACACAAACAACATTTAATTATACTCCTAAAGTCCTAAGTCATCCTAGTATCCATTTTATACGACTTTGGCATGCATTAATTTAATAATAAACATCAGATATTACTAAATAAATATATAAACATCAGATATTACTAAATGATGTCATTGAAATACATACTATAATTTATAAGTGTTATAAAATAGTGTTATAAAAATAATTGTTAAGGAGTACCATGTGGTTTTGGAAAATAGGAGAAAATAATTTTAACAATCAAATTTATCTAACATGTCTAATAATGATTATTTACCATCTATCTTGGTTTATTGATGATTTTATATTTTATATTTGGATAAGCTAGTGTAGAAAAGGTATCTAATGTAAAAAGCTTAAAAGGGATCTTGAACTTGACATGTGTTCTTCTGTGATTTTATAGATGATGAAATTTTAATCATTATATCAAATACGTTAGTTTATTATATCAAATATTAGTTCGTTGTATCAAATGTTTATCATCATATATGTATTTATTATTGTGCTTTACATTTTAAATCATTTTATTTTATTTTTATCATTATTTTTATATAGTTTATAAATTTATTGTAATTTATCATTGTGTTTTACAATTATAACTACATAATAATTGTCACACCCCAATCTACGAGCACGACTTGTTGTATTACAGTACATAATAATATACAACAGAGGACTTAACACTCAAGAGCACAATCTAGACTGAGTTAACATATTTAACAGTACAAATATAATACACGTGTCATTGCGTCAAACTCCTTAAACACAAAATACACATAGTGTCTCGGGCAGTTTTAATCCAGTCTCTATCTTTTATATAAATATATTATTCAACTCTAACCCCTAAGTCTTCTTTACCAAACTAGTGCCTTCCAGCATTTCCTTCACAACTGTCACACCCCAACCTTGACGGCGGAAACGTCGAGGAGTGAGAGTTAAGATCGTTCACAGCCATATAACGCTATTAATAATCCATATATAATTTAAACATAAGTTTCAATTGTAACATTACAACATATGTCTCAAAGGAATTAAAAACATAACATAGAATGTAACAAATCATTCTTATTTTATTTATTTATCTAAGTCCATTCCTAGATGTGCAAGCTTCAAAGAGTAGATCATATACTTGAGGTATTCCTGAAACATGTTAAAAAATAAAAGGTCAACATAAAAATGTTGGTGAGCATTCCATAGTTTTCAATACATAAGTATATAAAAGATGGCAATTCAAGTCATAAGTTAGTGAATAAAGTGATTAGGGATGTTATGAACAATGCAACAATCAAACCTCGACAAAGTTTTACAAGTCTCAAACGTTTAAAAGTATATACGATCAGCTAAGTGTACTTGGATCAACCAAAGCAGGCTTGTCTTACCCATAGATCTATGACTTCGCTGGGCTAGCAATAGTTAATGATTGTACATATAACGCCATAACATGGTAACCACGAAAGTTCAACTAACCACAACTTTACAAGATGAATTGCCATAGGTTTACAAGTCTCCAATAAGTTTACAAGTGCAATAGTATAAGTTAACATGTTTCACCCCAAAGTGTGAAAATAAGAAAAAGGGGGTATGGAAATACTCACATGGAAAACTCACATGGCCAATATATCAAGTTGAATGATTAATAAGAAAAATAATAAGTAATGTCCCAACGTATTCCTTCAAAAGGTACCTAAGTATATATATTTTTACAAGATTTAGGTTAATAATAAGATTAGTGATTTAACAAAAGTTAGGGTTTCAGTTGGAGTTTGGGGATCTTCGTAGTAATCTAAATATTGTAACAAGAAATGCACCATTTACATGAGTTATTATAGAGAAACAATATTAAATCATCCATAATGGCTAATGAAATTTAAATATGAACTTGAATAAACATTTGAAGTGATCATAACTTTAACGATAATACTTTTAAAGAAATATTTGGATCAATACAAATTTTACTAACTTAATATTTAAAATCCATTTTGATAGAAGTAGACTAAGAACACCCTTTTAAAAAAAATAATAATAATAATAATAAATAAAAATAAATAAATTATGTTTTATTAGGATAACTAGTGATTAATATTTAGAAAAATTTCAGAAATTCATTTGGTGCTCTATATAAATATTAAAGTTTACAAAAACATTTTTTTATTGATTAAAAATTTTCCCATAATTAATTTAAGGCTAAAAGCCTTTAAAAATAATACATGAGGTTGCCCGGGTTCGAACCCGGGACCTCATGTGTAGGAGATAAGTGCTTTAACCAGTAAACCAAAGGCCTTGGCCGCGATGTGAATCTGTTTCAAATTCCTAAATACTAAAACTTAAACAAACCCCAATTCTCCAAGAACCCTAGTTTCAATTGATTCGAAATTGAACCACCAATTGATGTTGTTAATGGTTAGGGCTTTCAATCCCCACATGAAATCGAGCATGAAAGTAGTTTTAATTACCCAAATATTGTTCGATTTCAATGGTTCGACTCGAAGAAATAACAGCGACCAAGTCGTGAATGGTTCGGATAGCAAATGACGTTGATACTCGAATTCACTTTGCAGAAGGCTTCCAGTAACCTTGATGATGAAAAGCCCTCTATTAATTTCGCGTTTGGAAGCTTTGAAGATGGAGTTTAGTTGAGTTGCAGGTTCGATGTCAAGGTGATAATCGAATGGTTTGATTGAGTGCTTTGTTCGTGCGATTGATGGTTCAGAATGGTTTAGAGGACTGATTAGAACGTTTCCCATCATTCAAACAGATGAAATTCGAACAGATACAAGATCAACGAGTTAAGGATTTGTATTGATGATTTCGGTTTCAATTTACTATGTTAATGGTCGAATAAACTCAAATAAACATGCTTTTAAGTTCGAAACCGATGTTTAAAAGTTAGAGTTCGGTTTAATCGCGTTTTAATTAAGCGTTTCAAGAGAGGAGTAGTCGCCGGAGTTAACGCCGGAGGTGGTCGACGGTGGGAAAGGGAAGGCGACGGTGGGGAGGTGTGTTTTAACCTTATTTACACTTCCGGTCCCTGTAGTTTAATAGATTGACATATTATGCAAAAACCTTAAATGTTTTAAGTTTCATAATTATCAAATAGGTCCCTTAACTTTTTAAATCAAAGTTTTATATATTTATTAGTTTAATAATTATTATAATTATTAACAATATTATTGTTATTGTTATTATTATTAGTTATCATTATTATTAATGATATTATAAATAATAATATTATTATTACTATTTTTTTATTATTGTTAGTTATTATTAGGATCATTATTTATTTATTTAATAAAAAAAATACATCATTAACTTTCAAAATAAAGAATAAATGGCCCATAAGTTTCACATATGACATATTTAGCCCATACAAGAATATAACAAAGTTAACGTTTAATTTAACGAAAAATACGAGATGTTACAGTCTCCCCAACTTAAAAGAATTTCGTCCCGAAATTAAGAATGAACTTGAATGAACAAAAGGAGTTATAATGAAAGGTAAGTGTACAACGGCTAGTGATAGACGGATGAGATGTTTCACTTTATGGAACCTTACAAGTCTCTTGACATAATGCATACCAATTTGAACTCTTCCAGTGAAATACGAGACGCTTTGAAATTTGGCATATGAAACGTTGAAAGACGATGACGAATTACCGTGGTATGTTAGACTTATAAGCCACAACTTCTAGAATATAATCTCGTAGTAAAGCGATGTGTTGAAATCAATAAAAGACCACAATTGTAAGAAAGGTTAACCGTCAGGATTTAAGAATCCCAAACGTCACTATATGAAACGATCTTAACGCATATCTTGTGAATATGTATCTCTCCTTTGACCAATCATCGGTCTAAGAATAATACGATATGCGAAGATTTTGGAATAAGTTCACGACGATGGTTAGGAACATTATTAAAAGCAGAAAATGAGTTGATCATCCAAATTATTGATCGATGTTTAACGACATACCACGGTATACGACTATTTGAGATAGATACAAGCCAATTTCTCGACCTGTTATCCCACATGAGTTGATATGCAATTAACCAATCGGTCTATAATGCACCAATTGTCATCATGACAGCTAAGATAAGAGACACTTAGTGAATGAAAAGTTAAACAGGAGATCCATAGGATCACGAATGTTAGGTCTTGTCATATGTGAAGGTAAGACACTTGGATACATACCAAGTTACGTCTTTTCCTTTATGCCAAACCCATGACTACAAGTTACGAAGGTTTATGAACCTTTATATCCGCGTCACAATGTAAGTAATAACGAG
This sequence comes from Flaveria ramosissima, assembly GCA_025215565.1. NCBI lineage: Eukaryota > Viridiplantae > Streptophyta > Magnoliopsida > Asterales > Asteraceae > Flaveria > Flaveria ramosissima. The sequence goes on along the minus strand of CM046029.1, from coordinate 44,191,398 downwards.
TCTCGTTGATCGAAATCAAGATAGTGTTTTAATGATTTTCAATGGTTAAGGATTAAAGACGATTTAAGAAATGACGTGAACAATAGGAAATGTACTTATATTTTGCAAGGTAGCAAATTTCCAAGTATAGTATGCATACACAGTTCATCAAACCCATGAGTACAGTCGAGAACATTCGTATGTCTAGAAAGACATAACCACAAGTTGATAATGTCTTTATTTAGTAGATAAATTGTTTAAGAAGACTACCATCACACAATCATGTGTTGATGCTATCTCAAAATGAAAGTTGATAAGTAGGGAATAAATGGTTCGATATAGCTAGATCGAGTCAAAACATGAAGATAAAGGGAAAGAAATCGATTTAAGAATTCAAATGCTCCAAGCTCGGAATCAAAATCAACCTAGAGTGATCGGGTCTCCTTTCAAGTTCAGAAATCATGCTTTGGCTTCATAGGTCCAAATACTAACATTGGTTCACCCTTCAAGTTACTACATGTTTCTTGTCACTTGATTAAAACCTTGGTAAGTTGGAGATCAAGAAATGAGAATAGTCATCAAGGTGTGGTTTTCACTCCTAACTTGATGGTGTATTCTCAAGATATGACCGCTAACTTACCAAATCAAAAAGTTCGATCCTAACTCGTTGTTAAGGATCTACAGAAATAAGATGAGGTAACTCACCATTAAGGTAAGGGAAATCACTCCTATCTTAACGGTGGAGTTTTACAAAAACAAAATATAACAAGATGAACTTCTTCATCAAAATCCAGAATTCACTGCTACTTTGATGAAGTCGTCTCATTTGAACAAATACAATTCTTAAAGATGATATTATCATCAAGGTATGGAATTCACGCCTATCTTGATGATTGAATTTCATAATAGCAAGAAAACAATCAAAGATTGACATTTGTCACCAAAGTACGGGTTTCAATCATATTTTGGTGAGATCATGTCATTTGTGAAATGTCATTCCAAAGAAAACAATTGAAGTCAATCCTCGGGATAAGGAAATCACCCCGATCCAGAGAATGAAATTTTATAAATCACAATTGGAAACCATTTATCGAAACGAATGGAAAATCATCAAAGTAAGGGAATCACCCATGTTTTGATGAGTCAGAATTATTTAGGAGATACGAGTGTTCTTAATCATAGGTTGACTTGCAACTCTTGCATCTCCCACGGTGCAAACGGTATGAAATTCGACTTAACAACGAAAGGAAGAGAATATCTATTAGAAATTCAGAAAATTTCAAGTTACATTAATGTAACAAAAAGGGAAATCATGCTTACCAAATTTAAGTTCAAAGTTCGAGGTAACAGAATTAGTTATGATGGTGTTCAAATCTTGAATGGTTTAAATCAGGAAGACTAAATCAATGACAAGGGTGATTCAACACCACGACGAGATGTGAACATTAGATTCACAATTGATGGAAATACATGAACTCCTCAAAACATGAGGTCAACCATAACCTTATTAAGGACATGCGTACTTATAAGCGATCACTCATCTCAAGGGTTTCGAGTCAAGTAAATGGATTCAATGATCGAGTCAAATCACCATTTACACTTTGCCTAGACAAAGTATCTCGAGATGTAGGAATTCCACCTATAGCATTGCATGTTCTTAGTTATGGGACACATCCTTAAGAAGACTTGAGAACCATAAGTAACGGTTTAAAGTTTTGAAGACCATTCGTTTTAGATTCCCAATATCATTAGATATATTAAGTTCCATATTCACGTTGGTCAAGATATAAAAATAGTTACATGAAACGCTCAATGTGTAACGGTGTTTAAACGTAAGAGTTGAAATGTAGGATAGGTTCAATATTAACAGGAACATTATGTATGATAAGAATGAAGAGATACCAGTTCAAGGAATCAAAGACTTGTTAAGATACAAAGAGGATGGTTCCATTTGGTAACACATTACCACTTGGAATCGTTGACACGTCAAGGTAAATTGACCCATTTGCCATAGAGACTTGTGTATGTTGACCATAGTTTATCACTCATCCCAGAAATCCCCAGGTAAGCATAACTGGTCTCACAATGAGATTTATACGATATGCTTGCCTTAGCCCGAAGGCCTTTTGCCAGGAAATCCAGAATACAGGTGTCTATGTGTCACACAAATTTCTTTGGTTTATGAAATCAAAACCTTGATGAGATTTTCATAGATTAGACATAGAGTCTAAGGAATTAAACCCAGATGATAAGTGTAGATTCCACATGTCGTTGAGAATAAGTTTAAGAAGTTCATTTGTCGGGGGGAGTCAAAGAGTCAAAGTTAAGTTTAGGGAGACAAGTAACTAAGTTTAAGCATTCATAAGGCAATCCTATGCTAAGGCATCAAGTTGCACAAAAGGCATAGCATTATGTAGCATGCAAACAACATGTAAGCACAAAGGTATAAGGATCTTTCTATGAGGTTCATGCAACTATAGTCTAGGTCACCATTTCTAATAACCTAAATCCCTATAGTTATGGGCTCTGATACCAATCTGTCACACCCCAACCTTGACGGCGGAAACGTCGAGGAGTGAGAGTTAAGATCGTTCACAGCCACATAACGCTATTAATAATCCATATATAATTTAAACATAAGTTTCAATTGTAACATTACAACATATGTCTCAAAGGAATTAAAAACATAACATAGAATGTAACAAATCATTCTTATTTCATTTATTTATCTAAGTCCATTCCTAGATGTGCAAGCTTCAAAGAGTAGATCACATACTTGAGGTATTCCTGAAACATGTTAAAAAATAAAATGTCAACATAAAAATGTTGGTGAGCATTCCATAGTTTTCAATACATAAGTATATAAAAGATGGCAATTCAAGTCATAAGTTAGTGAATAAAGTGATTAGGGATGTTATGAACAATGCAACAATCAAACCTCGACAAAGTTTTACAGGTCTCAAACGTTTTAAAGTATATACGATCAGCTAAGTGTACTTGGATCAACCAAAGCAGGCTTGTCTTACCCATAGATCTATGACTTCGCTGGGCTAGCAATAGTTAATGATTGTACATATAAAGCCATAACATGGTAACCACGAAAGTTCAACTAACCACAACTTTAAAAGATGAATTGCCATAGGTTTACAAGTCTCCAATAAGTATACAAGTGCAATAGTATAAGTTAACATGTTTCACCCCAAAGTGCGAAAATAAGAAAAAGGGGGTATGGAAATACTCACATGGAAAACTCACATGGCCAATATATCAAGTTGAATGATTAATAAGAAAAATAATAAGCAATGTCCCAACGTATTCCTTCAAAAGGTACCTAAGTATATATATTTTTACAAGATTTAGGTTAATAATAAGATTAGTGATTTAACAAAAGTTAGGGTTTCGGTTTGAGTTTGGGGATCTTCGTAGTAATCTAAATATTGTAACAAGAAATGCACCATTTACATGAGTTATTGTAGAGAAACAATATTAAATCATCCATAATGGCTAATGAAATTTAAATATGAACTTGAATAAACATTTGAAGTGATCATGACTTTAACGATAATACTTTTAAAGAAATATTTGGATCAATACAAATTTTACTAACTTAATATTTAAAATCCATTTTGATAGAAGTAGACTAAGAACAACCTTTTAAAAATAATAATAATAATAATAATAAATAAAAATAAATAAATTATGTTTTATTAGGATAACTAGTGATTAATATTTAGAAAAATTTCAGAAATTCATTTGGTGCTCTATATAAATATTAAAGTTTACAAAAACCATTTTTTTATTGATTAAAAATTTTCCCATAATTAATTTAAGGCTAAAAGCCTTTAAAATAATACATGAGGTTACCCGGGTTCGAACCCGGGACCTCATGTGTAGGAGATAAGTGCTTTAACCAGTAAACCAAAGGCCTTGGCCGCGATGTGAATCTGTTTCAAATTCCTAAATACTAAAACTTAAACAAACCCCAATTCTCCAAGAACCCTAGTTTCAATTGATTCGAAATTGAACCACCAATTGATGTTGTTAATCAGATTAAGGTTAGGGCTTTCAATCCCCACATGAAATCGAGCATGAAAGTAGTTTTAATTACCCAAATATTGTTCGATTTCAATGGTTCGACTCGAAGAAATAACAGCGACCAAGTCGTGAATGGTTCGGATAGCAAATGACGTTGATACTCGAATTCACTTTGCAGAAGGCTTCCAGTAACCTTGATGATGAAAAGCCCTCTATTAATTTCGCGTTTGGAAGCTTTGAAGATGGAGTTTAGTTGAGTTGCAGGTTCGATGTCAACGTCATAATCGAATGGTTTGATTGAGTGCTTTGTTCGTGCGATTGATGGTTCAGAATGGTTTAGAGGACTGATTAGAACGTTTCCCATCATTCAAACAGATGAAATTCGAACAGATACAAGATCAACGAGTTAAGGATTTGTATTGATAATTTCGGTTTCAATTTACTATGTTAATGGTCGAATAAACTCAAATAAACATGCTTTTAAGTTCAAAACCGATGTTTAAAAGTTAGAGTTCAGTTTAATCGCGTTTTAATTAAGCGTTTCAAGAGAGGAGTAGTCGCCGGAGTTAACGCCGGAGGTGGTCGACGAGGGGAAAGGGAAGGCGACGGTGGGGAGGTGTGTTTTAACCTTATTTACACTTCCGGTCCCTGTAGTTTAATAGATTGACATATTATGCAAAAACCTCAAATGTTTTAAGTTTCATAATTATCAAATAGGTCCCTTAACTTTTTAAATCAAATTTTATATATTTATTAGTTTAATAATTATTATAATTATTAACAATATTATTGTTATTGTTATTATTATTAGTTATCATTATTATTAATGATATTATAAATAATATTATTATTATTACTATTTTTTTATTATTGTTAGTTATTATTAGGATCATTATTTATTTATTTAATAAAAAAAATACATCATTAACTTTCAAAATAAATAATAAATGGCCCATAAGTTTCACATATGACATATTTAACCCATACAAGAATATAACAAAGTTAACGTTTAATTTAACGAAAAATACGAGATGTTACAACAACCTACATCACGGGCTAAAACACGTCAACAAACATGTTGTTGTCGAGTCATAACCAATGATTCCAAAACAGACGGCCAATATAACATAAGGATGTGTGCAAATAAATTGTTTAGCAAATCAAATATCACTAAGCAACGACCCATCGGTGGATGGTGTTCGCATAACATATGTCACTCCATGTTTCACAAAAACAACGGTGGGTAGGTTAAAGGCATACCAATTGATCGAACCCCCAACACATTTACAAAGACAAGATTAGGTGCATCAGCTTTCCTTCCAAACTCATCGGCTCACTTACCTAATACCGTAGGATCATACCAATTGGCGCCATAACACAAAGTACCACAACCTGAGAGTATTGCCAACCTACCTAGATCGAATCCGACTAAGAGCACATATACCCTAAGGTGATCAGCGCTTCTATTTGAACCCGTCAACTCACCTTACGATTATCCTGTGACTAACAGTGACCAATGTCGGACATGTTAGTTTTATTTTTAGACATTGACTATAGTCATTTTAGAGTATATTTTAGCATATATTTTGCATTATTTGCATGCATTTTCCATTTATTGTATAAAATATTAGTTTTTACGGGATGGAATCTACTTTTGTATGTTTTAATTGGTTTTGTAGGTTCATGGAATTGCAAGAGAAGAAAGGAAAAAAAGAGAGGGGCTTAAAAGAAAATATCATTAAGTTTGAAAATTTTTAATGCCTTAAAAAGAATTCAAATCCAAAACCCTATAAAAATAGGAGTTATCGGAGGAAAGCCCGGAGGCTGAAAAAATCGACCAAGAAGAATCTGAGGGAATTACGTGGATGCACTAGGAGCCATCTTGGGAGAATTGAAGAAGAACAAAAGAGGAATCTTTTTCTCCACTTTTGAAGATCAATTAGTTGTTTTGGGGTTTTTGTTTAGTAAGTTTTTTTTATTTTGATTTGATTGATCTAGTCGTCATGTCCGGCTATGGCACTCTTAGTTTCAACATTAAGTTTTAATTTCTTTGATTTGGTTTGAACTTATTTGAACTGTTTATGAGATGTTTTTATTTTGATGGTTTGTTTGTTTGATTCTTGATCTTAAACCCGGATCTAATCCGGTATATATTAGATTACTAAAAAAATTGGTCACTTTATTAATTTTTCTAATAAGGTTCTTCAAGATTTAAAACCCTAATCAAGTTTTAATTTTTGATATAAGGAACAATTAACGGTTTTAGTTTGTGTATGAATTCATCCTCGTTATAGAGTCACACAATGTAGTTAAGCATACCGAACGGCGTTTGTGTTTAATTATAATTGATACTTCTATCGTTGCAACCTGCACGCTAAGATCCGAACGGCGTGAGCTTAGAGTAGCGGGTTAGCTCTAATAAACAATTGTGATTGATTGTACATTAGATAGAGTGGATATCCGAACGGCGTGATGTCTAGTATCGATACAAATCATTAATTAAAAATAGTCATTGCACCGTAATCGTTAATGATCGTAAGCCAAATCGAGTCAAAAAATTACCTTAGTGTTGGAATTAGTTTTCATATTTGAATTTATTTCATAATTTAATTAACGTTTTTAGTAATCACTTTTTCATAATTAAAAAAATACAAAAAATATCAAATTTTTTTTTATGGCAGAACCTTAACACGACCGCATGGAACTTCCTTTAGAGTTTTGACACGACCGTGTCAGCTTTCTGGAATTTTTCTACTTTTTTCAATTTACTTTTAGTTTTAGTTTTTAATTAAAACCCCTATTTTCCTTAGCCTATAATCAATCAAAGTAACTGTGCTAAAACATTTTTGGTATAAAATTATTAACATGTATCCGTGAGGACACGAACCCTACTTCCGCTCATACTATTCTTAGTGTGTGCATGGTAGGTTCATATTTTTATTATTTATTTGCTGGATTCGACACCCAACAAATTGGCACCGTTTCCGGGGATACGACGATTCTAATCATTTTATGCCAAGATCTTTTCATACAGGTACACCACTCGAGATTGACTCAGAGATAGAAAAAACCGCAAAGTGGTTAAGGAAACAAGTGAAGCTCCGAAAGAAGTTAGCAAGTTCCTCAACACCTATACTTCACCTTCAGTCACTGACATCCGGAAAGATATACCCTTGTCAAATGAATCAGAATCCGAAACCGAATCACCACAACCCTCTCAAACAACCATCACTCCACCACAATCACCTACCCATCAAGAACCACCCTTACTCGAACCAACCATGGCAGCTCTAACTGAACAAACCCCTACACAGTGGGCAACCCATGATGTTACCCAACAACCCCTCTTCATAAACTATCCCACTATGGTGAAGTTTGAGTTGAAATCCGGTCTCATCCACTTGTTACCACTCTTTTGAGGCCTTGAGTTGAAATCCGGTCTCATCCACTTGTTATCCACAAAGAACTCCACAATTTCACTAAATACCTCCGTTTCAAATGCAAAGTAATCAGCACAACTTTCAATCTCAACAACAACAATCAGGGAGCTTGCGAATGTCTTTGGAATACATTGCCAAGAATTTAGCAACTAGCATGCACGTATTCCAACAAGATACAAAATCATTCCAACAAGAGACAAGAGCTAGCATTAAAAACTTAGAGCAACAAATGGCTCAACTTGCCAATTCCATACGTAAGATAGAATCTCAAGGTAAACTACCCGCTCAAACCGAGACAAATACTAAGCATAATATTTGTGTTGTTAATTTTGAGAAGTGAGGAGAGTTATTAAGGCCCGGGAATACATGAAGTAGACAAGAAGGAAGAGACCGTTGATGCAAATCAGGAGGATAAAAAGAATAAAGAACCAAAGCCAATTAAAAATGATGTGAGATTTACTTCTCCCCCTCCATTCGCTTCAAGACTAAGAGGCACACAAAAAGAAAGGGAAGAACAAGAAATCATGGAGACTTTTCAGAGGTAGATATAAACATTCCACTTCTTAATGCTATTAAACAAGTTCCACGGTATGCTAAATTTTTAAAGGAACTTTGCTCGTCAAAGAAGAAGCTAAAAGGTAATGAAACGATAAAAGTAAGTGAAAATGTTTCTTGTGTTTTACAAAAGAGATTACCCCCAAAGTGTAAGGATCCAGGTATCTTCACCATTCCTTAAAAATTGGGAAATGTTAGTGTTCATAGAGCAATGCTTGACCTTAGAGCCTCTATTAACGTTCTACCATACTCAATTTTTAAAACACTTAATGTAGGACCGTCAAAGAGGACCAGGGTAGTTATTCAATTGGCCGATAAGTCTATAGTACACCCAAAAGGTGTATTCGAGGATTTATTGGTTCAAGTGAATGAACTAGTGTTCCTAGCTGATTTTTATGTGTTAGATATGAAAGATGATGACTTTACAAATTTAAGTTCTATCTTGTTGGGAAGACCATTTTTAAAAACTTCTAGAACTAAGATTGAATTTTATAATGGTACACTTTCTATGAAGTTTGATGGGGAGATAATCAATTTGAACATAGATGATGCAATACGATATCCCAGTGATGTTTCTTCTTGAATTGATTAGATGTTATTGAACCTTTAACTGATGATTGTTTTGAGTTATCTAACCATGATATTCTAGCATTGGTGTTAAATAGAAGCATTGATAAATTAACAACAAAAGAGCTTACTGAAAAGTTCAAGCTGGGGGAGGTGTTGATGGAAGTCTTGATATTCATAAGTACACAGAAGAAAAAAAGGTATGAAGAAAATTAGAATTACCAATTACTAATGAAAAAGTTTTTCCACTTATTCCACAGGCACCAGACTGAATGAGATTTAAGAAAGTCTAGCCAAAGACGTTAAAGAAAGACGCTATGCGGGAGGCAACCCGTATTTTCTTTATCTTTTTATTTTTATTTTCCTTTTTATTTAATTTCATGCTAAATATTTTTTTCTATTTTGTTTTGTGTTAACGGCCGTGTCAAAAACTCTTCTTAAAAATGAAACGGCCACATCATTAATGAAAAAAACATAATTGAGAAACAACCGCGTAAGCCTTCAGAGTTAAAAAAGGGCCATCCTCCAATCATAATTGTTACATGGATTCTTTTCCGACCTCGACTTCATGACTATACCCTTCCTCCGTTTCTTACACCCTCCCCGTCCACCACATCAACCACCTTACTAAATTCCTTCCCACTATGTACTCCGAGCCTCGAGGACGATGCTTAATTCAAAGCTTGGGGAGACGTAATTTTAATTTATTTTCGTCTTACTAATCAATCAATTACATATTGCATTTAGGGTTGCATCATTGTCATGGGACATTTAGGTTTGCATTGCATTTAGTTAATTATTGTCATGGTAATATTAGGTTTGCATTACATTAGTTTCAAAAAAATGAGAAAAAAAATGTAACACCTCCATAGCCTCGGAAAAGATTTTGAGAACAACATGAAAAATGATGTCACCCTTTATTATGTTGATCATAGGTTGCGTGTTAAAAAAAGGTTTATAGTAATAAATAGACAAATGTACCACGTTATGCTAGTGTCGTTTGTTCTTGGGGTTACAATGATAAAACGCCTAATAGCCATGTGTTCCTAATGCCGATCTGATCACATAAGGAGACCGAGACCTAGCAAAAAATAGGTTAAGAGCCAAGTCCATTTGAAAGAAAACAAAAAAGGGGAAAAGAAAAAAAAGAAAGAGAAGTTAGTTATATGATAAATAAGCCGCAATAAGGGGAAATCATTTGTAATCTCGCGTGGTGAAAAATTGACCACTTGCTCTCTACAGTCCTTGAGGTTAGGAAGCTTTCCACCGTGTGAAGAAAGGTGTTGGTACATTTAAGTGACTGATTTAACATGAATTATTTGATATGAAACAATAAATCCGGAACTTAAGGGTTAGAGGATCATAAATAACAAATTGGGCACATTTGTTGATAAAAATCTTGAAAGCCCAATTTGGGCATGACAACTAAAAATTAGCATAATAAGATGATTTCATGCTCATACTTCTTACACGGGGCTAAGATAGGTATTGCCAATATCCTAATGTTGGATCTAAAAAGGCTGTTGCAACCAAAACCAAATCACTTAGAAGATTTTGAGTACAACATACAAAGGACTTCCGAAACCAAGTATGGAACTTCCGAAGGAATAAGGAGTTCTTCCGAAGGATAAGTGTAAAATGCACTTCTGAAGGAAAACTCCAACTTCCGAAGACAAAGAACCTACTTCCGAAGATCAAGACTTAGAGACAAAGATCTGAAGTCAACTTCCGAAGTACAAGAAGTCCTCAAAGCCTCGGAAGCATAGAAGCATCTTCCGAAGTATAAGTGGCTTCGGAAGAGCTTGTTCTTCCGAAGCCAGTTAACCTTCGGAAGACACTCCTATTATCCAGTGGACATAAGTATGGGCTGTCTGACACTCCGCTGCAAATCTCTGAGATACTGCATGGCGTTTTCTCAAAAGCCATGTAGTTGACCATACTTTAATCCACTGTTTACCTTTTTATGTTAAGTACAGTTGCCATCTTTAGTTGGTGACAAAAGGTAAGTCATGGACATGTCATGACTACCATATCTTAGATAATACTTTATCTAAGATACCTTAACTATAGCATTGTAGTATATGCTTTAGTCTTAGGTTTCTAGCTGGTATCAAGTATAACCGGCTGTAGGATCTAGTATATATAGTTTCTCATTGTAACTCTTGTTGTATGCTTGTAAGTGTCTTGTAATATTGAGTTGAGAAGTAATATATACAAGTACCTTGAAAATATATTTCTGCTTGTTCCTTTGATTACTTATTATATTATTATCAACTCTTGTTAAAGGCATTGTTTCATCTGATTTGAGTGATTATTATAAGTGAGTTTGAGAGAAACACAAGTGTTTAAGTGACAAACCCGATCCTGCAATTGGTATCAGAGCTTTTTAGGCTCTTGATTGTGAGATCTTACCATCCTAATCAACCAGTTTTTCACTCCTCCTTTTACCTCACTTAAAATTGCCCTCAACAAATCTAAAGTTGAGATGGGAACGATGACCAAAGCTCCCATCATCGCCCCTGAAAACTTCAGGTCTTGGAGCAGAAGAATGGAAGGCTTCATCAGGTACCAGGATAGCAAGATGTGGTAATCCATCGTCAATGGCCCGTATAAGCCAAAAGTAGCTGGTGGAAACGGTGCCATGATTGAGAAATCCGTGGAAGATTATTCTGATGAAGACAGGAAGAAGCTTGACATAGACAGCAATGCTATGAATGTTCTTATGACTGCAATCCCAAACTCCATCATGGTGGGGTTTGAGCATTGTAAGTCTGCCAAAGAACTCTTTGATGCTCTGGCTCAAATGTACTCAAGCTCGAATGATTCAAAGAAGGACTCACTGAAGCAGCAGTTTGAGAACTTCACCTATGTTGCTGGAGAGACTCTTAGCCAGCAATATTTCAGGTACATGGATCTTATCTCTTCCCTTCAATCTGTGGGAATCACTCATGAACTCAGAGACCTTACTAGAAAGTTTATGAGTGCTCTACCCAATGAGTGGACATTCTACTGTGTCTCCATCAAGAGAATAGAGAATTTGAATACACTCACCATGACCGAACTCTATGGGATCCTTGATGGATACCGTTTGGAAATGGAAAGCAAGAGGGGTCACCAAACAAGCAGACCCTTGAGTCTTCCTACTAGCAACGCTTTAATGGTTGCTGAAGGCTCAGGCATCTCCCAGTCTCAGCAGTACCTGACCTACACCCAGCAGCCATCTTGTTCCTCTGGGCCTTACATCACATTTCCTGAGACTCCAAGGTCTCAACAAGCTCAGCAAAGCTCCTTTCAGGAGGGCTGTGCATTTGTCTCAGGGAGTGGGCACTCAAATGACTATCAATACTGCTTTGATGATCTAGAGTGCTTTAGCCCGGATGACATAGAGTATGTGGACATAGTCCAACAAATGGCTCTTCTAACCTACAGAGCGAAGAAGTTCTTTAAAAGAACTGGAAGGCAATTCCCTCAGAACCCAATCACCAGCAAGTTTGGGTTTGACAAAAGCAAGGCCAAATGTTACAACTGTAACCAACTTGGTCATTTTGCAAGGGAATGCAAGGCTCCCAAGTCCAACCCGGGAACCTCACAGGCCTCCACACATCCTTCTACACCAAAGCCCACCGGAAAGTCAACTGAAACTGCAGCAATGGCTCAAGAAGTTGACTGGAGCTTCATGGTTCAAGATGTGACTCCTGCTCAAGCACTCATGGCAGGAACAGATGAAAACAAGGTATATGAACATCTCTGTACCCCTGCTTGTATTGCTAAGGTTAAACTGTATCAGGACTACCATATGGAAATTAAATCTGATATTGAGTCTTTAAATGTTTTAAAATCTGACTTTAAAAGGGCTGAATCTGACTACCAAAGAAAAATTGAGGAGTTAGAGAAAACTGTGTCCCTCTTAAAACATGAACATACAAACTACAAGACTCAAATCAAGGATTTAATATCCAAATTGACTGAGGCTCAAGCCCAGCTTGTCACTGCTGAGGCTCAAGCCAGGAAGTATGCTATTTCCGAGCAAAACTTCCAAGCCATTCTTGCATCATCCTCTCACTCAAAACTTTGTTATCAAAACAAAGGTGGGTTGGGAACCAATGAAATTGCTCCACCACACTCTTATGAGTCTGTAAGACAACCAAGGTGTGGTACTGAAGAGCAAGAGGTTCCATCTGTTGACCCACCTTCTCAAGAGTCAAAGAATGATGCAACTATGGAGACCATGACCATCACAGGGAAGGAACAGGTAATTGTGCCCTCCCCAGCCAATGATGATCAAACCCTGACCACCAAAGCCAGAAGAAGCAGAGCTAAGGCAGCCAGAAAAACTGCCAAGAAGGTGGCTGAATCCAAGCTAAAGATAGACCCAAAGCAAAAGGGTGTATTCATATCAGCTGGATTCCAGGTGGTTGGACCTTCTGATTCAGGAAAAGAGTACAGTACCAGTACTCCTATCCTACCAAAGGATCAGAAGTTAAAGGGAAAGGTTGCTGATGAGGAGAAAAAGAACAAGAAACAACAATCCTCTCATTCCCAGAAAGTTAACATTGCATGCATAATGTGTGGTCTGCAAAACCACATGGCTAAAGATTGTTACTACAATCCTGCTAGCACACATTATGCAAATAATGTTAAAAGAGAAGGAGTCAGGAAGGTTTCACATTTGGACCATATCAAATGGTTCAAGTGATGAAAAAGGGAAAGCTTGTTTCCGAAGCAAGGCTTCTCTCGGAAGAAAACTCTTCTTCCGAAAGGAAAAAGGCTTCGGAAGTTAAAGCTGCAAAGACTCAGAAAACCAAAAGAGTCCCCTTGAAACCATCCCAGAAGAAGACTGCTTCGGAAGAAAAGGTGGTGAAGGTCTCTTCCGAAAAGAAAGAAGCTTCGGAAGAATGCCAAGCTACAAAAGCTTCAACAAGCTCATCTTCTATGATCAACCAAGGGATGGAATGGAAGATCAAGGAAGATGCTGTAGCCCAAACCTCTTCTTCAAAGACATCAATTGAACCCCCATGCATAAATTTTGGTTCAATTATGTCACTATCATTGGAAGAACCCAAGACCAATAAGGCTTGGGTTTCCAATCAAAACTAATTATCTCACCTTATGTGCAGGGACATCCATATGACAAGAATAACAACATTTGGATTGTAGATAGTGGATGCTCCAGGCACATGACAGGGAACAGATCTCTCCTTCAACAATTTCAACATTATGATGGAGGTCCTGTCCAGTTTGGAGGTGAGGCCGGAGGATATATTTCTGGCAGAGGAGTATATCCAATGGAAAGTTAAAAGTTGACAAAGTTAATTTTGTCAAACAGCTTGAACACAATCTGTTAAGTGTTTCTCAATTCTGTGATCAAAAGCATCAAATGCTTTTCACAGAACATGAGTGCATTATCCTCAAACCCGGGATGACAATTCCTCAGGAATTGGTGCTTCTTAGATCTCCCAGGAAAGGGGATATGTACAAGCTTGATATGAACAATGCTTCCCCAATGGGAGAAGTATCATGCTTTCTTTCCAAAGCTGATGGTGATGAGTCAACACTATGGCATAAACGAATGTGTCATGTCAATTTTAAGACAATGAATAAATTGGCTAAAAATAACTTGGTACATGGTTTGCCTAAAAAGGAATTTTTCTGCAAAGATAACTGTGTTGCTTGCCTGAAAGGGAAACAACACAGGTCTTCTCATAAATCCAAAGTTGTTAACTCTATCACCACTCCATTACACTTATTGCACATGGATCTATTTGGTCCCACAAGTATAATGAGCATTGGAAGGAAATCATATTGCCTTGTGGTTGTTGATGATTTTACTAGATTTACATGGGTATTCTTTTTAAGAACTAAAGATGAAACTGCTGAAACTTTAAAATCTTTTATTCTTAAAATAGAAAATCAAGTTGATCACAAGGTTAAAATAATTAGAAGTGATCAAGGGACTGAGTTTAAGAACTTTGTTCTTGACTCATTTTGTAACTCAAAAGGGATTGCCAGACAATATAGTGCTCCTAGAACTCCTCAACAAAATGGTGTTGCTGAGAGGAGAAATAGGACACTTATTGAGGCTGCTCGGACTATGTTAGCTGATTCAAAGCTGCCTCTAACATTCTGGGCAGAGGCAGTCAGCACTGCATGCTATGTGCAGAACAGAGTTCTTGTAGTAAAGCCACATGGAAAAACCCCTTATGAGTTATGGAACAAGAGGCCACCGTTCATTGGCTTTCTAAGGTCCTTTGGCAGCAGGTGTACCATACTTAACACAAAAGACAATTTGGCAAAATTTGCTGAAAAGTCAGATGATGCTATCTTTGTTGGATATTCCTCCTATTCTAAAGCATACAGAGTTTATAATATTAAAAACCAACAATTTGAGGAATCTTCCAACATTGTAGTTAATGAGCACACTCCTTGTGTTAGGGGGAATGGCCCTGATCATATCTTTGATTTAGAATTGTTTCCAAACTATTCTAAACCATCTTGTGAGAATGTTTCAGCTGGAACAGGTGTTCAAAGTAATTCTGATGAAGATCAACTGTTTGAGCTTCCCAGACCTATTCCAAGTTCTCCAAGAGCTGCAACAAATCAAGTTCCCACTATTGAAAGATCTGACAGCATAACCATTTCAAGAGATAGTGGAACTTCAACAAGGGATTCACCTGCTGATTTTCAAATCTCTTCAGGTGATCCTGCACAACACCAAGCTGATGGAAGCACCATTTTGAAGGAACAGGCAACTGTTAATGATGCTTCACAGCAAAGAAATGATGATGTTTCTCTTTCATTCAATCAGTCCTCATTGAATGAGTTTGAAACAACAGCTGGACCAAGTATTCAAGCTCCTGAGCAAAATATGTCCAACTTGGACTTATCTTTGCAACTGGAGGTGATTCCAAGACTCAGAATTCATAATACTCATCCAGCTGAAAACATCATAGGGGAAGTCTCTGAGGGTGTGAGAACAAGAGGACAAACTCATAATGGGAATGTCTGCTTGTACTCATGCTTCTTATCCCAAATGGAACCCAAGAAGGTGGAAGATGCCTTGAAAGATAGTAGCTGGGTTGAATCAATGCAAGAGGAGCTGCTTCAATTCAAAAGACAAAAGGTTTGGAACCTATGTCCGCTACCATCTGGTCAAGTACCTATAGGCACCAAATGGGTATTCAGGAACAAAAGAGATGATAGAGGCTTGATTATCAAGAACAAGGCAAGACTGGTGGTTCAAGGATACACTCAAGAGGAAGGAATCGATTATACTGATGTCTTTGCACCTGTTGCAAGACTTGAGGCAGTTAGGATCTTCCTTGCTTATGCTGCATCCAAGAATTTCACTGTCTACCAGCTTGATGTCAAGTGTGCCTTTCTATATGGGGATATAGATAGGGAAGTCTATGTATGCCAGCCTCCAGGATTTGAAGACCCACAACATCCAAACTATGTGTGCAAGTTGGATAAAGCTCTATATGGGCTGCACCAAGCACCTAGGCTGTGGTATGAGACATTGTCTCAATTTCTCCTGAAGAATGGTTACACTAGAGGTACCATTGATAAGACTCTTTTCATAAGAAAGTCTGGGAAAGACATTTTGCTTGTTCAAGTCTATGTTGATGACATCATATTTGGTTCCTCAAATGACCAAATGTGCAAAGACTTTGAGAGCATTATGAAGAAGAAGTTCGAGATGAGTTCCATGGGAAAAATGGACTTTTTCCTTGGAATTCAGGTAAAGCAATTGAAGGAAGGGTTCTTCATCAATCAATCTAAGTATGTCAATGATATCTTAGAGCGATTTGATATGAAGGATTGTAAAGCAGCAAAGACACCTATACCCAGAAACCATGATCTCTGCCCTGATTCTGAGGGGGAGGATACTGATCAACATCAGTATAGAGCAATCATTGGTTCTCTGATGTATCTCACAGCAAGTAGACCTGATATCATGTTTGCAACTTGCATTTGTGCAAGATATCAGGCTGCTCCAAAGGTGTCTCACCTAATTGCTGCCAAGAGAATCCTCAGATACCTCAAAGGAGCACCTAAACTAGGTCTCTGGTATCCAAGAAATAGTGATTTTAATCTCTATGGTTACTCTGACAGCGATTATGGTGGCTGCAACATCAACAAGAAATCAACATCAGGTGGATGTCAATTCTTGGTGGAAGGATCATCTCATGGCAATGCAAAAAGCAATCCTGTGTCTCTACATCAACTGCTGAAGCTGAATACATTGCTGCTGCTGCTCTGTGGATTCAAAACCAGATGATAGACTATGGATTCAACTTCATGAGCACTCCTATCCACATTGACAACAACAGTGCTATATCCATTACTGAAAATCCAGTGAAGCACTCCAAGACAAAGCACATTGATATCAGGTATCATTTCATTAGAGATATTCATGAGAAAAATCTTATCAAACTAATCAAAGTTGATTCAAATGAACAATATGCTGATTTGTTCACCAAAGCTTTGATGAACAGAGATTTAAATATCTCATTACAGCTATTGGGATGATAAACATTGATTAGTTAATCTCATTTGAAAACCTTTTAATGTGTAAAGTCTTATGTCAAAACAATCTAAGCCCTGTTACAAAAGATCTTTCTTAAATTTTATCTAAGTATGAATTCTTCCGAAGAGAAATTAACCCTCGGAAGATATCTTGCATATCTTCCGAAGCAAATTTCTCCCAGGATAATTTTCTTCTCGGAAGAGTGTTAAGTCTCGGAAGAAGCGATTGAGTTCATCTCAGATCTACTTCCGAAGCATTAACACACTCCATCTGAAAGCAACATATACTCTCGGAAGTAAGCAATTTACCTTCGGAAGTAAATTTGCCTTCGGAAGAACATTACCTTCGGAAATGCTTTATACTCGGAAGAAAGATTTTACTGTGTAACGGAAATCTTTTGGGCCCCACACTGTAAAAAGTAAAGATTTTGTTAATGATGTCGGATTATTTAAATGGTCTAACCTTACCGCCCATGTCACATCATCCACTGAACCCTCACATCATCTTATCCAAACCACCCTTTAAACCGCCATTTCACCCATTTAAATACTTCCGGTTAATCACTTACACTCTTTTTACCCAAATTACTGCCCTAAAAGCTTTCTTCTTCTCCAATTTACCTTACTCCGAACTATTCTTCTGTCATCTTCTTCAATGGCCTTAAACCCTCAGCACAACCAGGTCGCACTCCTTGACTCTTCAAGGGATGCTGACTTCTCAGATATCATTTCTTTCCTGACCCAATCCTCATACTACACTGCTTTGACTGTAAACCCTACAATCTACTCAAACCAAATGTCCGAATTTTGGGCAAATGGTCGGATTGAAACCCTAAACGGGGTTCGTGTTATAAGGTCAAGCATTTGTGGCCAAGAGTTGGTCATCTCTGAACAGATCATCAGGGAGCATCTCGAGCTCCATGATGAGGGCGCTCCAACGGAATTCCCCAAAACAGATTTAGACAGTTCTTATCTCCAAATGGGATACGGTGGAGATGTTAGCAGGTCAACGGTCTACAAATTCAACTTCTCCTACAAGTGGAAGTTCCTGCTGCATGTGGTTCTTCACTGTCTATCTAACAAATCTGGGGGATGGGATCAAATCCCGTATGAACTTGGGTGCTTAGTTCACGGGTTGGTACAAAGCCTCCGCTTCAACTATTCAAGGTTTGTGCTGACTAACCTTATGGGAAATCTTCAAAGGGACACATTCTTTATGTATCCCAGGTTTCTCCAGCACATCATCAACTGTGAGCTGGATCAGGGTAAGCTTGTCTGTGCAGCTGCTCTGTCTGCTCCCCAAATGAGGCCGACCATCTTCAAGATCTTGAAGAGAGTGTCTACCAACTACACTGGAAGAGATACCGCACTACTTCCAGGTATGATTGAGCCAATGGCTCCTGGTGACATCCCTGTTCACCCCACAGGTGATGAACCCACACCAGCAACTACCCTCACCATCCCAAATCTACCTTCTCCACCCATTACTGTTACATACCAGAGACGTCCCAAACGAACCCTTGTTCAATCTACTCTGATTGAACAAGCCCCTCCTCTTCAATCCAAAAAGGCTAGAGTGGAACAAAGGGCTCCCACTCAGCCAGAGGTCCACCCATCCTTCACAATTGACCTCAATATGGGTCTTGAGTCTCCTCAGTCTCAGACCCATGAGCCCAAAACCCAAGCTGATAGCCCTCAGGGAGAGTCTCTATACTCCCCTGAGCAGCCACAAAGGGACAGCTCAATGCCTTTTGACATTGATCAAAGTCCCGGGTCATTAGGTTTTCACTCCACTGACCTTTTGACCGGAGCTGGTGAAGAGATTATGTCTCTTAAAGGCAATGAAGTTGATCCACAACACCCTCTCAAGGATCAACAGAGCCTAGAGAGACCCCTTATCTCTAGCCCACACCAGCAAAGCCTTACTGAGGTGAGTCCCACTGATGTGGAGGGGACTCATGTAGATTCAGCTGCCACTACTGAAGGAGCCTCAATGGATCCTCAGGACAGTGGTAACGACAGTGAGACTGAATCTACGGCAACCATGCCCTTTGATGCCTCTGAAAGAGACATCATTGTGCAAGGGAAACCAGGGTGCCAAGAAACCACATCTGGTGGTGAGGATGAACATACCAGGTATGTTACCTCATCTCCCCGTGATTCTTCAAAAGAAGATGAGGGAAGTATGCAACTCACCATTCAAGACCTACTTTCTAAAGTCTCAAACCTTGAATCAAAGGTTAAGACTTTAGAGGATAGGTCTGCCACTCAGCAACTTGAGATTGAAACTCTCAAGGCCAAACTAGCTGAGAAACAGATTGAGAGATCTGTTAGGCATGTACCAGTTCAGGTCTCCTTGACCTCTTCCTCTAGCTCATCTAACTCTCAGGATGATGCTACCAAAAAGGGGGAGAGTGTTGAGAGACAAAGCCAAAGACAGGAAACCCAAAGTCAAGCTCTTACTTCTTTGAGCTCAAGATATCCAATGCAACAAGCTGCTATCTTCCCTGAGCCTCCTCCAGTTGTTTTTCAAGTGGATCAAAGGATGCTCCAGGATCTCAATTCAACAAGTTCCTTTTGGAATCCCTCATAGAACAGCCCAGCCCTGATATGTCTGTGATTTACTTCGGAGCTCAAGAGCTTCAGAGGTTGAATGCACCTCCTACCACTGTCGAGGAAGTTGGTCAACCTAAGGTCCAAGTGGAACCTGAGATTAACTTCGAAGGGGAAACTAGGACTGATGGCCCAGCAACCGAAACAGTTGGGACAGAAAGTGTATTTTCACAGACTTCCGAAGCACAATTCAAAGCCTCGGAAGAACAAGCTCAAACTTCCGAAGCTGAGATTGCTGCTGCGGAAGGACTATTTTCTCTTTCCGATGATCTAATAGTCACAGATGCAATTCTGGAACTTGCATCTGAGGTTAATAGGGAGGACTTTCTCAGCCAACCATTGGCTCTAACATCTGCATTGACTCCAGCTCCCACCTCTACTACCCAACCTGGATCTTCTATCCAAGAACCCCCAAAGTCTAGCACTTCCGAAGACATCAAAGGCAAGAGGAAGATGACTTCGGAAGAGCTTCAGGAGGAAGAAAGGTTGGAGAAGCTCAAAAGGAAAGGTAGGCTACCAACTGGGAAACTGTTAGCTGCAAGTACCAAAGCAGCTGCAGCCAACCAGGAGGCAGTCAACAACCAAGAAGGGTAGAGGTTATAGACAGACTTGTCAGTCTAGGGGCTGCAACTGAAGATGTACTCCTGCTACCATTAGAGGAGTTGATAGAGCTGGAAAAGGCAACCTTGCTGCTAAAACAGCAAAAAGAAGAGGCTGCAAGGTTGGCCTTAGAAGAGGAAAGGCAGAGAAGGAAAGAGAAGCTGATCTGCAGCTCAGGAGAGAAAGGATACCTTTCCTACTCTCCAGAGGATTCTCTCAAGAGGAGTTGTCTCCACATAACAGTGATACGATCTTATGGCTCTTCAACAAAGAGCAAGATCAAATGGAGAAGGAGAGAAAGAGAGCTGCAAGGGAGAAGCTTGTGGAAAAGAAGAAGAAAGAAGAAGAAGCTGGACTGACTGCTGCCAAGAAGATAGGTGAGAAAGCCTGGATGAAAAGTTATCTCAAAGCTCATGGCTTCTCTGGCAGGCAGGTGGGTCCCAGGTCTGAGAAGACTCTCCAGCGACATGTCAGTGACATCAAGAAAGGAGACAGGGTACCAAGAACAACCTGGTGACTCTACGGATACAAAGAAAGGAGACAGGGTACCAAGACAACCTCTTGCACCCAGAAAGAAGATCATCCAGTGGAGGTTCGAAGACTCTTCTCACAACTTTGTTGTTGAGAGAGAGAATGGAGAGCTCAACGGCTGAGTGTCTCATCTCTGCTACACTTAGCAGCTTTGACATTGCTGAGTTAGCAGGAAAACCATTCTCCAAATGGTTGAAGGTCCTGAACTTGAGACCCTAGTTAGATGGGAGTATGACTATAACTCCCGTCAACTAACTCTCTTCAGGGGGACACAACAGAGGGTACATGTCATTCAAAGTGATAGACTGGATCTCCTATCCACGAATGACTTGTACAAGCTTCTCAGCACTACTTCCGGGAAGAACAGAGAGACAGACAAAATCTTTTGTCCCTGGTGCTGAAAGCTTTGAGAAGCAGAAATAAGTGAAGTTTTGGTAGCATCAGCCTAGGGGGAGTTTGTTGGATCTAGAGAGGCTGTTGCAACCAAAACCAAGTCACTTAGAAGATTTTGAGTACAAATACAAAGGACTTCCGAAGCCAAGTATGGAACTTCCGAAGGAAGAAGGAGCTCTTCCGAAGGATAAGTGTAAAATGCACTTCCGAAGGAAAACTCCAACTTCCGAAGACAAAGAACCTACTTCCGAAGATCAAGACTTAGAGACAAAGATCTGAAGTCAACTTCCGAAGTACAAGAAGTCCTCAAAGCCTCGGAAGCATAGAAGCATCTTCCGAAGTATAAGTGGCTTCGGAAGAACTTGTTCTTCGAAGCCAGTTAACCTTCGGAAGACACTCCTATTATCCAGTGGACATAAGTATGGCCTGTCTGACACTCCGCTGCAAATCTCTGAGATACTGCATGGCGTTTTCTCAAAAGCCATGTAGTTGACCATACTTTAATCCACTGTTACTTTTTATGTTAAGTACAGTTGCCATCTTAGTTGGTGACAAAAGGTAAGTCATGGACATGTCATGACTACCATATCTTAGATAATACTTTATCTAAGATACCTTAACTATAGCATTTTAGTATATGCTTTAGTCTTAGGTTTCCAGCTGGTATCAAGTATAACCGGCTGTAGGATCTAGTATATATAGTTTCTCATTGTAACTCTTGTTGTATGCTTGTAAGTGTCTTGTAATCTTGAGTTGAGAAGTAATATATACAAGTACCTTGAAAATATATTTCTGCTTGTTCCTTTGATTACTTATTATATATTATCAACTCTTGTTAAAGGCATTGCTTCATCTGATTTGAGTGATTATTATAAGTGAGTTGAGAGAAACACAAGTGTTTAAGTGACAAACCCGATCCTGCACATAATCATATTACTATCTGTTTTGTTTTCACTTCACGGTTTATTCCTAGTCTTGACTTCCTTGAGGATAAGGAAAGGTTTAAGCTTGGGGAGATTTGTTAGGTTTATTATTAAACATTGATTATAGTAATTTTAGAGTATATTTTAGCATATATTTTGCATTACTTGCATGCATTTTTTATTTATTTTATAAAATAGTAGTTTTTATGGTATGGAATCTATTTTTGTATGTTTTAATTGGTTTTATAGGTTAATGGAATTGCAAGAGAAGAAAGAAAAAAAAGAGAAGGGCTTAAAAGAAAATATCATTAAGTTTGGAAATTTTTAAAGCCTTATAAAAGAATTCAAATCCAAAACCCTATAAAAAATAGGAGTTATTGGAGGAAAGGAGGCATGATAAATAGGGTTGGAAAGTTTTAAAGTGGAGACATCTTTGGAGGCTGAAAAAGTCGACCAAGAAGAATCTGAGGGAATTACGTGGATGCACTAGAAGCCATCTTGGGAGAATTGAAGAAGAACAAAAGGGGAATCTTTTTCTTCACTTTTGAAGATCAATTAATTGTTTGGTGTTCTTGTTTAATAACTTTTTTTTATTTTGATTTGATTGATCTAGTCGCCATGTTCGGCTAGGACACTCTTAGTTTCAACATTAATGTTTAATTTCTTTGATTTGGTTTGAACTTATGTAAAACGTTTATGAGATGTTTTTATTTTGATGGTTTGATTGTTTGATTCTTGATCTTAAACCCGGATCTAATCCGGTATATATTAGATTATTAATAAAATTAGCCACTGTATTAAATTTTCTAATAAGGTTCTTAAGATTAAAAACCCTAATCAAGTTTGATTTTTGATATAAGGAACAATTAACGGTGTGAGTTTCTCTATGAATTTATCCTTGTTATAGAGTCACACAATCTAGTTAAGCATAACGAATGACGTGTGTTTAATTATAATTTATACTTCTATTGTTGCAACCCGCACGCTAAGATCCGAACGGCGTGAGCTTAGAGTAGCGGGTTGGCTCTAATCAACGAACTGCGATTGATTGGACATTAGTTAGAGTGGATATCTAAACGGCATGATGTCTAGTATCGATATAAATCATTAATTAAAAATAGTTATTGCACCGTAATATTTAATAATCGTAAGCCAAATCAAATCAAGAAATTACATTAGTGTTGGAATTAATATTCATATTTTAATTAATTTCATAATTTAATTAACGTTTTTAGTAATCCATTTTTCATAATTAAAAAATACAGAAAATGTCAATTTTCTGGTAGAACCTTAACACGGTCACGTGGAATTTCCTTTATAGTTTTAACACTGTCGTGTCAGCTTGCTGGAATTTTTTTACTTTTTGCAATTTACTTTTAGTTTTAGTTTTTAATGAAAACCCCCACTTTCCTTACCCCATAATCAATCAAAGTAAATGTGCTAAAACATTTTTGGTATAAAATAATTGACATGTATCCCTAAGGACACGAACCGTAGTTCTGCTCATACTATTCTTAGTGTGTGCATGGTAGGTTCATATTTTTATTATTTATTTGCTGGATACCCAACATCGGACATACCTAAGCTATGGTATGCTAACTCGGCAGGGACAATTTAACTTACAGCCACACATTAAAACATTTTACAAAAGCGTAATAAGGATTGTGGGCTTGACACATGTCCTTTTATTGCTTTAAAGAGAATTGCATTTTGGTCATTGTGTCAAATACGTCAGCTTATTGTGTCTTATATGTTCGTTATGTCAAATATCAGTTAATTGTGTCATATATTTTACATCATTTGTTATGTGTATTAATTATTGTCTTTTACGTTTTAGATTATTTTATGTTATTTTTACCATTGTTTTTATTGATTATAAACTTGTTATCTATTATTGTATTTTACAATTAGAAGTCACAATGATATACTTTCACCAATCTAGTTTTCAAACCTTATAGTGTTAAAAATAACACAATATGTTATTTTTATTATTGTTGTTTGATAGATTATATAAACTTGTTATCATTCATTGTGTTTTACCATCAGAGATACACAATGATTTTATTTTAACATTATATTTTTCAAAACTCATATTATTCAAGATAACAAAATGACGATCAAAAGACACAATGAAACATTGTGTTATTTTGTCATTGTTTTTAATGTATTAGATTAATTAGTTGTTATTTATTATTGTATTTTTACATATAAGAGATACACAACAATGTTATTTCATCATTATATTTTTTAAAATTAATCATTTAAAAACATGCAAAATGCTCGCTTTGTGGTGAAATTTTATAAAAAAAATAATGTCGTATATAAAAATTATGAACGCTAGTTTTATTATGTAATTTTAATATAACGATTCTATATTTATTCTAAAGATTAATAAACGCTAGTTTTTATGGTGTAATTTTAATAAAAGAATCATATCATATATATAAAAGTTATATATGCATATAAAAAGCAGAGAAACCTGAAGAAAGTTAATTAAACAGGTTATGTCAAAAACACTTTTCTAACAAACTTTTTCCTTATAATTTGCTCTCAACTATTGATGAAAAGTTCAATGGTTGAGATCGTTTTTAAACTTTTTATATTTAAAACCTTTTTATTGGTATCATTTCCTTCATATTTAAGCCTTAAGTTCTAACTTTTTTTATTATTTTTCTAATGGCTCCTAATCTACTCCTATCTAACATGCCTACTACAAGATTAAATTTGAACCCTCAACCTTCAAAAGAGGTAGCAAATATTACCAGCCTGGATATTTTTTCGATTCTTGAATGTATCTCAATTTCATGTTAGAATTTTCAAGTCAAATCCGGTCACCCTAAATAAGATACAATAACATTCTAAAACGAGTAATAAAGATACAGTTGTATTAGGAAATTATAAGCTATACATTATATGCTAGTTGTTGTTAGACCCCCACTAATAGCGGAAACACGAGTATGTGATGAATGGGATCGTCATAATACATTAGGGTTTAAGAGAATCACTAATTTATTCCCCTTAAAAGGATCATGATGGTGTCTAACACATAAACAACTAATGCCAAGTGTAGCCAATAATATGATGAAATATCATTCAAACACAAACAAGTCTAAAGTTCCAAACTAGAACAAACAAGGCAAACACGCCCGACCAAGTACAAAGTAAATCCAAACAACATAAAAATAAAAAATAAACACCAAACAAACATAATCCAAATTTTCTAATGATCTTGTATTAATTAAAGTCCCTTATCCAAAATAACAATCTCAAGCACCATTACCTTAAAAGACATGCTCTAAAAGTCAATATACGTTGATGAATTCACAAATTTAGATAGTCAAAATAAGTTGCCATACAATTCAAGTACAACAAATGTGTGTGAATAAGTATATAAGCATTTGTAGAATCCAACACAAGCTCATAACCAAACCTAATGATGCACATGCCTCTAGACCAAGCACAATCACCACACAACTAGATTATGTTCACCCAAGGCTCATTCAGGTCAAGTCAATACTAGCAATTCTATCTAAGGCTTCCAAACGAGAGTTAAACATTCATGTTTTAGAACATGGGTATTTAGGAACAAGAACACACTCAACATATAGACTCTAGTAAACCATAGTTAAACAGTCATGATTCCTAATCCTGTATAAGTTGCTTGAAGGTTGAAATGATAGCGAAACATCACAAATTTGGTATAGTTGGAAATCTAAGACCCTAAACTAATTCCTAAAAAAACCAACACAAATGGATAAAGTATGTGAGGGATATGACCTCACAAACATGGACCATCCTGCTCAAAAATTTCATATTAGACCTTTGGTTATGTTCTAATTATTTGGAGGATCAAATAATGTTAGATTATGATGAGACCACCTAAAGTTAGCTAGAGGACTCTTTAAACTTAATTTTAGACAAAAAAAATTAGATCTTATTGGACTTCATGTGGTCGAGAATGACATCTACAAGTTGGCCTAGTATCCTGACAGCTTTCCGTCCAATTCCTAACATTTGTCCAATTCATCCAAAACCATAACTCTTAACCATGTTTGACCCAATACTCATTCAATAAACTTATTTTATGTTCCAATTGAGCCATTTACTAAATTAAACCACTAGTTAACCATTGAAATCCTTTCCATCTCATTTAACGACGTTTCATGACGTTGGTTCATGTAGTAGTCTTTTAATGAAAATGCTTTCTTGAGTTATCCATAAAGATCATCATACTACAGATTATAATAAATATGAATACGAGTATGAATCAAAATCAATGAAACTATGGTTTGCCGATTCTTGACGATCCAAACTCTAAATAGCACAATACTTCAAGATCCAATCTATGAAAACAAAATCACATTATCATTAGTTGAAGATTTGGTGATTAAAGATGAAGAACGTCGATAATGAGAACAAACAAATAATAAATCATCGAATCAAAATGAATAAACTTACCAGAATTTGTAGATGATCAAAGATTGATCAAAATCAAACCTTGATTACTAGAACTTGTCTAAAATAAATGGTAATGGAGATGGTGTTGAACGATGGTGCTAAAGAACAAGGGAGAAGGGTGTGTAGAGGCTAGATTTTCACAAGGAAAAAACTTGGAGAAGTAGTGAAGGAAGTGTAAGGCCCCGAACCTGAAACACTCACATTTGGTCATACATAGTATAAAACATCTAACAATATAACATTTGTAGCGGAAAACATAATTTCACTATTTAAAATAATATTGTCTCCAAACCATCTTGTCATTTTTTCTATCATCAAAAGTGTATCAATCTAAACATTAGTCCCAAATATATGGATGCCAGGCTTGAACTATCTCAGTAGCTTCTATGTCCATACATGCACCTCCTCGGCATCATCGACATCCTGTCAGCTATTATCCATACAAAGTCAGCGACGTTGAGTGAGTTCTAGTTTAGTAATAAAATACTTTACATTCATTAAAACCTTTGCCTTTTTCATACGTTAGCACAAATTAATGCATACATATCAATATGTTTATTTCATCATCATTTCATTCATTTGTTACATTTTATTGTAACCGAACTACCATCGGGCGCGATCAGTCAAACCATCTTCTTGCAGCATACGATCTTGGCCTCATAGGCTGCTAGTTTATCCATCCCTAGGACTACACCAAATCCACCTAAGGTCATCACAAACAGTCTAGCAGAGAACTTGTGGTCTTTCAATTCTATATCACAATCATCTACCGCATCAGATATCCTAGTATACTTACCAATGGTAGTTTTTACAAGAAATGGCTCATTAATCTTTCTACTTCTAGCAATTAGCTTATCCCGAAGGCAGCAAAAATAAAACTTCTACTAGCACCTGAATCGAAGAGTACACATGCACAAGTTTGGTTTACTAGGAATGTACATACAACAATGTTGGGATCCACCCTAGCCTCTTCCTTGGTCATAGTAAATGCCCTGGCCTTAGCTTTTTGCCCTTCCTTCCTCATGTGGCAAATCTCTCCATAGTTGAAACACTTGGCTTTCTATAGTCCCTGCTCATGTGGCAAATCTCTCCACAGTTGAAACACTTGACTTTCTCTATACAATCCTTTGCCATGTGTCCCTCCTTCCCACACCTAAAACACAGATTCTATCCCTCACTTACATTCTCCTACATGATTTTTCCCACACTTCTTGCATTCCATTTCTCTCATACCACATGTTGGCGCCTTTCGATCATCCACTTTCACATTTTTACTACCAAATGCAAAACCACCACCACTATATCGCATTCCATTCCTGGACCTGTTACCATTCCACTTCTTCTTCGCCTTCACCACAACCACTTCCTCTTGCTCGTCATAAAGTCTCCCTGCCAGATCAACCATCGACCTAATTGTGTCTGGCCGAGAGGCGATCATATGTCTGTGGATATCCACCAGCAGGCCCTGAATGTATCTCTTGATCTTTTATGACGGGTGTCACATGTTCTAGCACCAGCCTTGCCATCTAATTAAACTTCATTGTGTGATGTTGATGTGTCATGGTTCCCACCTCAAACTGCAGAAATTCCCTCTTAATCTTATCCAACTCCCGGTAAGGATAGAATTCCTCAATCACTGGTTTCTTTAGTTCTGACCACCTCATCTTGCTAATAGCCCTGCTACCCTCAGCCTGGACAATATTGTCCCACCAGCACAAGGCTGAATCCAGAAATGATTGGGTAGAAAATTTCACCTTCTGATCTTCCCTGCATTTGATAATTTCGAGCACAGCCTTTATCTCTCCTAATCATTGGTAAGGAACAGTAGCATTCTCGTTTCCATTAAAAGTCGGGTGCTTGCATCTCTGGACTGCCCCGTAGTTACACCCTTTATAGTTCACGTATCAAATCCTCCTCATCATCATCACTAGAAACAACCATCTCAGGATCTGGTTGCTCCCGTTCCCTGGATTCTCCTTCTTCACCTCGCTTCTTAGTAGAGCCTTTTTTGTTCTCCATCTCCTTCATTTCTCCTTCCTTAACACCGTAATAACCTCGGTCACTACAGACGGTAGAATCATCTGCATGACTTGGTGTACCTCGTCAACTATATCCTCCTTCACTTAGGCCTTCAGGTTATCACTTTCCTCCCCACCTTCATGATTATAAAATTCAGGCTCCTCATAAGTCGTCTCAGTAGTCTTAGCACTTCTTCTAGTGACACATGGCCCAACACCACGTCCACCTTGACCACCTCCTCGGGAAGCCTTCACTGATATCCTTCCAACCATTTCTAAGTTCAATAAGATTCAAATACCAACATGATCATTCTAGATAATAGCTAAGATTTTGTCAAGTATAGTAAGTTCCTAATTAGAGTGGCTGGTTGTGATTAGCTACTTACCTTACTTTTCATTCCCTTAGTATTTCCTATCCTGATTACATTAGTATCTAAATCTACTATAAACACATAATTCACATAACATATGCACATAATTCCATTTCCATTGCTTTACATAAAATATTTTACCTCCAGTCATGTACCTACGTGGACTAGCATCCATTTCCCTTTCGTCCCATTCTTAGTTTGAGTTTGGTTTTGAAAATACTTTTATCTAATTCTCTTCAAATTTTGCTCTGATACCAATTTTTAAGGACCCGAACCCAGAACACTCACACTTGGTCATAGATAGTATAAAACATTTAACAATGTAGCATTTACAGTGAAAAACATAATTTCACTATTTAAAATAATAATTGTCTCCAAAACATCTTGCCATTTAGTTTATCATCAAAAGTGTATTAATATAAACATCATTCCTAAAAATATGGATGCCAGACTTGAACTATCTCAGTAGCTTCCATGTCCATGCGTGCACCTCTTCAGCATCATCGACTACCTGCCAGCTATATACAAAGTCAGCCGCTTAGTGAGTTCTAGTTTAATAATAAAACACTTTACATTCATTAAAACCTTTGCATTTTTCATACATGAGCACACATTAATACATACATATCAATATGTTTATTTCATTGTCTTCCATCATTATTTCATTCATTCATTATTTTTCATTGTAATGAATCGGTGTCACAATCTCAAGGCCTTGCGACAATGGTCCCATTTCGTTCATGATCGATCACAAGGATTGGACCCCTATGAGTATCCTTCTAGAACATTACAGCCACCTACAGTTGAGCTAACAATCACAAGAATTATGTACCCCCATTCATACATGGTCAATATCAAGGCTTACACCCCCGTGTGCATCCTTCTGGGCTAGATAAGTCATAAACAGTTGAGCTAACAAACCCACACGGGCAATTGTGAACCTCCTTATATATTGCTTGCAAGGCTTTCGTTCATTCATTACATTTCACTTTTTGTTATTTTTATCTTTCACTTTCATTACATCATAAGTTACTTATAATAGTACATAGCATACCAAGTAAAGCTTTATCATAAAACTTATTCATTTGAAAATGGTTAAAACATAACAAAAATAATACATAACACATCAAGTCGCGCGAAAACTAAATCCACGTGACAGCACAACCTTGCACAAGAACACGCCTATCATGTGAGAACCTCACCAAATTCAAACTCTTGCACAGCAAGTTATCCATATGCAAGAACATCTTCATCACGCGAAAACTTCCTAGTCGCGCAAGAAGTTCACGGAATTCCAACCCTTGCAGCCTATGTTATCTATCCCTCGCATGAGAACTATACGCGTGAGAACCTACCAGCCATAAAAAGAAAACATGAAGTTTCCAGCCTAAAACCGCCTTAATCATGACTATAACCAACATAACTTAACCATTCTACAACCAAACATCATCATAAGCAATAACAAGCAAGGTAGTATGCATAATAGCCCCAAAACACATATAAACTTGAATAAAAAGGGACTATAACTTACTTTTTGAAGATTATAACACCCAACCGACTTTCCCGAGAGCTTTTCAAATGGAAACTACACAATCATGCATTATATTCATCAATAATCGTTCCTTAATATATAACATGAATCATTACACGAGTTACATACCTTAAACACCACAAAGCTTTGTTTTCTCTCTCTACTTTGCATCTTTCCCTAACAGCAACGGGTTTTCGCGCAAGAGTGGGGGCAAACGGGTGCTCTCATCTATTTATAAGGTCCCACACTTCTAGCCTAGGCTTCTTGTGCAAGAAATCTTTTTGTAAGGATCAACAATAACACAGCAAATCGATCTCGTTAGGAGAATGCAAAATGTAATCGCTCACGGTGTAACGATTGAATGTGTAGAAGACAATAAGAATAGAATTCAAGCAACAAAATGTAAATAAACTTCAAGTGTATTGCTCTCTGATTCAAAATGTTTAGAAGTGTGTTTGAAATCAGGAAATCTCAAAAATCTACTTCAATACATCCAAAGCAAACTATTTATACTAAACAGAAAAGGTTCTTGCGTGAGAAGTGAATTCTGCGCGAGAAGTAAATTCTCGCGCGAGAAGTGAATTCTCGCGCGAGAAGTGAATTCTCGCGCGAGAAGTGAATTCTCGCGCGAGAAGTGAATTCTCGCGCGAGAAGTAACTTCTCGCGTGGACTATAGTTCTCGCGTGACTTGATCTTCATTATCTTCATTTGATTTCTCAAGCCTCTAGTTTCAATCCATAAAATCTCCCCCTAGGCTCGGTGAATAAACTCTCAGAAGTCCATATCTGCAACCTTGTAAATGCCCCCATAAGCATATATCTTGTTATACAGGGTCTTCGTAATCAACCAACCAAACTGTGCTACTAACAGATGAACTGATTCATCAGCTACAATTGGACAAGCTTGCAACCTCATCATATCGTCTCTTCCAAATTTAAGCAGATCAACAAGGTCGATGATACGGTAATCTTTATCAACACAATGAATCATAGCGTGCCCAAACTCCTTTTCACAACTCTACCACATAAGCTTAGCCAAGCTATTAACTAGTACCAGAGCATGCATATGTATCTTCCTTACATATCCGGGATGATTGTAAACCCGTATCTTTATATACTTATTGGTGTTTGGGTCTATACGATTTTCATCCTCAACGACTTTAGATTTAGCAGTCTTAAAGTCCTTCAAGTTGGATTTACTCTGCTTCCATATCATAATCCTTATCCAGTTCGCCTTCACATAATTACTTGGATTATTGAATGGAACACGACCCATGGCATACAAATAAGAAGCTCTTAGTGTATGAAAGTCATGCTCGTCTTGATAGTAGTCTATCGCTCCAGCTCGTCTCTTTATCACATACATCCTTTTCTTAGCATCATAGGCCCAACTAATGATTGGCTCTGAATTTCCATACCTCGTGAAAGGTTTGGAATGTGTAAGCGTATGTATATAGGCTGGTGGAGGTGGTGCATCAACTGTAATATTCCCAACCTGACATACTGTGTTTTGACCTGTAAGATCCTTAATCTTGTTAGTCGTTTGCTTTGCACTTTAATCATCAATTTAATCTCTCCTTCAACCAAGATATCTGAAAATAAGTCTTTCAAACTATTTCCAAACACATCTGTGTTATCCATAGTTTCCTCTAAACCATCAAACGGTCTAAAATCTTCATCGGATCCTTCGGTAAGAATT
Source organism: Flaveria ramosissima (assembly GCA_025215565.1). Lineage (NCBI taxonomy): Eukaryota > Viridiplantae > Streptophyta > Magnoliopsida > Asterales > Asteraceae > Flaveria > Flaveria ramosissima. The sequence continues at coordinate 44,159,160 of CM046029.1, read as the reverse complement.
AGTTGCTGGAAGGTATAAAACTCTTTCTCGTACATCTCCTAAGTAGCGGGATACAAAGGAACATAGTCGTCTATATCATCAGGTCTTGATCCGGAGACATTAGTAGAACATGAAGAACCAGAAGGACCAGCAGTCGAACCCATATCACCGCCTTGATCATCATTATCATCTCCCTTTTTCTTTCCCTTATCATCATTCTCATCATCACCACTATGATCATCACCAATATTATATTCTTCATCACAACTGAAATCCTCCATGTCTAAGTCATCATCATCATGCACAGGTTCAGTAAACTGTATATCATGCTCAGGCCCAACAAACACCTCTCCAATAAGAACTACAGGTTGATCCTTAGTAACCTCATCAGAAACTGTGTTAGTTGGTTCTTGATCAACATCATCAGTCTTTGTTGCTTTCTCATATGCAACGGGTTCATCAACATGCTCAACAGCATTAGCAGGATCAGGATCAGCATCAGCATCAAGACCAGCAGATTGTTGTCCGCTAGACTCTCCAACTTCAGTAGTACGTTGCTGTGCAAACGTAAATGGAACTATGGAAGTGAGGTCTTGAATGTTTTGCTCTAAAATATGAATATAGTTAAATATAATTGTTGCTGATGTTCAAGATTCTTGATACTCTCATATTTCTCAAACATCTGTTCGTATAAGTAATCAATAGTCTGAGTCTTTTTCATCATCTCTTTCTCCAATGTACTAACTTTTGCTCAATAGATACCCGTGTGGGTGAATTAGATGAAGTTTCAACACATTGTCTTGGCTCTTGAGTAGTGTTTATGAAGTCATCCTAACAAAACATCTCATTTGGGCTTTAATCCCTTGGAGGAGTACACATCACATCATTAGTAGTAGGCATAGCAGATAATGTTACAGTTGTAGATTTTGTAACTATCATTGGTATATCTTGGTGAATAGCCTCACTAACTGTGACTTGTGGCTCAGACAAAAGAGTATCAGTACTCACCGACATTGTGGTCATTGGGGTCTGACATTTTTGCATAACACCTCATCCTCTACCCCTCCTACGTGGACTATCAGACTCAGCTCTGGCCATTCTCTTCTTCCTCCTCTAAGAATTAGGTGAGTCCTCAGGAATAAAAACGATGTCTAAATCCTCAGCAGTGCACTTAGTCTGAGTAAATGGCACTCTAGGTCTCTCTTGCAAAACATACGGAACTTGTCCTATCCATTCATTATCAGTATCACTGTCACTGAACCATGTATTCACCTCATCCTTAATCGTCATCCTAGTAGTCTGAGAACTTCCTGGAGCATCATCATGAGTTCTAGACGATGGACTAGCTTCATAAGTCTATTAAGCCTCAGCATCATGCTGTAGGTGTGAGGTCTTATCATCTGCTTGGTAACTGTCAACAAATCTGCCAAGTTTGGCGAAATGATCTCCCTACCATGCATTCCCACGTGATCCCATCAGATAGGTAAATATGTATTTCTTTATCACCGTGACAGAATAGGTGGTAGAATCAGACACAACTAGCTCAAGATCAGCACCGTTCACGATCATCTGGATGAACCGGGTATACATGATATACTTATTATCAGCATTAGCAATAATGTTCTTATGCGTCTCCGCAAATATAGATTTGGATATACTATAAGGTAAGTCATCAACAAGTGATACAAGCAGTGATCCAAATACAGCACTCAGGCTATCTAACCCCGCCTTCAGGTTACTCAAACAGTGAACAACCATGTGGAACAGATACATCCAGTATGGAGGTAAATATTTCTTCTCCAACGATGGATATCGGTGGTCATAACCCATCCTTTGTAAATAGTCACGGGCAACATCATCAACTATCTTCACTAGAGCGTGAAGCTGATCTTCTAACAGTAAGACACTATTGATCACCTCTGCAATAACAACGACTCTCTTCTCTTTGACCGTATTAGTAATACACAATTCTCCCTAAGTGTCTCACTCCTTAGCAGCTGACATCCAGAACTGATCAATCACATCAGTGTAAATGGTAGGGTTTCTTGTAATAGCATGAAAGATACGTGAAGTCTTTAACCCGTAAATAAGTGATCTGAACAACGCCTTATCGTCTGTTATGTCTCCAAGAAATGACACACCATTATGGTTTTTATTTAACATTTCGCACAAGTATAACTATTCGCATGTGAGTAAATTTAACTTCTCGCGCGACAAGAAAGTAATCGCTTGAAATTAATTTTGGCTAGAAGTCAACATTTTGCGCAACAAGTCAAAGATTCCCATGAGATCAGTTTGTGCGAATTTGAAAGTTCTCGTGTCTGTTCATGTTCAGTGCAACTATTCGCACGCGACAAGTTCAAATTTTAAGATTTCAAATCAAGCCATTTCAGGGTTTTTTAACTACTAAAATATGTTTGTTAAGTGTCGATTAGGTATGTATTAAGGTTTAATGTGCTTAATTTGTTCAATTTTTAGCTTATTTGTCCTTTTAAGATACGGTTATTAATCAAACACACTTAAAACTAAACTATAATCATCAATTTACCTTCTCATACACTTATATATCAATTATCGACCACAATGAGCAAGAATATGAGACAAATAGAATCAAGACATAGACAAATTTTGAGAGTGATAAATTAGTGGATTTAGGTGTGATAAGTCAACAATTCGCACACTGTGCCTTTTATAATCTTTTGCTTCTCGCCCGAGAAGTCAGAACTCGCACAAACAAACTGTTCGCACCTGATGAGCTTCTCGTACGCGAGAAGTTCAATTTATTTAAAATTTCAAAATTTTTTATTTTTGTTCATTTTATTTAACCTTTTGATTTATTATATTTAATATCATGTTTAACCGAGTGTTAATCATTAAACAGAAACCTCAATTTTAAGAAAACTTAGGTATACCGAAACAACCCACAAATGCTCTTAAACAAAAACAAATTGAATACTTATAACTTAATTTTTTTTTGTAAATTTTCAAGTATAGGATCATATTTCTTTGAAATCGATTATTAACATCATCCAGCTGTGTTTAGAATAAAACTGGTTAAGCTGATTGTCAATATGATTTATCCATATTAAACTGAAAGTTTAATTTTTTACTTAGACACATATGATGTGATTATGATCATGTTTTAGATATTTGTATGAAATTAATAGATCCCACAATTAAAAATATTATGAAACCCCTATCCAACTTCAAGACACTTTTGAGATTTCAACTTACCCTAACTTAACTTAAATCTTTTACCTCTGATTAGTATTCTCAAGATTATTATTTTTCTTATAATATCTGTAGAGCATAACTAGCCTGAGAAACATTTCTGAACACAAAATATTAACAAGTTATAGGACTCACTAACAGCCACTTGGACTTATGTTTTCCCCTCGCAAGATTTTTAGGACTTATATACCAATTCGGACTTACATGCCCCATTTTTTTTTATTTTCCCTCATGTGTCAGAATATATTCTCAAAAAGAAAATATTTATCATATAGTATGTATGTCTTTGACATATCTTTTATTATTATGCACATTGTCATCATTTATTCCTATATGGCCTTTTGACATCTTTTTGCTCTTTTGTCAGTTTTCTTTTGTTATGATTTTTGCATGATTTTCATCTTTATCACTTTATCTATATATATAGTATGTATCACTTTATATATATATATATATATATATATATATATATATATATAATATTATATGTATATGTATATATATATATATATGTGTGTGTGTGTGTGTGTGTGTGTGTGTGTGTACGTGTGTGTGTGTGTGTCTGTGTATGTGTGTACGCGCGCTTGCGTGCGTGTGTGTGAAATAACCATGAAAATTAATAAATCAGAAAGTAACTATCTTGAGTATGACTTAGACTGTAACTCTTAGTCGGTTTTAGCATGGAATCAGTGTTACCATCAAACCTTGATGCATAACTCACTTCAGTCATAGAAATTTTAGTTTTAGTGCATCATAGAGCATAGTGCTTTTCATTCTTGGAAGTCAAGCCTATCAACATATCAAACATAATCCAAGTCAGTTTCTTTTTAAGCCTTAGTATGTAATATAATAAATATAAAAAATCTACTATCATTTCCTATTTAACCTTAAAAATTCCTTTTTTTTACTTTTGAACAAAATCTTTTCGTATTTTTTTAAACTTTACTCCCCCTAAAACCAAAAAAAAATTCGATACATTTTCACATTTTCTCCCCACAAAATTGTGATTATCTACCTAGAAAATAACAATTTTCTTCAAAAATGACAAATATTTTCGAAGAGGGTGTATGGTTAACATTAACCAAAGTTAATCATTCCCAGGGACTGAACCCAAAAGTCGAATCGGGAATCATCAAACGCCTTAGTAAACAGATCAGCAATATTCTCATCTGATTTGACTTGTTCAAGATAAATAAGCTTTCGATCAAAACAATCACGGATAAAATGCATTCGTATGTCAATGTATGTTGGCTTTGAGTGTTGAATAGGATTCTTCATGTCATTTAATACTGTAGAATTGTCAAACCAGATTTTGGTGTTGTTAATGTTAAGACCATAATCAAGAAGTTGTTATTGAATCCAAACGATTTGGGAACAATAGCTTGATGCAGACACGTATTCAACTTCTGCAGTGGATGTAGAAACAACGTGCTACTTTTTGCATTGTCATGAAATCAACCTATTCCCAAGGAATTGAAATCCACCTGTTGTTGATTTCTTGTCCAAATTACATCCACCATAATCATTTGCGGTATAAGCATATAAATTAAATTCAAAATTTCAAGGATACCAAAGTCCAAGTTTTGGTTGGACCTAGAGATACTTGAAAATCTGCTTGACAGCTTTCATGTGAGACTCTTTAGGATTACTTTGATATCGTGCATACTAACTGAAAAAAACATAATGTCAGGTGTGTTGGCAGTGAGATACATCAAGGATCCAATCATTGATCGACACAAATGCTCAACATCTTCATCCGTGAGATCAGGAGTTAAAGTAGGACAAGAAGACATCGGAGTTGGTGCAATCTTGAAAAATGAGATTTATATTTATCCAGAATACTATGAACATACTTTTCTTGATGTATCAGAATACCCTGGTCATCTTATTTAACTTGAATACCCAAGAAAAACTAAATTTCTTCGAGAGAGCTCATCTCAAACTTTTTCTTCATCATTGCTTGAAATTCCTTGCATAATTCTTCATTATTAGATCTAAAAATAATGTCATCAATATAAATTTGGACAAGAATGAGGTCATCACCAGTCTTCCTTAAGAATAACATTTGATCAATAGATCCCTTTGTATAACCATTTGCAAGCGAATGTTCAGTGAATATGGCATACCAAGCACGAGGTGCTTGATGCACTCCATAGAGTGCATAGTCTAACTTGTAAACATAGTCAGGATTATCCGGATCGTCAAAACCAGACGGTTGACAAACATAGGTTTACTCTTTCATTTCTCCATACAAAAAAGCAGTTTTAATATCCATCTGATAAATTTTGAACTTCATATATGAAGCATAAGCCATAAAAATTTGTATAGCTTCGAGTCTTGCAACTAGAGCATATACTTCTTCATAATCAATACCTTCAACTTGATAGAACCCTTGAACAAGAAGTCTAGCCTTGTCGCGAACAATAACACCTTTCTCATCCGTTTTGTTTCGAAATATCGCTTATCCTTTGCAAGTTCACATAAATGCCAAACATCTAACTTCATAAATTTCATCAGCTCGTCTTGCATGGACTCAACCCAAATGTTTTCTTTCAAAGCCATCTCTATGTTCTTCGGCATGATTTGAGAAATGAAGCAAGGGTACAAGCATGTACTGATTGCTTTGGATTGACTTTGAGTGTGAAGGTCTTGTGATAACGGACTAATGATTGCTTCAGCTGGATGATCTTTATGTATTCTCAACTGAGGAATGAGATCTTTAGAAATAACTTCATCTAAATTAGACATATGGCCAACAAGTTCTTCAACAGTAGTTCCTCCTTCAGGTTGTTAAACAATATGTTCCTATTGAGTGATATCATTATCAATAGATAAATCTTCAAATAGAACTTGAATTGTGTCAATTGGAACATCTTGTGTAGAAGAAGAACTTGGATTAGAATTCAGTGGAGCATGTTCAAGTACTCGATCAACCGAAGGCAATTCAGGTTCAGAACCTGATGCGGATTAGAATCCGATAGTTGAACAGCATAAATTCTTGAAGACGAAGGTACGGCTGAGAATATTCCTTTAGTTGAAGTTGAAATAGATCCAACATCATCAGATAATACATCTTGAATGGATGATTTCAAAGGTCAAGTACCTACTGACACAACAGAAGATCGATTAATATTTTCAAACAATGAAGCATAATCGTATACCTAAGAAGGAGCATATCCTGCATCAGTTTTGTTATATTCATGCCAATCTATATCAAATGACTCAATTATTAATTTTTTCTTTTTATTATAACCTTATATGCTACTTTGTTAGCTGAATATCCAACAAAGTAACATTCATCAGCTTTTTCATCAAATTTTGATTTTGAATCGAAAGTGCGCAACAAAGTACAACAACATCCAAATGTTTTACAATATTTGACTTTGGGTTTATACTTTAAAAAATACTTCATAAGAAGTCATGTTTTGTTGTTTATTGATTAAGACATGATTCTAAACATAACAAAAAATGTTAACAGCTTCAGCCTAAAAGAATGAAGGTAATTTGGCTACTGATAGTATTGTTCTAGCTACTTCAATCAAAGTTTTGTTTCATCTTTTAGCAACTCCATTTTGTTACGGAGTTCCTCCAGAGCTGAATTGTCTCGCTATCCCCTTTGAATCATAAAATTCTCTCAAAATATGATTGCAAAACTCTGTTCCATTATCGCTTCTTATGCACTTGATGGTTTTGTTTGTCTGATTTTCCACAAGAGTTATAAACTTTATCAGCAAATGAGGCATCTCATCATTAGTTGCTAATAAGAAAACCCAAATAAATTTGGAAAAATCATCGGAAATAACCAAGCAATATGCATGACGTCCCAAACTTAAAACACTTACCGGACCAAACAAATCCATGTGTAACAGTTGAAGAATTGATTCAATTTTGGTATGAGAAACAGGCTTATGAGAAAGTTTATGTTGTTTGCCTTTTGAACATGGCAGACAATGTGTAACACCCGGTTATTTGTTTATTTTGAAGTCGACGAAAGAAGAAAAGAAATAAAGTCCAAAATCGAGGGACCAAACTCGCCAACGAGGAAAAGTTAGGGAAGTGGGAGTATTTAAGGGAGAGGGCAACCCTTACCCTCTCCCCACACCCACAAAAATCAGCCAAAGAAGAGAGAAGAGAAAGAGAGGAAGAAGTGTTGGTTCGAGTTGGTTCGAGTGGCCAAAATCGTTGAGGAGCGAGTCAAATCGAAGCCCTTGTCGTAGTGCTCGTTTGTGTGAGTTCTAGGACCCCTCCTTTAAACGTTTTTGAATGATCTGGGGCTGGAAAACATCTGAAAATCGGGTTTTTGAGTGTGTACATGTTTGACCCGTTTGTGTATGTGTATGTGTGTGTATGATGCGTTTGAGTCTTGATTGTGAGCTTAGGTGTGCTTGAATGGTGTTGTGGTATGCATCCCTAAGGTCTAGGATGGTCGATTTGGGCTTAAAATGGGTGTAGATGAGTTTGGAGGCCAAAAACCCTCGGCTGCAGTCAGGATGGACTACATTCTACATCAGCTAGGGCTAGGCGACCGACTGGAGGCTGAATGGAGGCCATACGGCCGAATGAGGTGCGATTCATGCCCATCCGCATGATTGAGGTCCATTCGCACGAATGGAGGTTCATTCGCACGAATGGAGGTTCATTCGCACGATTGAAAGGCCAATCGCATAGAGGTCATGCGATTGAAGGTCCAGTTGCATAAATGTTCATCCGCATCAGTCCCATTCGCATGAGGTCCATCCGTATTAGTCCATTCGCATGATTGGGTGTTCATTCGCATGAGTGTTCATCCGCGTTTGTTCATTCGCGTGATGTTCGGTCGCATGGAGGCCATGCGACTGAAGGGTGTCCATACGTCCGAATAGGGCTGTTTCACCCGAGGAGAAGTGTGGTATAGCTTCTGACTTTCGGGGGAAAGTGCAGATGTAAGTTTTGACGTAAAGGTTCCAGTAAGTTCATGTAGGGTGACGATTGAGGCCTTAGAGTGCATGTAGGGCATGATGATGATGATGTTGCATGTTTATGCATGATGCATGTTATGTATGTATGATGTTGCCCTGTATGACGTGATGATTGTGCATGTTAATGTTCCTTATATGATGTATGTTTATCTTTCCTGTGGCTTTACGTGTTATGATAATGAATGAGATGAAGTATTATGTAACGGAAAGTGAAAGATAATGAAAAGTGGAACATGATGAATTCAAGCATTATTGAACGAGGAAAGTAATGAAAGTCTTGCAAGCATTGGATATCGGGGTCCTTCTTTGTGATCGACCATTTATATAGAACCTCTACCGCTTACCTCTAGTACTGCGGCATACGCTCAGCTGTTCATTTATTGACTTCGGCCCAGTAGCTAAATAGTTCGGGGTGTAGCATATGGTATTGGTACGGAAGATATCCGATGCGCAAGAAAAGATATAAAGATGAATGAACGAATGAAGAAGATAATATAACTATTATCTATGTGTATGTATGATGTATGATCGCATGAAAGAAAAGAATGGTTTTAATGAAAGAAAAGTATGATTTATTTTATAAAACTAGAACTCACTCAGCAACGCTGACTTTGATGTGTTTCCAGTTGGCAGGTAATGATTGCTGAGGATGGCACGAGGTGGCTACTCAGCTCTTTTGGAGTGGCATCCATTCATTTAATGCTTTTGTGTTGTAATGCAACAATGTATTTTGTAACCGATTGACGCTGTATTATTTGGCAAAAGTTTTTATAATGAAATGAGATGTCTGTTTTGATAATTCCGCTGCAATGTATTATGAAAGTTAAATGTAATTATTTGTTATATGTGCGATGAATGACCAACTGTAGGCGTCCCGGGAACGGGGCCTTACAAGTTGGTATCAGAGCCAAAGTTTAAGTGAAATGGGTAAATTTTCAAATAAACCTTAACTTAAACTGAGAATGGGACGAAAAGGGAATGGGATGCCAATCTGAGTAGCTGCGTGCCATCAGGTATTTCTTAATGATAACCAATATTATGTGCGCATGTTATATGGTTTATGTGTTGCTGGTAAGATTTAGATACTGATGTAGCCAGGACAGGTATGTTTTGGGTATGAAGAGTAAAGTAAGTGGCTAATTCACAACAACTAGCCACTGTAATTAGGGACTTACTATACTTGACATAAACTGAGTTGTTCTTGAATGACCGTGTTAGTGTTTGAATCTTTCAGTGTGATTAAGAGAATGGCTGGAGGTAGATCTTCTAAAGCTTAGGGGTGGAGGCCGTGGCGGGCCTGATGTTGAGCCGCGACCCAAAGAGGAAGGCCAAGAGTTGAAAAGGTTGTTCCTGAAGAACCTGAGAGCCCTCATCCGGAGGCTGGGGATGAGAGTGCAAACCTGAGGGCCTCGGTAAAGGAGGCTGTTGTTGAAGAAGTACACCAGGTCATGCAAACAATCTTACCGTCTGTGGTGACCGAAGTCATCAAGGCGGTGAAAGAAGGAGAAACAAAGGAGAGAAACAGGTCTTCGGGCGGACGAGAGCAACCAGAGCCTGAAACGATTTTCTCTGATAATGAAGGTGAGAAAGGGAAGATGAGCCTGTGCAAGAGGTGGCACGAGGCTGTAACTACGGGGCGTTTATGAGATGCAAGCCCCCTACTTTCGATGGAAACGGCACTGCTGCTGCTACTCACCGTTGGGTGAGGGAAATGGAGGTTGTTCTCGACATCAGCGAGTGCCAGGAAGATCAGAAGGTAAAGTTTGCCACTCATTCATTTGTGAACTCGGCTCTATGCGGGTGGGACAACATTGTCCAAGCGGAGGGTAATCGGGCAATCGGGAAAATGAGATGGCCCGAACTGAAGAAGATGGTGATTGAGGAGTTCTGTCCTCACAGGGAAATGGATAAGATAGAGGGGAGTTTCTGCAGCTGGAGGCGGGAACCATGACACACCAGCAATACACTACAAAGTTCAATGAAATGGCACGGCTCGTGCCGGATCTGGTGACGCCTCTATCTCGAAAGATCAAGAGGTACGTTCAGGGTTTGCCGGTGGATGTTCGCAGGCATATTATTACCGCCCGGCCAGGCATGTTTAGGTCGCGGCGGTTGATTTGGCAGGGAGGCTATATGATGACGGGAGGTGTGGTGACTGAAGCGAATAAGAAGGGTGGTGGTGATCGGAACTGGAATGGGAAAGGTTTGGTCGGGGTGATTGCCTCGACGGGTAACAAAAAGGCATGGGTGGATGACCGTTGCGGGGCCTCCTTGAGTGCGGGGTCAAGGAGGTGTGGCAAGTGTGGAAGGGAGCATGCGGGAGAATGTAGGATGGGATTAAATGTGTGCTTCAAATATGGGAAGACGGGGCACATCGCAAAGGATTGCCTTGCGGGCAAATGTTTTAACTGTGGGGAGAGTGGTCATATGAGCAAGGATTGTAAGAAGCTGCGGGCTGAGGGTTCCGGGGCGAAGAGGACGGGTGGTGAAGGACCGAGGCGAGCGCCAGGGCATTCACCATGACACAGGAGGAAGCTAGGACGGACCCTAATGTTGTGTCTGGTACGTTTCTAGTGAACCACACTTTAGCTTCTGTGTTATTTGATTCTGATGCTAGTAAAAGTTTATTTCTTCTGCTGCTTCTCGTGCTAAGCTGCCTGTTAGTAGTATGCGTGTTGATGCGCCCTTTGATGTAGAAACTGCCATAGGTAAGTCTACCAGGATTTTGAGATGATAGAGAACTGTGATGTGGAACTAGAGGGTCATAAGTTTCCTGTTAGACCGTTTGTGATGACCTTAGGTGGTTTCGATTTGGTTCTTGGGATGGATTGGCTAGCGGACTACGAGGAGAACATTGTGTGTCGCAAGAAGATGATTCGGTTAACAGCGTCTGACGAGAGTTCGGTGACGGTTTATGGTGATCGGGTCACGATGATTCCGAAAGTATTTCGATGGCGGTGGCAGAAAGTGTATGAGGCGTGGATGTAGTGCCTACTTGGCTTATGTAAAGGATGTAGATATGCCAACACCACAAGTGTCTGATGTACCGGTTGTGTGTGACTTTCTAGACGTGTTCCCAGAAGACCTACCAGGAGTGCCACCTGACAGAGAGATTGAATTCAGATTGATCTGATGCCGGGTGCCCAACCTGTTGCCAAGGCATCGTATCGGTTAGCTCCGACGGAGATGAAGGAATTGATAGAGCAGTTGCAAGAGCTGCTTGATAAGGGTTCATTAGACCAAGTATCTCTCCTTGGGGTGATCTGGTCCCTGTTTGTAAGGAAGAAGGACGGTAGTATGAGGATGTGCATTGACTACCGCCGCTAGCTGAACAGTTGACGGTGAAGAACCTATACCCCGTACCGAGAATAGATGATCTGTTCGATCAGCTCCAAGGTGCTAGTTGGTTTTCAAGGATAGATCTTCGATCTGGTTACCATCAGCTGAAGGTGAAAGAGCAGGATGTCCCTAAAACAGCTTTTCGCATGCGCTATGGTCACTACGAATTTCTTGTCATGTCTTTTGGTTTGACCAATGCGCCAGCTGCTTTTATGGATCTGATGAATCGAGTGTGTCGGCCGATGTTGGATAAATCAGTGATCGTGTTTATTGATGATATCCTGATTTACTCGAGGAGTGAGACAGAGCATGCCGGTCACATTCGGGAAGTTCTAGAGACGTTGAGAAGGGAGAAGTTGTACGCCAAGTGCGCGTTATGGTTGCGCGAGGTTCAATTCTTGGGTCATGTGGTGAATCCTGACGGGATTATGGTGGACCCGGCAAAGGTGGAGGCAGTTTATGCAATGGAAGTCACCAAAGACGCCATCCGAGATTCGTAGCTTCTTGGGTTTGGCGGGCTACTACAGAAGATTCATCCAAGACTTTTCCAAAATCGCTTCTCCACTAACCAAGTTGACCCGAAAAGATGTGAAGTTCGCATGGGGTCAAGCTCAAGAGAAGGCGTTCGAAGAATTGAAGGCGAGGTTGACTCAAGCTCCCGTTCTGTCATTACCTGAGGGAAGTGAAGATCTGGTAATTTATTCTGATGCTTCCTATTCGGGGTTGGGATGCATGTTAATGCAAAGAGGAAAGGTTATAGCCTATGCATCCCGACAGTTGAAGGTTCATGAGGTCAATTATCCTACTCACGACTTGAGCTGGCAACCGTGGTCTTTGCATTAAAGATTTGGAGGCACTACCTCTACGGAACGAAGTGCACCATATTCACGGACCCACAAAGCTTGAAGTACTTCTTCGAGCAGAAGGATCTGAACATGAGGCAAGACGGTTGTTGGAACTTATAAAGGATTATGATTGTGAGATCCACTACCATCCGGGCAAGGCCAATGTGGTGGTTGATGCCCTTAGCTGGAAAGAGAGGCCTGAGCCGATTCGGGTGAAGGCATATCAACTGATCATGACCTCTGATGTAATGAAGCAAGTCAAAGAGTTTCAAGATGAGACACTGAAAGAAGGTCATCTTAACTTTGAAAGAATAAGAGTCTGGTTGGAGATTTGGGTGAAAACACACTCGGTGTTAGAACCCGATTCGGTCGTGTGTGGATTCCTTGTTTTGGGGATTTACGCTTGAGGATCATGGATGAAACTCACAAGACTCGATACTCCATTCATCCAGGTGCCACAAAAATGTTTCAAGACATGAAGAAGGATTACTGGTGGCCGGGTATGAAGCGCGACGTGGTGGAGTATGTGAGTAAGTGCCTTACTTGCTTACAGTTGAAGGCCGAGCATCAAAAGCCATATGGGAAGATCCAACCTTTGGATATAACGAAATGGAAGTGGGAGCACATCACCATGGACTTCATTACGAAGCTGCCGCGTACCCCGAAAGGGTACGATGCCATATGGGTGATAGTTGACCGTTTGACGAAGAGTGCTCACTTCCTACCGATCCACGAGACATATTCATATGAGAGGTTGGTTGTCTCTGTTCATCCGGGAAATTGTAACTCGTCTTCATGGTATGCCGGTGTCTATTGTGTCTGATCGTGACACCCGGTTTACATCTAAATTCTGGAAGAAATTCCACGTCGCTATGGGGACGAGGTTACATATTAGCACGGCTTATCATCCCCAGACTGATGGTCAGTCAGAAAGGACCATTCAGACACTGGAAGACATGCTTCGGGCATGTGTGATTGATTTTGGGGGAAGTTGGGGATGACCACCTACCTGTTAGCCGAATTCTCATACAACAACAGCTATCATGCCAGCATTGGTATGCCACCATATGAGATGCTATATGGTAGGAGATGCAGAACACCCATTTGTTTAGGTGATATTGGTCAGAAGAAATTGGGAAGCGTCGAGGTAATCGAGGCTACGACTGAGATGCTTGAGAAGATTAAAGCCTTTATGAAGGCAGCCAAAGATAGACAGAAGTCGTATGCTGATAAAAGACGCAGGCCGATTGAGTTCCAGGTGGGCGACCGGGTTATGTTGAAGGTCTCACCTTGGAAGGGTATTATTCGATTCAGGAAGCGGGGCAAGTTGAGCCCAAGGTATATAGGCCCTTTCCGAATCATCGCTCGAGTAGGATAGGTGGCCTATAGATTGGAGTTATCGGATGAGTTAAGTGGAATTCACCCGACATTCCATGTATCTCATCTGAGAAAGTGCTTAGCTGATGAAGACATGATTGTTCCACTGGAGGATATCGAAGTAGATGAACGGCTCAATTATGTGGAGCAATCAGTGGCAATCATCGATCGAAAAGAGAAACGGTTGAGAAATAAAGTGGTTCCCCTGGTGCGCGTACAGTGGAAGCACAGGAAGGGATCCGAGTCGACGTGGGAGACTGAGGAAGAAATGAGACAGCATTATCCACGTTTGTTCGAAGAATAACAGGTTTCGAGGACGAAACCTATTTAAGAGGGTGGACTTGTAACAACCCGGTTATTTGTTTATTTTGAAGCCGACGAAAGAAGAAATAAATAAAGTCCAAAGTCGAGGGACCAAACTCGCCAACGAGGAAAAGTTGGGGAAGTGGGAGTATTTAAGGGAGAGGGAAACCCTTACCCTCTCCCCACACCCACCAAAATCAGCCAAAGAAGAGAGAAGAGAAAGAGAGGAAGAAGTGTTGGTTCGAGTTGGTTCGAGTGGCCAAAATCGTTAAGGAGCGAGTCAAATCGAAGCCCTTGTCGTAGTGCTGTTTGTGTGAGTTCTAGGACCCCTCCTTTAAACGTTTTGAATGATTTTGGGCTGGAAAACATCTAAAAATCGGGTTTTTGAGTGTGTACATGTTTGACCCGTTTGTGTATGTGTATGTGTGTATGATGCGTTTGAGTCTTGATTGTGAGCTTAGGTGTGCTTGAATGGTGTTGTGGTATGCATCCCTAAGGTCTAGGATGGTCAATTTGGGCTTAAAATGGGTGTAGATGAGTTTGGAGGCCGAAAACCCTCGGCTACAGTCGGGATGGACTGCATTCTGCATCAGCTAGGGCTAGACGACCGACTGGAGGCCGAATGGAGGCCATACGGCCGAATGAGGTGCAATTGATGCCCATCCGCACGATTGAGGTCCATTCGCACGAATGGAGGTTCATCGCACGATTGAAAGGCCAATCGCATGGAGGTCATGATTGAGGTCCAGTCGCATAATTATCCGTCCATTGCAATGGTCCATCCGTATTAGTCCATTCGCACTGATGTGGGTCCTTTCGCCGTAGTGATTCATTTGTTGGTTCATCTCGTGTTGGCAGTGTTCAGTCATGTGTACTGCTGCGCATGGAGGCCATGCGACTGAAGGTGTCCATACGCCCGAATAGGGATGTTGCACCCGAAGAGAAGTGAGGTATAGCTTCTAACTTTCGGGGGAAAGTGCAGATGTAAGTTTTGACGTAAAGGTTCCCGTAAGTTCATGTAGGGCGACGATTGAGGCCTTAGAGTGCATGTAGGGCATGATGATGATGATGTTGCATGTTTATGCATGATGCATGTTATGTATGTATGATGTTGCCCTGTATGACGTGATGACTGTGCATGTTAATGTGTCCTTATATGATGTATGTTTATCTTTCCTGTGGCTTTACGTGTTATGATAATGAATGAGATAAAGTATTATGTAACGTAAAGTTGAAGATAATGAAAGGGATCATGATGAATGCAAGCATTATTGAACGAGGAAAGTAATGAAAGTCTTGCAAGCATTGAATATCGGGGGTCCTTCTTTCTGATCGACCATTTATGTAGAACCTCTACCGCTTACCTCTAGTACTGCGGCAAACGCTCAGCTGTTCATTTATTGACTTCGGTCCAGTAGCTAAATAGTTCGGGGTGTGGCATATGGTATTGGTACGGAAGATATCTGATGCACAAGAAAAGATATAAAGATGAATGAACGAATGAAGAAGATAATATAACTATTATCTATGTGTATGTATGATGTATGATCGCATGAAAGAAAAGAATGGTTTTAAACGAAAGAAAAGTACGATTTATTTTATAAAACTAGAACTCACTCAGCAACGCTGACTTTGATGTGTTTCCAGTTGGCAGGTAATGATTGTTGAGGATGGCACGAGGTGGCTACTCAGCTCTTTTGGGGTGGCATCCATTCGTTTAATGCTTTTGTGTTGTAATGCAACAATGTTTTTTGTAACCGATTGACGTTGTATTATTTGGCAAAAAATTTTATAATGAAATGAGATGTCTGTTTTGATAATTCCGCTGCAATGTATTATGAAAGTTAAATGTAATTATTTGTTATATGTGCGATGAATGACCAACTGTAGGCGTCACGAGAATGGGGCCTTACACAATGTTTGTTAAGTTGAAATTCTTTCAATGGTAGGCCTACAACATGATTTCCTTTAACCAACTTATTCATATTCTTAATATTTACATGGCCAAGATGACGATGCCATAACATTAAATCACTCTTCAAGGCTTTTGATAACAAACAATACAATGTTACAAATAAATATGAGTCATTCATATCTAGTAAGTATGTGTCTTTGTCTCTTAGAGTTCTTAATAAAATCCACTCATTAGGGATTACAAAGCCAGGTTTTAGAATAAGACATTCTTTATCAGTGAAGTGTGTTGAATACTGTTTGTCACAAATTTGAGAAACACTTAACAAATTATGTTTTAATTCCTCAACAAAGCTGACATCTTCGAAACTTAACACTCCATTAGACATTGTATCTTTCTTTGTAATTTTACCTCCTCTATCTCAGGAAAAAATAACATACCCTTCATTCTAAGGTTGCATGTTGTTTAACAGAGATATGTTACCTGTCATGTGCCTAGAACAACCGCTATCAATGTGCCATACATTGTTGATGACTTGCCTTGGTTGTTCCTGCACATATGAATTAGTTTAATCAATTTTAGGAACCCAAGCCATTATTGAATTTGAAAATATTGTTGTCATCCAAACATGATACGAACTTCAATATCATATCTCTTTTATCATTGAAAGCATAATCTTCAATAATATCAGGCTCTAATTGTTGTTCTTTGACCTTCCATTTTTAAATTGGTTTATCAAAGTTTTAATAATTTTCTTCAATGTGTTTTGCACTGGAATGAGATTGCTTTCATTAATAAGTGAATCTATCTTAAGTGACTTTTCTTTATTCAAATCTAATTTTATCTAAACATTTCTTTTATCATCAAATTTATTTGAATGATTTATATTCTTATTAAATCTTGCATTTAAAAAGAATTGTTTTCTATTATGTGAAATAGAGTTATGAAATCTTTGTTTGCTTGTTAATTGATGTTGATAAATGCAATTTCTAGCCATATGATTTGGATTGACACAAACATAACAACATCGATTATGATACGTATCGTGCACTCGTGTATTTCCCTCAAACTGTTTATGATAACTACCAAAATTATCATAAATTCTGTCTTTAGTATTTCCTTGACCTTGTGATTCTTTAAAAGTCTCTTGTTTCTTTCATTCATTAACAATATTCCTAGTTGAATCCAAAGAGTTAAGGTAATTTTCTTTATAGATTGATTCATTCCTGAAGCCCATGAGGCATGCATAATAGTTTTATCCTTTTGAATCTTAGCTACTAAATGGAATCAGTTTCACTGATACCTGATCTACATACATCTTGTTTCACGGGATTAGCAGTAATAGTAATTTTATTTTTAAAGAAACAAGCATTTGTTTCTTTAAAAATATAATCTTACTTATCTATGTTGTCTTTTGAAACAAATCTGTTATTTTCAAGTCAGATACTGATGTTGTAACATGTTTTCATTCCTTTTCTTTATAAATGATCTTTGATTTTAGTTTCTGTTGTGTTGTTTGACACATTTGAATAAGCATTTGTAGAAACATAAATATAAGACTTTTCATTGATAACAAGTGATGCTTTACAAGATGATTTTAAGTACAATTTTTATTATCATTATCTAGAAAAACTATTTTATACTTTTCCACTCTTCAGCCAAATCGTCTATCTTCACACCTTCTACAAAAGAATAATCATCACTAAATTTACTTTCGGTTTTTGTGATAGAGTCAACAGTCAATGAAATGTTGACCGAATGTTTTAAGTTAGAAGTTGGTTGAAAACCCAATCCATAGTTCAGTTCTTCATCTATTGTTGTAATGAATGAAGGCAAACATGTATAATCATGATTAATCGGTATGCTTTGTTAGAATATCCAACTCCACTTTTACCAGCATTATACTTCTGATTCATTTATGACTTGATTATACCTTCAACCATGTTTAATGATAACTCAAACTTTTCAATCGTTAGTTTTGCAGACAAGAGTTCACTGTTAAGTTCAGTGTTGTAAAAATCGCTAGGCGCTAGTCGGGCGGTGAGGTGGGGACTAGGGATTAATCGGGATTAATTGGATTAGACTTTTATGTATAATTTTAAAAATTTATATATAATTTTATACCTTTTTTATGAAATAATTTGCAAGTTTGGGGGATAATTTGTAAATTGGTGAATATTAAGGGGGTTAAATGTAAAAGTTCAAAAACTTAATTAAATAATCTAACCCTAAAATAGAACAGTCGTTCCCTTCCGTTGTTCTATCACCGCCGGGTCGCAACTTTCCTTCATTCCAGTCACCGGAGTCGCGAATTCTCCTTCCCGGAATCACAAATCCGACGCCGAATGGAAAAATCCGGCGGTTATCATCGCCGGAACACCGCCGATTAGGACGATTTGGTCTGGCATTGACCAATTTTGACTGACTACCGCCTAGCACCTCCGATTTGGTGAAATCGAAGGGGCTAACCTCCGATTAGCGAATAATCGGCGACTAATCAGAGGCTAGTCGCGATTTTTACAACACTGGTTAAGTTTGTTGATTTTCAAAGCTAGATCATCATTACGGGAAGTCAAATAATTGATTTACAATCTTTATTATGAAAATTTGATTTTAATTGATAAATTGATTTGTTAAAACCTTCTAATTTTCTCTAAAAACCTTTTCATCCTTTTTATATTTACAAGGTTGATGTTGAAGTTTTTCAACTTCTAGAATTAAGTGCTCGTTGTGAACTCTATATCTTTGAATTTTTTCAACACATGTATTAGTACAAAATTGATGTATACCTCATTTTTTTCTTCAGTCTTTTCAGATTCTCCTTGCATCTCTTTTACCATGAATGCCTTCGGAAATTTTCCTTTCTCTACTTCATTTGTTGGAGTCATCTCGACAGCATTAATAACATCAGTATGAGCAGGTGCTGGAGTCTACTCAATAGCAATAACTTTCTCTTCATTCATAGCTGGAGTAGTCTTGATAGTTTCTTCTTCTTTGCTTTCTTCCTTACCTTCTTTAGTTTTCATTGATTATGCTGGACTAGTCTTAACAGCAGATTCATTAAGCACTTTTTCATGATTCCTAATCTCTTCTTCAACAAAAACACCAACAAGTAAATCTTTATTTACAAACTCACCAAACAAGTTTTCCTCAACACCTTCTTCAGCATCTTTAATATCTTCCAACAAGGCTGTAGATAACTTGATATCCAAGATCTCCAGTTGGTCTGACCAATCATGCTCTCCATTAGTCTGAGAAACTAATGCTTTGTTGTTTGAAGAACTTGCCTTATGTCTGTTTGCTTCAACCTAGACTATCACCATTTTCTTGCCACGGTCAGTTTGATTTATCTTTGCCTTAGTAAATTCCCTAGCAAAGTGACCTGGTTTATCATAGTTGTAGCATCTTAAGTTTGTCTTGTCAACCCATATCTTGCTTGAGTTGTTTACTCCGAGCATATTTCTCCCCATTCTCCTAGCAAAGTTTTTAGCCCTGTACATCACTATTACCGTCTTGTATTTAATGTCATTCTCTTCAACATCATCAGGATTGACTTGCTACAAGTCATCAACCATGATATTAGGTGCACTCAGTCTTCTAGCCATGAATGCTTCATAGCCATTCATAAATGTTATGAATAGAGCCAGATGTTCTT
The DNA here is from genome assembly GCA_025215565.1 of Flaveria ramosissima. Lineage (NCBI taxonomy): Eukaryota > Viridiplantae > Streptophyta > Magnoliopsida > Asterales > Asteraceae > Flaveria > Flaveria ramosissima. The sequence continues at coordinate 44,139,561 of CM046029.1, read as the reverse complement.
CAGCAATTTGGATTATTTGCTTTAATGGGTTGGAGTTAATAACAAAGGCTTGTTGAGTAGGTTATGAAGGTTGACTTTGTTGATAAGAGTGAGTTTATGATTGAGATTGCATAGGAGAAAATTGATTTGGATTAGGAACTGGGATTGAGGAACGAATGTCTCTTTGATAGTAAGAATGTCAGGGTTTAATGATTGTTGTTACTAACACATTTGTGAGTAGTAATTAGGATTACTTGCCATCTTGGCATACAGTGCAGAGGCTTCAGCTCCCATTGTGTTTAAATGATTGGCAGCTCTTTGTTTGTCACCCATCTCCTATGGTTTTATTATAAAGATCAGGTCATTGAGAGACAAGATAGACAGATCTTTGGTTCTTTTGATTGTAGTGTAGTTGTTATTCCAACTATAAGGTAATTAATTCAGTAGCTTCCTGATGCAACTATATTCTCCAATGTTATCCCTTCACTCTTCATCTTAGTGATCAGTATAACAAATCTTGACATATGAGCTTCTAATGTCTCAACCAGCACATGGTTTAACGTTGAACTCTTGGTTCAGCATATCTTTTCGGCTTTCCCTCATGTCTTTGTTTCCCATTATTTGATCCTCCATAGCATCCATAAAACTTTAGCTACTCTGAACTCTTTGAATTTCTATGATTCCTTACACATTTACCATGTGAGGACTTCCCTTTCAAAAAAATTCGACGACATTCAAAAAAACATAGGGTTAATTGAGAACCTATAATATATGTTACATACTAAAATATAATTTCACGGGGTAGGTTAACATCTTCTTCTTTTTATTAGGTTCGCCCATGAGTGATACACTAGTTCAACACATTTATATCATTGGGTTTCATGCCCTTTGGTTGTAACATATAAAGTGAAAAATTTAATATGAATCAAATATCCATCTTGCTAAAAAAACCCAACCTATAATCTACTCAAAATGACCTGTGTTGAAATGTCCATGACCCACATCACAAAATGGTGTTTATGTGTTTGATTCGTTGGTGATTTTAGTGTTACTCTATAACAACCATAGTCTGACATGGTTGTGTCATATGCTGACATGCCCATGTCAACCAGGTGGTCTAGTTATTACCATGAACAAAATGAGTGTTAGTGAGAAATTGGTCAACGGGGTCGTGTCGAGTTGGGACACGGATATGGCATGTCTATGATTGGAAATAAGAACAAAGATGATCTATGTGAGTTTTGGTATGGATTATTAGATCTGACCCCAACCTATTCTGACCCATGACACCTTCAAAACCGGGATAGAAGCCGCATTTGCACATCCACACACATTCTCTCTCTGGCTTTGAAAATGCTCTCTAGTCTATCTTTTTAGAAATAAGACAAATTGGTGTTGTTTTGGGTGTTGCCTGCTTGATCAATCAATTTCAGAGGATACAACGAAAATAAAGGAGTGTTTTTGAAGCATTGCATCTTCTAAAAACCGAGTTTGGTTAGTGATCTTAACTTTGTCTTTGTTTGATGAGTTTAGATGTGGTTTTGATGACCCTTGACCTAGGTGAATTTATCATGATTGAAGTTACGGAGTTGTTATAACCATCATCATCAATGATGTAATCATTTAATAAGTAATCAAAAATTTTGAATTTAACTTAAGTTGGTATGCGACCTGTTTAACCAGGTTTTGATCACGAAATTGGTAATTAGATGGTATCAACCAACAGACAAATTGTTATACTTAATCAGTTATGTGTGTCAAATTGGAAAGTTGGTTTTCTTGGTTTGGCACTAAAATGGTCATGCCTAACCTAAACATGATCATGTTCGGATCATTATGATAAAAATGGACAAGTTGAAGCTCAGACCTGATTAGATTTAAAACCACTTGGGATTTATTAGGTAACCTTACTCTAAGTTGATATAATTGGCTTAGATAAAAAATTTTATTGGATGATTTTATTAAGGTTACAAACTTGTTGATTTCATTGAACTTGGATGATATTTGTGGTAGCCGGATGTTACGGATTGGACCTGCAACTTGATGAGATTGAAGTTTTTATTTTTTAGTAGTAGAGTATTATAGCTTGTTTATATATTTTTTATGTATACAAATGAATAGTAAAGGTTTAATTTGTAAATTTTTAAAATGTGTAATATGCTAAGATGAAGATTCAATCATCACGACATTTTCATTTACAAGACTTTGTTTTTGTTAAGATATGTTTACTATAAAATCAATGATTGCACTAAAATAAGAGATTAAAGTTGATGATATTAGTGTTGTCGGACTATTTTAAATAATTGGTATTCACTTAATAAGTTACTAAGAAATCATAATCAAACATTAAACAAGTTTTGAAATGCAAAGTGCACACTTGTTTGGAAATGTTATGATTTCAAGCACTTAGGAATTTCAAGGTTTTAAGAGACGAAGCTCCTTAAATCAAAGGGGGTTCCTAGGGGGCAATGCCCCCTTAGTAGGGTCCAAAAGACAAAGTTTTGGCTTGGAAAAAACTGATTTTCCTATATGCTATGCATTTGAAGTTGCTTCATAATGACAAAATCGTCAAAAAGCCTCTTAAATCGAAGGGGTTCCCAAGGGGAAACACCCCCTTGGTGGGGTACAAAAGACAGTTCTAGCTTGAAAAATCTTATTTTCCTTGTTTTGTTGTGCATTTTAAGTTGCTTCAGAATCACAAAATTGTCAAAATGATGAATAAAATGTTTTTCAGTAGTTGTAGTTACTAAACTTAGTGTTAAAATTCATCTTCGATAATAAAGTGAAGGTCAATAGTAGCTTTGGTGTTGGTATCAACTAATGATTAGTAGGAATCGGTCATTGAGTAGTAATTTTGTACACATGTAAGATTTGCAGTAGCAATTGACGAACGGTAACACCTGATGATCGGTATCAATTGATGATAGTTACTACTAATTGCTAAAGGTTCCTATAGATGTAACCGCCATTTGTTGGCGGCTATAACTACTAACCGTTAAAGTGCCACTTCAAACGTAGCAGTGGCTCACCTGCTTCGACCCATATATAAAGGATTCATCTCCTCTTTATTATTTATCGAAATTCACACGAAATCCAACACGATTCTCATATAGGATTTTATATATGTTCATCAAATGTTTGTCTTTTCCGATTCAAGATTCAATGTAGCACCAATAAAAGTATTGTGAAAGTGATTCACATGATTTAAAAGGATATCTAGAAATCTCCAAAAAACCAAAACGCAAAAGGAATGATATGGTTTAACAATTTTGAAAATCGACCTTGTGAATAATTTCGAATCTGCTTAATAGTGATGAGCTTGTGATTTTAAGCCTTAGAACAATATCAACCCTATAATTTCAAGACTCCTCTTGTAATATCCTAGGCAAATCTCACAAAGGCCGTTGATGGGAGAGATATTGGGTTCATAAAGAATAATCCACCTTAAATATAATCAACATTTTTTTAGCGCATTGAATGTGAATGAAAAGAAAACATCATTGATCAGCATGCTTTGGTTAGACCAATCCAGAGATCGATGATCTCCTGATAAATTTTCACCCGCAAAATCAAAAACAAATTCCTAAGTTTTTTTTTAAATGACAATTTTTATGATGAGAGGTTGTATCTTACATATTATAAGTGATTAGGTATATGCGATGTCAAACTAGATATTAATCTTGGAACATGTGATGCCAAGCTGGATTTCGGCTTTTTGGACCCGCAGTAGTTACTGGATCAGGATTGGGCTTTAGGAGTTGAGAATTGAAATGGGCTTAGTTAGGATCCTTATCCTATTAATAAAATATAAGTTTTAGTTTCTAGAAAAAATTACATTAGTGAACTGTGAACCCCTACTACTTTTGAGTAGGGTCTCCTTTGTTCCCGGTTTTACATCTATACAACATGATTATTGTGTCTCTAGTTTCAAAGTTCTACATCTTCAGTATAAAATCACAAAAGATTAGACTTTAATATTGCGATAGTGACAGCGTGACTAGTGATGAAGCATCTTAAAAGCTTACTAGATATGATATACATTCAAGACTTTTTTTCTTTTGCGTGGTGCGGCGACCATTCGTTCGCACATATTTCCATGTTTCGTGTTTTTGTCAACTAAAAACATTTTAACGCAATAAAATCAAATTTCCGTGGTGGGTCAACCATTCGTTCGCACATATTTGCGTGTTTTTCCAGTTTTGCAACTTAAAGATTAAGTAAAGACCACGACACAATGTTCAAATCAAATTGTGTTGCACAAAACCTCAACTACTCACGATTACAAGATTCACCACATACGGCAAGTAACGTCTAAACCTCACTCTCCTAGGCATATTACTAAAAAAATGTTGGTAAATATATCAGGTTCGATTGCCTAATTTGACATCAAAGGTTTAAAAGAGAACATTATGTTAACGATTTAAGTTTACTTTGATAACCACAATCAAATAACAATATAAAAGCGAATCAAAATTGAAATTAGCAAGTCTAACATCAAATATTTGAACTTCCAAAAGTATCAAGCAACCAAATAGAATTCTAAAAACATAAGTTTCTAAAGGCAAAGCTCTCAACAACCTCAAATGCATACAGTACATTACTAAGGGATCTAAGTCAACCTTTGAGCAGCCTCCTTTGCCAAAACCCTCTCTTTGGCCTTTGTTTTCGCCTGAGATTTGGAACCCATTATCCCGCCACCCCACTTCTTTCTGTATTCGTCATACTTGTCGTTGAAATTGGCCTAAAGTACCCAAATAAAAAAACTCGTTAAGATCACAAACAAACCTTTTGATCATTCTAAAAGCTAAAGAGACATAGCAAACAAATGAAACAAACCTTAATGGCTTCCAGAATTCTGCTAAATTCCATCTTATCTTCGTTCTTTACGGTAGTCAAGCATAGAGCTGCTGCCGTTTTCTGATGGACAATCTGATACACACCAAAAAATTGTTTACCCATGGCCGAAATGACATTATTATAAATCTAAAGGTGGCCTCTTTAGCAAATAAAAAATTAGTTAAGAGATAAATATAAAGAAATAGCAGAAAAAAACAATTCAAAATCAATGAATGAACCGTTTCAACTCATATCGGGATAGAGATATAAATTGCCCTAAGGTACCCTCCCAGACCCTAGTCAACGTGTAGACATTACTAAATACGTTTGTTTGTTTGTTAGAACTTGACAAAAAAATAACTGAAATGACCGAAACCTGTGAAACCCAGCTTATTGCCACCAATAACAAGATATAAAATCAATAGACTTACAGCTCCCAATCGAGATTTCCCCTTGACAATGCAGTACGGGATTTCCATCTTTCTGCACAAAGCAGGGAGCCAGACAACCAACTCGATAGGATCAACATCATGAGCGATGATAACCAATTGTGCCTTGTTCTGGAACATGATAAATAAAGGTTTCGAGTTTGTTAGAAAAAACAAAGCCAAAACAAATGTATATAATAGAATTAAATCGATAAAAAATCAACAGCAAACCTGCTCAATGAGATATGTGACATGATTGAGACCATACTTCACAACAATAGGCTTCTTTGCTTCAACAGTTTTTCCTTCAGACTCAGCCTGGGCTCTTTTCTGAAGACGATCCTTCTTAGCTGCCTTATCCTCTGGCCGGTACTTGAGCAGCATCTTGAACAAAGTGGTTGCTACAAATCATAAAAACAGATAACTCAATGAAAGCTCAACTCAAGAACTAGCAACTTGTAAATGCAAATCAAGAAAAAGTGATTTGATACACTACAGTATTTAAACCATGACATAATAAAACCATTAAAGAGCAAAATACATTTTCCTTGATAAAGTTTTCATCTGGCATACTTTTTCAAACCAATAGTATTAAACAGGCGGTTAAAACATAAATAAACAATCAAACTACGGTCTAAAATACATGATTGTGCCCACTTGATAAAACATGATAATTCCATACTGAACAAACAAGTAGTTTGAGTGTGTTCGTAACTTACTATCTAATGTGATCAAAATAAATCGTTTTTAAGAAGCATCAAAGAGGTACTAATTACAAAACGCAGTTCTACCTAGCAACACAAACACCAGAATCATTATCTTTATACCATTTTCAAACCTTTGAAAGCATCTCTTAGAAGACATTAGACCTTTTTTCAGCATGTAAAAAACTAGAAAAATGTAACTTTATACACTATAATACAGCATATCAACAATAACTTCTAGTTCAATAGTTCATCAATCACAAATTACTGATACCCACATCAATGTCCAATCGAATCAATTCCCAGAAGCATTCAATAACATCATCTGAACATCGGATTCCAATACTAACTTAACATATCTAAACACTAGCATCAAAATAAACTTGTGAAGAACATGAGCAAAACTACAAATCTTACCGAGATTCTTATCTAGGGTTTTGGTGAACTGATTCAAAGCAGGTGGAACCTTCAACCGCTGCTTGAGGATCCTCCTCTTCCTCTGAATGCGAACAACTTGGGGCCATCGTACGAACCGATGCAGATCCTTCTTCGGTGGCAATGCTCCACCAATTCCAAACTGCTTCGGCCTCTTCTCGAACAACGGATTCACTACTTTCTCCTAAATCAAAATCAATCCATACATATCAGAGAATCATTCAAAGAATACTTAATCGTAGTTAAAAGCTGAATATGAACATAAACCCTAAAAATCTCGGAGATCGTACCGTTTTCTTCTTTGTTGCCACTGGCTTTCCACCCTTCTTCGGAGCCTTCAATCAGAAAGACCGTATGATCAGAAATCATGAAGTAATCGAAAATCAATAGATAAAACTTAAAAGGGGATTGAAATTGTCAAATCATGTGAAAATGTAGAAGATGATATTGAGAACTTACCATTTCTGAGTGTTGAGATTGAAGGTCTGCAGACGGCGGTGATGCAAAGGGTTTTTGTGTTTATAAGAAGACGAGGTTTATAAATTTTAGGGTATTGAAATCAATGGGCCAACAATATGGGCCAGGCCTAAAATGTTTTGCCAATTTCCTTGGGCCAGAAAGCTACGTATTATGCGGTTGGTTTAGTGTTGTTAAATATGTATACACAGGGCTGCAAACGAACTGAACGTTCAGCGAACAGTTTGTGAGCCGTTCGATGGGAAGTTCGTTTATGTTTGTTCGTTTAGTAAATGAACGAACACGAACAAGAAATTTTGTTCGACTAACATGAACACAAGCCGCGTTCGTTCATTTATGTTCGTGAACGTTCGATAATATGTTCGTTTATGTTCGTTAATGTTCGTTCGTGAACGTTCGATAATGTGTTCGTTTATGTTCGTTAAGGTGTTCGTTTATATTTTTTATTTTTGTGTAAGTTATTTTTATGACTATTATATCAAGTATTTTTTGATATTTATGTTAAGTACTTGTTTATTTTTTATTGATTTTATGTAATGTTTGTAATAAAAAATATAAATTTTATTCTAAAATAAATCTATAATCATTTGTATTCGTTTGTGTTCTTGAGCTTCTTTGTGTTCGTCATACTCATGAACAGTTGTTTGTGTTCGTTTACTTTGTTTTGTGTTCATTTGGGTTCGGTAAGTGTTCGTGAACCGTTCATAAACATGTTCATTTTCTTGATGAACGAACACGAACAAGAAATCTCGTTCGGTAAGTGTTCGTGAACAGTTCATGAACAAGTTTATTTCTTAACGAACAAACACGAACAAAGCTTTGTTCGTGTTCGTTCGGTTCGTTTGCAGCCCTATGTATAGTTATTTATCTTATGTTTTGATTATAAATTGTTTACCTTTTTTTTCTAACTCCCATTATATATGTTAAGGACCTTGTATAATTATATTATATAGTATATCATGATATCTACTTGAAGTTGGTTTATCACGGTTTTTACTTGAAGTTAGTTATTATTATAAATATTATTTTATGGTTATGAAATTGTGTAGATAAACTTTATTAGAGATATATTGAATCAAAGAATATCATGTCATCTTTAAAGTTGTTGGAGTTATGGAATCCTATAAATACAATCATTGTATCTCATTATTAAACACACAATCAATAATATAAACCTCTCTCCCTACATCTTTTATGTTGTTTTGCTATTATGTTTGTTTTACAACACGTTATCAGCACGAATTGCTTCGAAGTTGGATTATAAGGTATGTCAAGATTTTCTAATCAATTTGTTTTGTCATTGTATTCAATCTCTCAATTAATCAAAATTGTAATTCATACAATTTTGGATTTCATCAAAGATTTGATTTATTCTTCTCTACGAGTTTTTTGAATAATCCACATTCTATTTCAAAATTGTTTTACTCACCTAAAAACAAAAAAAATTATATATCATATTATATCATCTTACTAGGTACTAGGGCTTTCAAAATGTTCGCGGCTCGAAGTTCGCTCGAAAAAAGCTCGGTTCGAAAATGTGACACCCTACACATATCCCACATTGGCTGGGACAGGAGAGATTCCTGGTTCATAAGGATTGTCTGGCCTCTAACATCAACAACGCGTTTTGGGCGTATTGGCTGTGATGAGAGGAGAACTCCACAGTTAAGCGTGCTCTAGTGGGAGCAATCCAAGGATGGGTGACCTCCCTGGGAAGTTTTCACCCGGGCAACCAAAAACAATACGTGAGCTCCTCGTGGGTAAAGCGGACAATATTGTTGGTGTGAGGGGCCGGGTGTTTCACCGAAAAGCTCGTGACTAAACGAGCCGAGCCGAGCCGAGCTGGCTCGATTTCTAAACGAGCCGAACTCGAGCTAGGGGTGTCTCGGCTCGTGGCTCGACTCCTAGCTCGGCTCGTGGCTCGACTCGTGGCTCGGCTCGTGGCTTGATATGTTGTATATATTTCTTATTATATATATTATAAATATTACTAAAACAAACCCCACCCCAATTCCCGAAACCTATTATCCCGCATTATCCATACTCCAGCCACCACCCCAACCCTAACAAAATCCCAACCGGCCACCCTAACAACTCGCGACGCCACACACCAGCCACCGCCCACCACCCACCCGCACCAAACACCACCAGCGACAGTCGACCACTCGACCACCCACACCAGCCGACCATACCAGCTCGGCTCGCGACCAGTCGACCACAACCACCAGCGACAAGCCGACAGCCCTTTGCAACCTGCGACCAGTCGACCACAGCCCCTTGCACCTGCGACAGTCGACCACCCCACCAGCCCGAGCAGCCCCTGCGACCAATCCCCAACAGCCCCTTGCGACCTACGTGTCACACCCCCGCTAAAAGCGGAAACACGGGGATGTAACGAGACCGGGATCGTCATAACACATGGTAAGCGATAGAGAGCAATATAAATAAATGATGACATGCGTGTCATGACGACACCCGACAACAATCTGTCACACCCCCGCTAAAAGCGGAAACACAGGGATGTAACGAGACCGGGATCGTCATAACACATGTAAGCGATAGAGAGCATATAAATAAATGATGACATGCGTGTCATGACGAACACCCGAAAACAAGGGGACTTGTGTCGTGTTTAGTCAATGTTCACGACAACATAGCCATAAGCAACATGATAATGATAACACATAATCACATAAGATGAAATCGTAAATGTTAATTCCCACAACCCGGGAACAAGTTTCAAAAGTTGATAATTGTTTACAAGCGTTAACATTGTTCAAAAGATTGTTTATCATAACATGTTAAGTCCCAAAAATGCATCCTAGAGTCTCCACTAAGGCAGCACACCTAGATTCCTGGAATTGTACGATCCCTGAAAAAATATGCTTAAAACGGTCAACATAATTGTTGGTGAGTTCGCAGGTTTATGTAATAAAAATGTAAGTGATGTTGTATAATGTAAGCGTATGGAATACCGTGAATACCGTTATATACACAAGTAAATATCACATGACATGAGCTTTGCAACCAAACCTAGCGACGTACACAAAGAAATTGTCGGCATATATTCACCCAAGGGCCCGTTCCTGGCCACTGATGGTACCAACTAGTATACCATCGAACGAGGATGGGGGTGTCAACCCAGTAGTACTACCCAATACCTAACCGTCGGTTCCCATACTGGAATTAAATAGTTGCAAAGATAGAACCACACAGCAGACCCAAGCATGTATCAAATAGTACTTGCAACACAGTATCACGTTGATTCCTTGTATGTAAAATGTATGTAAGTTGTACAGCATTGAAAGTGTGTAAGCATACTTTTCCCCCAAGTTGTAAATGATTGAATATATGGTATAAGCGTAAAAAGGGCCCACGAAACTCACTTGTTAGGTGGTAAGTATGTATGATCTGTAATCCTAAATGTTGAATGCAAATAAACAGTCAAACACCTATTGACAGTTATTGTAAAGCATTAATGATATGATATAATAAGCGCGTCATAATGATGGTCGGTTCGGGTCGTATCGGCTGGGTCGCGTATAACACACACACAACAGACTGACACAACGTACTAGATCTTATGTAGACCCAAGTACAAGACATTGTCGCCACTAATGATGATATTTAAGTAAAAGTCTCATTGTTATTGAAGAAGCATTGAATAAGTGTCAACAGTTATAAGTCAATTGATCGTTGTAAAGCGTTGGTTTAAATTTGTTTAAAATAGTATGTGTGCCCTTTTCCGCGTTGACTTTAATCTTTGTGGCCAAACAATGGCATTATTGTGTTAATGTTACCTCAACATCACACGACATACTCACAACCACGCACAAGGGGATCAAACTCAACAATTTCAGTTGCATAACAAGGCCAGACGCTCGACTCAACTCCATTCGTACGAATCACAACCCTCAATCGTGCGAATCAGCTTCATTCGTACGATTGAGCCTTCATTCGTATGACTGGCCTTCAGTCGTACCACACACACCCAATCGCACGACTCAACCTCCATACGCCACGAATCAACCTTCAATCGTGCGAATTAGCTACTTCGTACGACTGAACCTTCATTCGTGCGATTGGACTCCAGTCGTGCGAATCACGCACATTCGCACACATTCAGTCGTCACCTGACTCAATCGCACACAATCACTCAATCGCATGACTCAATCGCATACACTCATTCGCACGCATGACTCAATCGCATACGACACTCAGTCGCACAACTCAGTCGCACGACATGCCTAGTCGCACAACTCAGTCGCGCGATTGACTCAGACGCATGATCCAGTCGCACGACCCCTCAGTCGCACGGCTCAATCGCATGGATGACCCAGTCGCCTGATCTGTAGAATCGCGACTGTGGTCGGGATGAGCAGCCCCCGAGCTGCTCTAAACACGGGTTTTACACCACAAGGATGTGACATCCGTCACTTTAAGGTCCGTCAATTAACGTGTTTGTCCGTCATCTATTCTATATTTGGTCATTCCTCATCTTTATTTGACTCTTTTGTGGATATCATGTGTGCAATATTATCGTTGTGTGTGTATTCGTTATAACCATATGATGACCTTAAAAAGACCTTTTAAAACTTTCATTTTTGAAAACGACAAATATACCATTTTAAATATAATAAATGTTTTAATATAACCTTTCTTAAGTCATGACAACATTAAATGAACTTTTACAATTAATATAAACACCTAACAAGTCGTTTTTCCACCGAACAAATTTGGGAAAACTCGGGGGTTAAGTGCAGGGACTAAACTTGTAATTTTGTAAACTTGGGCTGGGTATAAATACCCTCATACCAGCCCTATCCCCATTTCACCATCTTCTTCATCCTCATCTCCTCTTCACACACAAAATCTTCATTTTAGCACCAATCCAACCCGAGAGGTCTTGTTTTCTTCGTCTTGACACCGTCTACAGCCTAGACTACCCCTTTCTAGCAGGTAGTTGCCTTTGGTTGCCCGTTTTTCTAGCCTTTTCACGGCTGTCCAAACTAGGGTTTCGGGTGTCGGGTTCAAACCGAACACACAAGGTCGTATGGGTGCGTGTGAGGTCTCTTTGCTGTGTGTCATTCTTGTGTATGTTTGTTGAGTGTTTCTGGAGGTCCTTGTGGTGTAAAACCCGTGTTTAGAGCAGCTCGGGGGTCTGCTCCTCCCGACCACAGTCGCGATTTCTGCGATCAGGCGACTGGGTCAATCATGCGATTGAGCCGTGCGACTGAGTGGGGTGTCGTGCGACTGGATCATGCGTCTGAGTCAATCGCGCGACTGAGTTGTGCGACTAGGCATGTTGTGCGACTGAGTTGTGCGACTGAGTGTCTGTGTGCGATTGAGTCATGCGTGCGATTGAGTGTATGCGAATGAGTCATGCGATTGAGTGATTGTGTGCGATTGAGTCAGGTGACCGACTGAATGTGTGCGAATGAATGTGATTCGCACGACTGGGGTCCAATCGCACGAATGAAGGTTCAGTCGTACGAAAGTAGCTAATTCGCACGATTGAAGGTTGATTCGTGCGCATGGAAGTTGAGTCGTGCGATTGGGTGTTGTGTGGTACGACTGAAGGCCAATCATACGAATGAAGGCTCAATCGTACGAATGAAGCTGATTCGCACGATTGAGGGTTGATTCGCACGAATGGAGGTCGAGTCGTGCGTCTGACCTTGATATGCGACTGAAACTTGTTGTGTTGACCCTTGTGCGTGGTGTGAGTATGTCGTGTGGTGTGTCGAGGTAACACTAACACAATTATGCCATTGTTTGGCCACAAATATTAAAGTCAACGCGAGAAAGGGCACAGACACTATTTTGAACAAATTGAACTAACGCTTTACGAACGACCAATTGACTTATAACTATTGACACTTATTCAATACTTCTTCAATAAACAACGAGACTTTTATTTAAACATCATCGTTAGTGGCGACAATGTCTTGTACTTGGATCTACATAAGGTCTAGTACGTGTGTCAGTCTGTGTGTGTTGTGCGTGACCCATCCGATACGACCCGAACCGACCCATATTATTGTGCGCTTATACATATATCATATCATTAATGCTATACAATAATTGTCAATAGGTGTTTGACTGTTTATTTGCATTCAACATTTGGGATACATCAATCATACATACTTACCACCTAACAAGTGAGTTTCGTGGCCCCTTTTTACGCTTATACAATATTTCAATCATTTACAAATTGGGGGAAAAGTATGCTTACACAATTTTTATGCTGTACAACTTACATACATTTTACATACAAGGAATCAACGTGATACTGTGTTGCAAGTACTATTTGATACATGCTTGGGTCTGCTGTGTGGTTCTATCTTTGCAACTATTTAATTCCAGTGTGGGAACCGACGGTTAGGTATTGGTAGTACTACTGGGTTGACACCCCCACCCTCGTTCGATGGTATACTAGTTGGTACCATCAGTGGCCAGGAACGGGCCCTTGGGTGAATATATGCCGACAATTTCTTTGTGTACGTCGCTAGGTTTTGGTTGCAAAGCTCATGTCATGTGATATTTACTTGTGTAATAACTGTATTCACGGTATTCCGACGCGCTATTTATTACAGCATCACTTACATTTTTATTACATAAACCTGCGAGCTCACCAACAATTATGTTGACCGTTTTAAGCATATCTTTTCAGGTGATCATGCAAGTCCAGGAATCTAGGTGTGCTGCCTTAGTGGAGACCCTAGGATGCATTTTGGGACTTAACTCATTTTGATAAACAATCTTTTGAACAATGTTAACGCTTGTAAACAATTATCAACTTTTGAAACTTGTTCCCGGGTTGTGAGAATAACATTTACATTTTCATCAATGTGAATATGTGTTATCTTTATCATGTTGCTTATGGCTATGTGTCGTGAACATTGACTAAACACGACACAAGTCCCCTTGTTGTCGGGTGTCGTATGACACGCATGTCATCATTTATATATTGCTCTCTATCGCTTACCATGTGTTATGACGATCCCGGTCTCGTTACATCCCCGTGTTTCCGCTTTAGCGGGGTGTGTGACAGATTGGTATCAGAGCCATTGGTTATAGAGAATTAGGCAATACGCTTGACCTAGACTATAACCTAGGAACCTTCATGTAGATTTGCATGCTAGGACCTGTATGCATATTATATCTCGGTATGTGTTCCTCGCTGCTTGACTTGTTCATCTATTTGTTATGTGATCTTTCTACCCTATGAGAGAGCCCTTGTGCTCATCTTTTATGGGGATGCTTCTATTGGATCTTCCGTTCCCTCTGCGCGCCGAGTTAGTTATCAGATCCGGGTATTAACCCGAAGAGATCATCACAGATCATGTTATTGCGCTTGACCTTGGACATTGAGATTAACCCTGAGGAGGAATATGTCTGAAACCTCGAAAGATGAGGAAGTAGACAACCTCCGCTAGACTAAACGTGATTGTATACATGGACTTACAACTGTTATGATGGATTATTATGGATATGATGTAAGGAAAGTCGGATGTCATGTAACCGGATCGGGCATCATTCTCGGTACATCGTGGGTGTGGTGGGAACGCTGGGGGGAACCCTATATATAAACATCACCGGTATACCGAGAATATGCTTGAAATGGGCTGCATGGTGGTCTTGACTGACCGGAACATGAACATTGGAATTTGATAAGTGGAATACATTTGTATCATATGGTGACTAAAGTTTATATGTTACCTTTTTTATGATTAGAACATGCCGCCTCGAAGAGTACCGTAGCAGTTGTGGCGGAGTGAAGCCCCAAGGGGCAGAGGCCAAGGCAGAGGCAGAGCACTAAGAGCAAACGATGCTCCTGCCAGTAACAGTCAAGGGACAGGGAACACCGACATGGCAGCCCTGATCGCTCAGCAATTGACCGCGCTGATTCCTACTATTGTGGCCCAAGTGAGCGACGCACTTCAACAACACCACCCTCACGGGGATGGTGGCAACGATGAGGGAGCCCAGGTGGGATTGAAACTGAAACGGGAAACGGGAACCCGACTGGAAACGAGAGCAACCAGGAAACCGGAAATGGTGGTACTGCCGTGGTATCGAAACTGGAGTGGGTAATGCTCGTCGGGGATGTTCATACAAGGAGTTCGTGGCTTGTAAGCCAAGGGAATTCGACGGGAAAGGTGGGGCGATAGCCCTAACCAGGTGGTTGGAAAAGATGGAGGCAGTGATTGACATCAGTGAGTGCCTCGACAGCCAGAGGATCAAGTATGCCACTTGTTCTCTACAGGGTAAAGCCCTAACCTGGTGGAACACCCAGATTCAAGCACGAGGGAAGAGAGTCTGCGATGCAATGTCGTGGGACGAGTTCAAAGCCTTGATCACCGAGGAATACTGCCCTCTTAACGAGATGCAGAAACTGGAGCATGAGTTTGGAATCATGCTATGGTGGGGGCAGGGCATGCAGCTTTACTGATCGTTTTCATGAGCTGGCTAGACTGGTTCCGCATCTGGTTACGCCGGAATCAAAGAGGATCGAGAGGTACATTGGGGACTCGCGCCTCAAATTAGAGCGATGGTTACAGCAGCCGCTTCTCCTACTATTCAGAGCGCAATTCTGAAAGCTGGCGCTTTGACTGACGAGATGGTTAGAACAGGGGTTTTGGGCCGAGGGCCGAGAAGAGGAGGATGTTGGGGGAATCGAGCCGGTCGAGTGCCGGAAGGTTTGAGAAGAGGTCTAAGCCGACCAGGAATTTTGTGGCCGTGTCTCAGGCCAGAAGAGAGTATTGGGGCCGCACCCCAAATGTGACAGGTGCAATTATCATCATCCCCCAGGGACACAGTGCCGGGTGTGCGCTAACTGTAAGCGCCCGGGTCATTTGGCAAGAGATTGCAGAACGGCACCGAATCTTGTAGCACCCGTCAACGCGGTTACCCCGCCGGGAATGCAAGGGCTTGCTTTGAGTGTGGGAGCCCCGATCACTACAGGAATATGTGCCCGGGCTGAATCGGGCACCGGGTCAACAGGGGAACAACCAGCAGCAGGTGTTGGCTATCGCTGGGAATCAAGGCCCGGCTATTCAGAGAAACGCAGCTCGGGGACGCGCATTCGTCATTGGAGCCAATATGCTCGTCAGGACCCGAATGTTGTCACGGGTACGCACTTACTCAATCATCACTTCGCATCTATATTATTGATAACGGAGCAGAAATAGTTTATCTTCTGAGTTTGTGCAAATGCTTGATTTGAGTCCTAGTAGGCTAGAAACTAGCTACTCTGTAGAAATGGCCAATGGTAGGGTTGCTCAGGCCGATGAGATTATTAGGAAGGTTCGTTGACGTTGGAGGATCATACATTCGACATAGATTTGATACCCTTCGAGTTAGGGAGCTTCGACGTGATCGTGGGTATGGATTGGTTGTCGCAGAATGGAGCAGAGATTGTTGTCGAGACAAGGTAGTACGTATCCCTATGTCTAACGGGGAAGTACTTAAGGTTCAGGGAGAACGACGGGTAAGAGCTTAAAGCTTATTTCCTGCATGAAAGCACGCCAGAGTTTACGAAAGCAGTGCTACGCTTTTCTGGCTCATGTGGTTGAAAAGAAAGACGAGGAAAGGAAACTGGTGGACATTCCAGTGGTACGGGATTACCCAGAATATTTCCAGATGACTTGTCTGGTTTACCTCCTCCACGACAGGTGAAATTCCGTATAGAGTTGGTTCCTGGAGCTACAGCGGTAGCGAAAACGCCATATCGACTAGCGCCATCCGAGATGCAAGAGTTGTCTAGTCAGTTACAGGAACTATGGAGAAGGGTTTTACTCGACCGAGTCATTCGCCGTGGGGAGCGCCGGTACTATTTGTCAAGAAGAAGGATGGATCGTTCCGTATGTGCATCGATTACCGTGAACTGAACAAGTTGACGGTGAAGACCGATATCCTCTCCCCAGGATCGACGATTTATTTGATCAGCTGCAAGGAGCTTCGTATTTTTCAAAGATCGATCTTCGTTCTGGTTATCATCAGCTAAGGGTTTTCGAGGACGACATACCGAAGACTGCGTTCAGAACTCGTTATGGGCACTATGAGTTCTTGGTCATGCCGTTCGGGTTGACTAACGCACCAGCTGTGTTCATGGATCTAATAAATCGGGTGTGCAAACCTTACTTGGATAAGTTCGTGATCGTGTTCATAGACGATATATTATCATTCCCGATCAAGAGAGGATCATGTAGAACATCTTCGGGCTATTCTGGAACTGCTACGCGAAGAGAAACTTTTCGCCAAATTCTCAAAGTGCGAGTTTTGGCTGCGAGAAGTGAAGTTTTTGGGATGTGGTTAATGAGGACGGGATTCTGTTGATACATGTATGTCCCTAGATCATGATTTGTAATGTAATGAACTTGTCTGTCTGATTTTGATGTATTGTAATTGATTAATGAAATGATATGAATTGGTTGTGTTACTTGTAATGTTGATATTTCATTAATGAGTTGTGATTGAATGATTGGGTTTATGAATGTTGAATGATTGCACATTATTTATATTAAAGAAAACATTCAAACTTAACTTAATGAAGTTATCATGCGAATGGCCCATGCGAATGGACCACACGCTGAATAACTTCATACGATTGACTCAATCGCACGACTGAACCAGGAGACTGGATCAGTCGTATGATTGACACATAGATTGACTCAATCGCACGACTGAACACTATCATGATTTGTAATGTAATGAACTTGTCTGTCTGATTTTGATGTAATTGTAATTGATTAATGAAATGATATGAATTGGTTGTTACTTGTAATGTTTAATATTTCATTAATGAGTTGTGATTGAATTGATTGGGTTTATGAATGTTTGAATGATTGCACATTATTTTATATAAAGAAAACATTCAAACTTAACTTAATGAAGTTCTCATGCGAATGGCCCATGCGAATGGACCACACGCATGAATAACTTCATACGATTGACTCAATCGCACGACTGAACCAGGAGACTGGATCAGTCGTATGATTGACACATAAGATTGACTCAATCGCACGACTGAACACTCAGTCGTGCGGATGAATCAACCGCATGGTTCAATCGCACGACTGAACCATACTTATGGCCCAGTCGCACGATTGACCAATACTAACCTATAAATAGACCCAATTCGTGGGAAAACAAAAGCATTCATCCCATTACGACTCCAGACGTACCCTAGCCGTCCAGAAGCCTCCCAAATCGTTCTCCAAGTTCATAGAACACATCAGATCGGTTCCTAATCGATTTCTGACGTTGAAATCAATTCTTGATTGATTCATCGTGTGTTCTCACTGATTGGATCGCCAATCAAATAGGATTCCGCACTATTTGAGTTGGTTTAACACGCAATCACTAGGTATTTCGTTCAAATACCAGGTCCTAACAAGTGGTATCAGAGCATGGCTCTTGATTTCGTGTTGATTCAATCAAGATTGCATAAAAGTTTGTGTTTTGCACGAAAAACGCAATCTTTGCATCAAAAGTGATCTTGGACGTTCCCTGCTCATTGAAGTTCAGTTTCTACGGACTTAGACGATTTGGACTTGCAAAATTTCGAATTTTTACGGCTGAAACCCGTCAAACCTAGAAATTTTCGCAAAACAGCAGCTTCAGTCGCACGAGTGACCCATTCGCACGACTAGACTCATTCGCATGTTCATTCGCACGACTGGACCTAGTCGCAC